>OZ001668.1:18048113-18648113 GCA_963924145.1 Pyrausta purpuralis | reverse complement strand
AAAAACGTTTCTGGCCAGCCCTATTGGTTCGATTCGGTTTTTGCGGCCAGTTGGAATTCGGAAATTCTTTGCTAAGAATTTCCCGTTTAAAAATAACACGTGCCTCCTCGCGAATTGGGCTGAGAAATACTCCCAGGTATAAACCGAGATCCAATTTACCTTTAAACTGTACATTAGCTCCGATTGTTTGTTCTGGCTGCTCGATTTAATTCTAACCCATTTCACTGTAGGAAGAGGTAATTCGTGCTCGTTTGATTTTGTGGTCATCGCCATTTTTATGTTCAATGTAAACATGATATTCTAGATCGCCTATCCGAGTGTTCATTGTTTAAAATTTAGGTGAGTGGAGTGAATTTATGTTTAGTGGGTTAAACCTTTGTCTCTTGCGTTTCACTCCAATTTTCCTATTCTCTCTTTGTTTAAAGTGCCGTTGATCTAAATGTTTCATGGCACTCTAATCAATAAAAGAATACAACCTTTGATTTTGACTGACTCTATATTTTTTGTAGTTCGCACAGTTTATGGTGTCTGTAGTCTTACTTATCAAATGATTTATAAAAATGAAAATGTTCATTAAAGGTACAGAAAATGTCGTTTGGGTTTTGTAAGCCTGGACAATGAACATCTGTCCTTCGTAATGAAATTAAAAGTTTCCCCCTAGGCTGTAGATTCATAAAACGATAATGGCAGCTCATTTTGGCCGAATGCTGAAGAAGGAGGGTGCTGTTTTGATTCTATATTCTATACACTGATGAAGTTGAAGTTTGTTACCTACACTAAGCCAGCCCAAAGGAGATGTCAAACCTCGGAACTATACTCGAATTTGATCTAAAGTTTGGCCCGTGCGTGCGGGGCGTGCTTTACATCATACTCGATGTACTGATTTGTGTCTTTCTTGGTGATTTCTAGAAGACCTGTGATGGGGAGGAATAGTGTTGTATGGTTGTAAAGTGACTGATTCTGACCATTCACAATTGTCATAAACCTTAAATAACCGGTCAAATTCAGTAAATTTGACCGTTTGTGATGAATCGTAAATTAATTCGTAAATATTATAATTTTCCCGACTTCGTTTTTTCAAAAAGTAACTAAATCACATATTGTGTCATTGTGTGAATTATAGTGATTACTCATCATGACTTTTTATTGTATTTAGTATTTACTAACAAACATCGTCATCTAACACATATAAACAAGAAATATCTGGGTTTGACTTATCTGTAATTATGATATTATGACTTCCAACCAGTCATCGTAAGTCTCGTATTGCACGCAAAATATTCGATCTTTGGATAGTATTTTTATTGCCGGATTCAGACAGCAGAAAATATATGAAAGAAATAGTATAACACTAGACTTTATAAACGTGTAAATAAGGTTAAAAAAACACGTGACCGTCCGAATTTGACTTATCGCGTACGCATAACCGAAAATAATAATAAAATATTACTAAAATCATAATTACTGAATATGACCATTGATATTCAGTAAATAACCGTTTTTGACCAATTTGACCCGAAATGACTGTTAGTCAAATAATTTAGTTACTACATTTATTTTCAACACTAGGGAGGAATCAAGTTATTTTTTCAAGACTTTCGACAATTTATCGTATTGTTAATGTCAACATGTGAGTGCAAGTTTAAGTGCTGTATGCATTGCCGTTGCAATATCCTACCTTACACAAATAAAGTGATGATGAATATACACTTACGCCTCAAAAATTGAGATTCTCTCGTGGAACTACTACTGTGATATAAATTGCAAATTGCACTTATAAAAAGCAACTTTAGCTGTGTGACAGACGAGGAATCGAACTCGGTTTGCCAAAAGGTTGCTGGTTCAAGTCCCGCCCGTGCGCAAATTTTTGGTTTCTTATTTCATCTTTATAAAATGTTCAATATTTGTAAAAATATTTCCTTCGGATATTGTGAGAGCAATCTCGCAACATTGATGACGTCACGCAGCCTATGCGTTAAAAAGCGCTTGCAAAGTTCAACAGGCTTGCTAATGTGACGGTGGCCGAGTGGTTTAGGCATACGCCCGGATAAAACAATATAAAAACAAAAAAATAATTACTACTGTGATGTTTTAGTATTTACTAGCTCTCACAATCAAAACGAAAACAGATTTATAAATAAATGGTAAATATTTATGTTATTTTGTCGATTCCATATTCAATAGCTTTCTGTTATCATTGAGAAACCTAAATATGTTAATTTTTATTATTTGAACAATCACGTTAAAAACATTTGGCAACTGCTGAGTCGATAAAAGAAACAGTGTTGTGGTGACATCGCAAAATCCGTAGAAATTATGTGGCCTGCCATCTGCAACCGTCTATCGGAATCCGTTGCATGTTAGTTTAATTCAACCTAAGCAATATTCCGGGCTATAGAGATGGAGCTGTCAAGCCTGTGCTTCGGTGACCCCAGGGTCTATAGATTGAGTCTACGTTAGTTATTGTTATGAAAGGAAATCAGGCATTCAAAAGTTGTCCGTAAGATACCGCGTATAGTTTCTGGTTACGGTGGGTAAAACAAACATCTCACTCACAACGCTGCGTTTAGGTATATTTGACTGAATGCAATTTATCCGTGAAGTTGAGTCAAATAGTGAAAGTTTATTAATATTACAAAATATGTAACAAAATACCCCAGAACATAAAAGACTTACCCTTAACCAGATTTAAACGTGTCCTTTTCAAGTTACAAATACTAAGGCTACAAGAACAATGCTTTTATAAGGTGAATGAATTTCTGAAAATGACGTAGTTTAGGTACTTTAAATATATTTTTTAATTGTTTTTTTATTAAAATGGTATCAATTTAATTGTAATGTAATTAGTAAACTTGTGACTTAAATAAAAATATTTTGAAGACATTGTGATGATAATATTATAATGCATGGTTAATAATTTATTAAAATTGTAAAATATTTGCATGCTATTTCTGATAACTGGAAAAACTGAACCTAATTTCATAACACAAACATAAGGAAAATAAAATATTCATTTCATTTCATTTACAGACTCTTCCAGGTAAATCACGAAAATGACCTGAACTCAATTAAAATTCGCGGTATGCGTCGCAACCGATACTCGATATTAGTCGCGAATGCAGTATTAGCACATAATTACGAGTGAGTAGGTGCAGTAATGCAGTTGGCTCATTGGCCTGCGGTTACGTAAACCACTGCAACTGCCACGCAGGTTGTAAATGCATTTTTATCGCCATTTCGTTAGAGATAAGATATTGCGAACGCGAGCCGCGGATCAGTTTCTCATTATTGTCTTGGCTGTTATGATGCAAATCAAATTTTTTTCATGTGCCTGCAACATTTGTGTTGAGTTAACTGTCATATTTGAATTGTCTGGTTAAAGGAAATTTCCTACTGCACCGTACCATACCATAACCGTGTTAGGAACGTGTCAGGCACGGAAAGCTCGAAACGCTCTATCTTGCCCATTGAACGGATGGACAGTGTTCTGTCTCACCGTTGTATGGAGCGAGAGCGAGCGAGAACGCATTTTGTCGGTGCCGACACGCTCCGTGCATGGCACGCTACGGTGTTGGTCGGTGACGGAACGGTCTTATAGAGGACAAGGTGTTTTCAATGCAAAGAATAAGCACGGTCATGGTACGCGGTACGCTACCGTCTACTGGGCAAATACCTTAATCAGTCTTACCACGTTCTAAAAAGTTTTTTCGTTAAAGTACCCGTTACCATTAGGACTATTATCTGTTTTTTGCTTTGTATACGTAGAATATATTATAGTGTCCCTTGTACCAAATTATTATGCAGATCGAATACTGTTTTACATAAATCTTGAATTTACCAAATGCGGTATCGACACCGTTCAGGTGCATATTTTTTAACTAGACACCAAGGCGAGCATGCTCCATTTTAGTTAATTTCTAGTCACTAGAAAAGCTTCTACTTATAAAATGTTTTTTTGATTAAATTATTGACAAAAACATTGTAATTTTAGAAATATTTATAATAATACAGATAAGTAATTCATCAAATTATTAATATTGTAACACAAGCTTAAAGTGTTATCAAAGTTACTGGGTATATCAATGAGAATTTCATCCTTTTGCGCGTTTCTGCTACTGAATGTTAATAAAATGGCTACCATTAGTTAAAGCTACCGTACCACCGATGCAGATACGAAATTAATATTCAAAAGCGAGTTCCTATTCAAGTTCAAAAGTTAAGAATAATACCTTTTAAATTCTAGTCTTCAACTGTATGATAAATGCTTCAGAAATTAGCCAGCCACTGCAGATTCATACTGCATTCAAAGCAAAATGTAAATGTCTCTAGGACGTTGCGGCAACATGATTTTTAAACTATACAACCTCTGTACAATGCATTGTAGCTTTGTAAATTCGTAATGGGTTTAGTAGGTGCGCTCTTTCATTTTGTTACTTTATCAGCTGGCTAAAGTGTGTTTTTAGGGTTCCGTAGCCGAATGGCAAAAAACGGAATCCTTATAGTTTCGTCAAGTCTGTCTGTCTGTCTGTATGTCTGTCTGTCTGTCTGTCTTTCTGTCTGTCCGTCCGTATGTCACACCCATTTTATTCTGTAACTATAAGCATTACACAATTGAAATTTGGTAGGAAGATGGATTAACCGCTTACCGATTCTCATACAAAAAAATAAAAATAATGACAGTTAAGGGGGGGCTCTCATACATGAAACTAAAACAAACAAAAAAATTTTTGTCAAACCCATGCGTGTGGGGTGTCTATGGATAGGTCTTTTAAAATAACATAGAGGTTCCTAAAACCATTTTCTTTAAAAGTCAAACGTTTTATAGCTAGACGCTTCCAAAGTGGTAAAATGGGCGTCCCCCCATCTAATTTCTAAACCAAGCAAGTGTAAATTTTGAAAAAAAAAATGATGTAGATCTTAATAAATACTTTCAACGAAAATTGGTTTGGACGGGATCGAACAAGTAGTTTTTGAGATATAGCACATTTTCAACAACCGCAAACATAACTTTGTACTGCATACAAACACTAAGAAAAACAAAGTTATATGTGTAGTCAACAAAATATTGTGGTATTTTACTAAGTAGAAGTAAACGGATTCCCTAATTCAGTTAAAGTTGGCACGGAACCCTCAGTGCGCGAGTCCGACTCGCACTTGGCAGGTTTTTGTATAATGTTCACAAAATGTTCAGTCTGATTTTGGATTATGTTTAATCCTACGCTGCATGATTACTTATTGATCACATTTAAATAATTCTGCATGACTTGAGTCCACCTTTTGTTCAATTAATAGACTATCTTTGTGCCATTAAGTTTTTAAATGTAACAAATAAATCGTTTACTATCTGATGAGATGCGGCCATGTTATATCTGTAGAGAAACATACGCAAAGCAATATTTAACGTTGTACATGATGTAACAGGAGTTTTCCATTTCACTGTACATTATTAGTCCTAAAATTTATTCCTGCCGAAATCCTGAAATCTCATAATAACCACCACTCAATTATTCAAATAGCCGAAACCGCAGAGTAAACGAAAAGCTCTGCGGATCAATAAATATTCCTATACTATGTCGGAGAGAATTTAAATGTTCAGGCATTTTTACGCGTCTGCTTTTACTTGACATTATGTGACTTGTTTGTTTTTACTTTTATATCAGCACTCCTCATTTATTTTTAACCGACTTCAAAAAAGCAGGAGGTTATCAATTCGACTGTATGTTTTTTTTGTGTATCTATGTTACCTCATATCTCAGCCATTGGTCGATCGATTAGAAAAAAGTTTTCGCCTACCTAGAGGGTATACTTTCTAGTTGGTCCCATTTTTGCCAATCGGGATCTGATGATGGGATCTTGGTGTAATCGAATGAAACCCTCAAATTTTAAAGGCACATATAGTATTTTTTTACTAGAATCTTAATGTTGACGTGTTGTTTCGTTTGATAGTCAATATCTTGTGTAGCTAAGCTGATGGTGGAACTCCTTAACGCTTAGGAGTTCAGTAATTATAATTACATAACTTATGATAGGTAATTTGCAGCTTCTTAAGGAACAGAAGTCATAAGGTGCACACTCTCCTGCAATCACTCAAAATTAAGAAATAAAATTAACTTTAAAAAAAGTAAAAACCGACTTCAAAACTGAAATGCCAGTCGGTGCCATCACTTTGACCATCAAGCATCAACTATCAGAGCACCGACTCGAAAAAGAAATTGTTTGCCTAAAATGGTTTTCCTTCCTTAAAAGAGTCAAGAGTTTATTTAAGACTTTTTAGTGCATTTTAGTTTTGAAGTCAGTTTTTACTTTTTTAAAGTTAATTATTGTATTTAGACCTTGTAAAGATCGCAAGATCACATTGGATGTAGACCGCTTGTCATCGGTCGCTGTGGAAAGCCATGAAGTAGGCCTATGTTCAGCAGTGGGCATCTTTTGGATAATGATCATAATGCAGACACTTCGGGCATGTCCTACCGTCAACAAGTATGCTCTAATCAGCGTATTCTCTTCTGGCAGATAGAACTAACCGGAACTCATCTAGACATTGTAAAACAGGCCCTTATTGGTGTGACATTAATCCTCTAACGATAGATTGAACATGGAAGTTATTTTATCCAAACCGTTTGCTTATGTTTGTAAGCCAAATGATTCATTTCGTATTTATCAACACGATCGGCTTATAATAGGGAATCCGTATACTATTTAATTGAACTGTTCGGTACTATACTATAGCCTTGCGTACAAGTTTGACAAAAACTTGATATTGTTGCCGATGACAATGGTCCGATATAGGTCGAACTGCTCGAACCTATTATTGGGCGGCGCCAAGAATCGAAACACGCTGCAGAATCGATTGCGGACTGAATGGAGAATCGATTGGACCATCGATACCTCGATGATGAAGCCTCTAGTCTAGTGAATTTCAATCAAAACAAAATAAGTATTCATCAATAACTGTAGTCAGACTAGATTTAGTGTTTCAATAGACATCCTAATCATGTAATCAGAACTCTTAATAAACCTGCGCTCATTTTCATGCCCTCTGCAAAAAGTGCAGAAAAATCTCTTCAAACTCCAGTATGCTTTATTTTGGAATCGACATTAAAGTTCAGATAGCCTCTTTCAATCGAGTTGGCGATATCTCACATCGCTATTCGCTAGTGATCTATCTGATTCATAGTTTCCGACCTGTGTCTGTGTTCAGCTATGTACCGTTCGTAATTTACAATGGGCGTCAATATACAAATCTTGGGATTCGGTGGAAGCCCTGCTATCTCGTGTTACACTATTTATTCGCGTTGCCATTTTTTTACTCGACGATTTTAGGAAGGTGTCAGTTTGCGAATCGTTATCCCGACGTCGCGTCAGGTGTATTCATTTGTTGGGATAGATTGTTTTCGTAATGACTACTAATTGAGGCACTTAATTGTAATTCGTTTCAATAACATTGTATTAATTTTAATTTTGTTTTTAGAATCGAATCTTATTGAGGTATCTATGCGAGACATCCATATTCTTTGAGTTTCTGGTTGTATGTTGCCAGTAATAATACTACAAGCATCAATATGATTGTTTGAATGCCCCTGATGAGCCTGAGTGCTCTGTACACCTGAGGACAAGCGTGCCTTATCAATAGCATGCAACACGATAATAATGCTAATGTCTTAGAAATGTATTTAGCTATGACTAATCTTGTTACCGTGCACAACTGATTCAAATCTATTGTCTGCATGTATCGATTCATCAAATCCTCACACAATTGTACTTTGCTCCTCCATTTTCAAAGTCCATGCTGATTAAACGACTTTTAAGAGGTAAGATAATAGAGGAATTCTAACGAATTTGTTGCCCAGTATTTACTTGGAGCCCAAATTCCTAAGATCCAATATTGCGAACTTTGTATTTATACAGTGCTTTCGACTTCACGAAGTAATAATCAAATCTTTATTCAGCTTGTAAAATTGCGTTCAACCTGTTCGAAGGCATTGGTTGCATTGAATACTTGTACCTATTTAACTTCAAATATTTGCTGACTAGCAGTGTCCTGCGGCTTCGCCCGTGTATCGTACTCCGAATATCCTAACTCGCTAAATATCGTTGCACTGCACAAACGGCAGCAACATCGAGTTCTGTCAGCGAGTCATCGCCTATTTTTATTCTAGATTGAAGATTTTCAGCAGTGTGTTGGATAACATTATCATTTCGGAATAAATTTCCATTTCATATTCTTATATTTAACACACAAATAAAAGAACTAAGGACATTTTAGTGAACAAATAAATACCCGATACTTTTTTTTGGTATCCTCTATAAGTGTATTTCGTCTGAAGAAGGTATAAATATTATTGGTTATATTACATAGTCTTTATCAAGTTCTGTGCAAGGTGGAGACACGTCGCTATATGCAATAAATTGGCAAGGTTTAATATCAGCAACTATATGGCGGAAATATGACCGGGCACAGGAAATGGATGTGGTACATAGCTCGCCAGTTTATTATATTAACTGAACTTGATTTTGCCAAGTGACAGTCCTATTGCATGCAGTATGCATCTCGCTATGTTCAAGTTATTACTTCTATGCTCTTCTTAGAGCACAAGATTTATGGCTCTGATTCTAAACGAACGTATTTACGACGGCTAGACTTAATTAGAAAGTTCACATAGTTTTTATGAACAGTTAAATGGCGTTAAAGATTTTAAATAAGTTGTGTCATTATGCTAGCTGCAAGCAACACCGGCAACCTTTCACCTTTCACAAATATGCACTTTCCGTGACTTTGTGGTTAATGTCGAAAGAAATTCAAATTTTACAAGTATTAGTACAAGAAAATTTTTTATGTTACTTGAATCGTATCATCGCAATGGAATGCATCTTGCAGGATGCGTTTAACTTTTATTTTTAAAAGCTCTGATTTATGTCAGGTCGCATGAACAATGTTTCGAGAGCAGATTTTACGGCCATTTAGAGCGTTTATCGGAATGGGTCCCTGGCGACTCGTTTTACTCAGCGACATTTGTATAAAAAAGTATTTATTCGAATCATACTAGCCTGTACACCGAAACATGAACAGAATAGGTAATCAGAGACACATTTGGCAAGAGGAGTTACTTGATTGTGTCGTATGCATAATATAGCTATTGCAAGGATCACTTGGGCATTATGAACATTTGCTACCACATATTGGGACGTTATAGGCGAGGTTTACTGATAATGTTTGTTTCTCAGATCTGACATCATATTATCATGATATTTTATAGTGCTTCAGTACAAAAAGGCCTCAAAGTTCATGACATAAATTCTAGGTAATAAAGGGATGCTGCAAAAATAATTCATGATCGTGTCGCTTTGCTAAATGTAGACTTGATAAGCACCAAACAGCTATATCGACTGCGCTGCATATAACCTTATGAATCTACCGTCTTGACACAATTATGCATCACCGCAAGACGCTATGCTACTGTACATTTTTTCCTCCAGGCATCTAGCCGGGCCGAGATTCCGACAGCATTAGTCACATCAGCCTGCAAGCCACCTAGGTATCCACTTAAATAGAGATTGCGTTGATATTTAAATATTAAATTCTCAAATTGTAAACGAGTCAATGTGTTTTAATCGAAAGGGATCGAAATACGGGTGCGAGATATAAAATAACATAAGGCTTGACTTCAGTGAGCTAAAGTGGCTGTAAGCACATCATAAAGCTTGATAAACTGATGGCCGTGACCAAAGTTTTCTAATTTGGAGACCATGAGCAATAATAGAAGCGACGTAGCTAGACCATATTCCACTAAGATGGACAGACGTCTTTGTAAATACTTGTTTATGGGTCCGGACGAGAGAATGCATATTATATTTAGCGTTTTAAATGGCTCATCAAAGTGATGACGTCGCCTTTATCTAACTGTCATCAAACCAGTATGATCCTGTAGTCGTCGCGACATAACACCAAGCCGTAAATTACACACACAGGCCGACAATTAGCCGTAGCAGTTCGCCACGCTCGCAAGGAGTCTAATACCTCGTACTACGGGACCTAATGAACGCTTAGCGGCCATAAACTCAATCACTGTAATGCACGGCAGCGCAAAACTTGTTGCGAGCAGTAAGTGCCGAGCTTCTGCACTTAGAATTCAGATTCTTGTAAGTTTTTCTAAGTGCTGAAATTGACTTGGTTGACTCAAGTCGGCAGCTAAGATTTTACCTAAGTGCGCTTTACATTAGAGCGACAGTAGCGCGGCAGCAGCGGATGCCTATACATAAAAAACAGCGGTATTGCTGCCGCGCGACAGCCGCGCGCGCAGCTGCTGCCATTTTTGTATGAAATTATCAGCAGCGCAACCGACGCGCTGCAGAAGTCACCCAAATATGTAAGCACTCTAAATGTCTGTAAGACCTCTTATTGCGGAATTCTATGGCGACGTGTTCAAACGATAACCCCTGATTGGTCGGACATAAGTACTAGGAGAATAAGACGCTCGCTCTCTGTTGCACTGAGTGTAATAAAGGACAACTTGAGCTCTTGAAAACACTATGCTCTGATCACGTTAACGAAACTCTATTAAACTACGGTGATTTGAAACGTCAAGTTGGTATTGCTGTTAGAATTTTGATCGCCAATTTGATGCCCAAAGGGTGTTGATTGCTGTATGGGCGTCTTCTATTGCTATGCGTCAAAGGGTATTTTACCGTCGACACACAACCTGCAGGCCTGCTTTGTTGGACGTCCATAGTTATCAAGCCATTCCTGTCACTTTGCCAGTGTAAGTGCGAGAGAGATTGCTAGAGCTGAAGAGAGTTTTCTAAATAGACTACACCTTCGATTCCTGACTCTCATACAGAAGCCTCTTATTGTCTGTCATATCTATACTAATATTATAAAGCTGAAGAGTTTGTTTGTTTGTTTGTTTGTTTGTTTGTTTGTTTGAACGCGCTAATCTCAAAAACTACTGGCCCGATTTGAAAATTTTTTTTTACGTTGGATAGTCCATTTATTGAGGAAGGCTTAAGGCTATATAACATAAAGATAAGACTCATAAGACCACAGCAGAAATGAAAAATGTTGCGAAAACGGGAGAAAGTTATTCCTTTTGAGAGCTTCCGCTGCATACGCTGCGGAAACCGCTTAAGTTACACAAAAATCATGTATGACAGGATTGTTCAGCATTAAGAGTTCTATAATAAAGTCCGCGACAGCATATGTCTATCTTTTATGGTTGACTTACTACAACCTTTTTTATGTTCATAAATTTGTAAAAAAATAATGCATTATTTTAAGAGGTGTATTATACACACAGGTATTTATTCTTATCAAAATAAATACATTCATTATCACGAGCATTTCATTTAGAACCAAGTTGCCCTTTATATCATATGATTCCTATAAATAGCTTAGGAGCTATCACAGTTTTAACATAACTCCGCACCAAAATAATGTTCGCAGCTTAAGTACAACGTGTGCTTGCGCTAATATATTATAAAGCTGAAGAGTTTGTTTGTTTGAATGCGCTTATCTCAGGAACTGCTGGACCGATTTGAAAAAATATTTCTGTGTTGGATAGCTTATTTATCGAGAAAGGCTTTAGGATATAAAACATGACGCTGCGACGGGAGGGGAGGGAGCAAACTCAAAACGCGCGGACGAAGTCGCGGGGACCGCTAGTAGAATATAAACTTGATAATGGTAATGTACCTCTGCTAGATAGAAGTTTTGTTGCTGCTTGCAGTTTAGATAAAGCTACACTAACTTGGCGATAGCTCATACGGATTCTCGATTTAGTTTCAAACGGAAAATGGTTCACGTTAGGGAAAACTTGGCTACAGTTGTACGTGTACGTGTTTTGCGTTCTTGTTTTGATTTTTTACCTTTAAAGTTGCGAATTTCTTCTATTTCAAATCAAAAATATTTAAGTGATGTACGGTGTTCAATATTTTGTGAAGCTACCACATTACATTTCTGATAAAATACGCTTATAATTTGTCCGTATGTTGTTTAATTTTGTCACCGTGGCGTGGGACTAATTAAATCTAAATTGACGCAAAGTTGTATGAAACAAATTGCCTTGAATTTTAAAATGTTGCCGCCCAGTTACCGAGTTTTAAAATGTTGCCAGTAACAGTTGATGTGCTCGATGAAAACAATTAACGCTTAAACGCTTAGTGGTTACCGCTAAATATAGTCCGTATAATCAGCGTAATGGGAAGAGCGATGCAGCTGCTGATTTTATTAACCAGCCGATAGCTGTTCGCTTATAACGTTTTTCAGCCATTGTTTAAATCCCTATTGCCGGAGAATCACCCTATAAAGTTGAGGAGCCGTATGAAAAGATATTAGAAACGTTCACGCTCAGTGATCTAGGATTGTTACGATGACTTTATGAGATACTTAAGGCCTGGTCGATAAGCACTAACCAACGAATTGCTGTGATAAGCAGATAGCGCTAACCAGAATTTATCAAGACATTGTGAATCGGGCCGTTAGAAGTCTTTATATCAAAGTTTATATATTATGACAACGATTATAATGATTACTTTCTGTTAACTCAAAGTCAAAGTCAAAAATAATTTATTCAATTTAGGACACAAAATGCCACTTATGAACGTCAATAGTTAGTGTAATATCAATCAATTATGGCCCGTATGGGGCTAGAACATGTCTCCTTATCTTTTGGGTACTAGCGCTTCGAGACAAGACATAGACAATTTGGCAAGTGCTGAGAAGAAACGCCGGAACAAACTCAGTCACCACTAGCTGCCTCAAAATGAAACAAATCAAAATAAACAGGTAGGTACATCAGTTTGGTGCAGGCTGGACTGTCCATACATTATCGTCATTAAGATAATCTTGAATTTTATAATACCCCTTCGACATTAGGGTAGTTTTGACATGTAACTTAAATTTATGAATAGGTAGTTCAATAACATTATTTGGTATATTGTTGAAAAAATTGACACAATTTCCCAGGAATGAATTCATTGTTTTCGCTAACCTGAAATTTGGAATGACAAGTTTGTTTTTATTTCGTGTGTTATACGAATGTATGTCACTTTTTTTCATGGAAAAATATACATTTTTGCGTACATACATGATATTTTCAAATATGTATTGATAAGCAACAGTGAGGATGTTAATTTCCTTAAAGAATTCATTATAAAACAGAAAATCATTATATTTTTAGACGTTTCACTAAGTTAATCTCAATTATTTTATATGTGTCTCCTTGTAATCTCTTCACAATCAAATTATTTCATTTAGAATATAAAGTAATTTATTGATTCAAACAACTTATGGAATTCCTTCGCGCATATTAATTTGAAATTAAATGCCTTACGTTTCAAATGCTTTACAGAATCCGTGGTCACAGGCAGTCTTCCTAAGATAAATTGTTGTGCGCGAAATGAATCCGTAAAGTGTTTTAATCCAGGAGTAGTATTCGCGTTAACTTCAGAAACATTAGGGAATTTCTCACGTGTTCCATTATTATAAGTACCTACTAGTCGTGTTTAGAAAAGGGTCTATAAGTATTTTGTGAAATAATCCCACACAGGTTGGCGACGAAAGCATCGGAACGGATCGATTATATTACGTCGAAGACACTTTAATTTCCCCCGAGATGACCTGTGCTTTATTTATGCTAAAGTATTTGTTTTATTGTTTTACCAATGTTTGTGCAGAAAATTCTCAATTCGGTATGAATATGTTTGCTTCTATTTGTTTGGGTTCTTTAAAATATTCTGTATTATTCCAGTGTTTATTATTCATTAACATAGCCGCCCAATAAATACGGTTATTTTTGAAATTGGAAAAAGATATTGTTTCCAAACAACTTTTCTTGTGATTTTTGACTTGATTTAGCACCCCATGTTGCGCGTTGCTCAGTTTTATTTTCATAAAACTCAATATTTTCCTCGTACTCGTAGATAAAGTTTGTTTTTTCTCGTACTTATAAATGAAGTTTGTTCTTTTCGAGTCCAATACAATTATGTGGATCCGAGATTAAAAAGTCACCGAGTAATGCGTTCCTATTTTATATTTACAATGTCAGTTGAAGAAGTGTAATAATTTTAATCAGATTTATCGACTACTGACTGCCTTCAAAGAAACAAAGTATTTATTTACCCAGACAGAGATTAAAATTCGTAGCACAAGCGTTCTAGCCATTCAACCCTTATGTCAACGCCCTCAGAGGAAAAATAAACGATTGAACATTAAACTTCAATAAACTACATTGACTTTGATAACTTATCGAGTGGTATATTTTTAAGAGTCGATTTTACCAACGTCAATAGGAATGCCGACCGAATAAGTATAAAACGTCCCATTTTAAAATGTCATTTTCAAAAATGATTGCTGTCAAATTGGTGACGTTTTCAAATTAGGCGTTTTGTATCTTAATCTACTAGTATTCCTTATCTGACGTTGGTAAAATCTACTCTTAAATCGAATATGTGCCGCATATGTCAATATTGCATTAATCACGAACTTGACGCTGAGTAAATTAAATCATTCATTAGCCTCTTAATTGGTATCAACTTGACTAAGCATCTTAAATAACTGCTACCGGACTCTACAATAAGCTTTATATCCCTTCATTAGAGTCCAAAATAAAATAAATGTAATTTCTAATACACGGGGTGAGCCTGCATTTGTGTAGAAGCCCATTACTAACTAATTCACTTCATGCCGTTATTATAAATTGAAGCGGCTTATTGAGCGCTTTTAAAAGTAGTAAGCAGGCATCATCCGAAAAATGATTTACCCCTCTGATATATGGAAATTCATTTAGCATTAAAAAAACTGGTTTATCTGTACTGTTATTCCAAAGACAACCGTTTATGCTAAGAAAATAGCTTGCTTAACTCCCGAGTAGCCACTTCATAATGGACAGCAGAAATATGTTACCAATGATATTTCAAAGCAGTATTATTTCATGCAAAAATCAACTATTACCTCCTTTGCATTTTAATTTAAGTTGTTTTAACTTTAGCTGTACCGTTTCCTATTCTGTCTTCATTAAAAGAGTTTGGCATCGCACTCAGGCTGCGATGGATTTCGTATTCAGCGCTCAATCGATACAGTCGTATAGGATAGGATGCAGTTTCATAGTATGCTTACAACTTCTATTTATACGGTAAGAATCGACTGGCCGTGCCTAGTAAAGTCCATTCATTGACTGGACGGTTTGATTTAAACTATAATGAAAACATTACGTAAACATTGATGTGAATTTGTACAAACATCACAGCAACACGATTTATTTTGCGAATATACATAATAAATAATCTTAATTAAGATCTAACCTGTATTTATACTGAAATTATCTGAAATACGACTTCCTATAAACCCCGGATAAAATACGATATTGGCATGAAACAGTAGATTGTCTGATTGTCTTTTCAGGCGTATTCCTTTTATGATGAGGTATGCTCGCTGACAAAGATAATATGTTGAATCGGGAACGTCTCAACATTTAATACCCTTTTTTTTGGTAGTCTTCTTGCGACTACACCCTTTAACCACTGTTTTGAAACATTTGTGCTTTCTTTTATCTTACTTGCAGACATTTCGAAGCTTTATGTACTCTGCCCTTCTTGCCTCGTTTTCGTCAATGTTAAGGGGCATGAGTCACCAACTTTAATGATGAACGTCTATCTGTAAAGGCCAACGTGGGCCCAACCAACTTTGTTTCGCCACCGGCCCCGTCCCGCCCCGGCCCCGTAATTTTAATAATTATTATCTTACCTTAGACGTTGACGAATCTGACGAAGTAAAAATCATGGAAATTGGTCCACCCGCTCATTATCTTATTTTTTCTTTCATAAAAAAAAAAAACCTTTTTCGGACAATAACAAACACACCGTAAAAAGAATTAGCGAAATTGGTCTAATCTAGGTTCACGCGTGATGCCAAGACCAATGGAAATATGGATTAATTTATATAAATAGAGATAACCGTAGTAAATGAAGCGCAACGCGCGCTTTCATTTTAGTCTATAACTTTTGAGAAAAAATAATAATACTAATTATACCTTTTGTGGATGTGCCTGTCCATCTTTCCGTGTAGTGTAGAAAATTTCTAAATACCAGAGGTATTTGAATATCGTTGGACGATACTTTTAAGGTTTCTTTCGAAGATGACTTTTCTACATATTTTTAACCGACTTCAAAAAAGGAGGAGGTTATCAATTCGACTGTGTTTTTTTTTGTATGTTTGTTACCTCATATCTCAGTCGTTTGTTGACCGATAAAAAGAAACTGTTTGCCTAAAATGGGTTCCTTTCCTTTCAATAGTCAAGAGTTTATTTGAGACTTTTTAGTGCATTTTGGTTTTGAAGTCGGTTTTTACTTTTTTTAAAGTTAATTTTATTTAAACTGATATTTTATATTTGAATTGAAAATGTTTTCTAACCTTTATACTATCTTTGTTCCAGCAACGGGCCGGTAGAGGGCGCCTACGGCTCTCAACACAGCCCGGTGTCGCGGTCCGACGCCTCCACTGAAGACGCGGAGCTGTCGGCGGCGCTGGCGCATCAGCACCATCTAGCTATGCAGGTGAGAGAGAGAGAAAGAGAGAAATTAAGGAGAAAGAAGGATAAAGAGTAAAGGTAGTGATAGGGGAAAAGAGAGATCAAGGTCATTGGGTGGGAAGAGTGAGGGGGAAGGGGAAAAGTTTCTGCCACACAGCTTGCTGCAAACACGCGATAGAGAATTAGGTTTTAAATGTAAGTGTATCCTCAAAAAAGACAATTTATCACTTACACGGGAATAATAATTAATTATACTTATTACGGACTATGTGTCGTCCACGTCCGTTGCAATACGGTTATCCCTTAGTTTCTTAACATGACTCGACATGGACTTTAAATTAAATGTTGCGATCAGACCCAACAATAATTACAAAAAAAAAACGAAAACAAAGTCAAGGTTCGTTTTCTCGTTCAAAAATGCCTATCGGCATCTTCTGCGCCGAAGGAAGTTGCAGACACACTTTAAAACTGGTCACCCTATGTGTTTTTTTGCTTAGCAACGTATTAACAAATCGAAAAAAGCGATTGTGTATTTTCTTACACAAGAAAATTATCTTTTTGCTCCCTAAAAGAAACTGCTTTTCTATACTGAGTATCTATCGTTGATTTAATACAGTGTGGCTGCAACAAAAGTTCCCTTACCATACTTTTCATTTCTCGTGTATTTACTCTCGAGATCTGCATAATTCCTTTCGTTCACGACGAAACTTTCGCAAAAAAATCTGTTTGTTGAACTTTTTAAAGCCGTGTCATCAACGTAAACCGAGTTCCGCATTTTTCACGCGGCAAATATCATTATCAGCTTTACTCTAACTTCGCGAAGTTAAGTTACCCGATTTGTGACAAAAGGAAAGTTTCCAAGTTAAGTGTCCCTTCCTTAATGGATCACTTTTCCTTAAGTTTCAAACCCAACATTATGACAAAAGGCATAGTCTGTTTGTTAAGTATTCCAATTCACTTATTGTTAAGCAATAGTAACTGATTGTAAGTTAGTCATATCAATGCAATTGTAACAG
The DNA here is from genome assembly GCA_963924145.1 of Pyrausta purpuralis. Taxonomy (NCBI): domain Eukaryota; kingdom Metazoa; phylum Arthropoda; class Insecta; order Lepidoptera; family Crambidae; genus Pyrausta; species Pyrausta purpuralis. Next base: position 18,630,574 of record OZ001668.1, on the reverse strand, counting down.
TGACTTAGCTGATGATGATGAACGTAACTACAGATAGTTGAGATTACAAAGCAGATAGTGCACAGGCGACCCGTTTTGAATGGAATCTGTGGATCGGTCACGTCTGCTTATAGAATTCCTAGCCTGTCTGATGTTGGCTATAGATAGTGTAGTATTATTACATGATACATTTCTGCAAGAAGCTCTGTATTATACATAGGATATCGTACCGTATTAGGATTATGAATGGGTATTAGGATAAAAATTTATCTTAGAATGTGAATGGAAAGTTATTCAATCATCGTCAAATAACTTCATGTAAAGTAACTTTACATTTTGATATTAATATCTGTCGGTTATTAGCTGCTCTCATACTATTTCTTGATTTTATTGGTACATCTAGTGACAGTTAAAATAACAGATATGTTATACGCTCACAAAACAAACGAAAGATCTGTGCTGGTCGAGAGCGACAGCACACATGCGCAATTCTTATTAACTACATTCCTTTGACGTGTGGAAAAGAGATGCATAATTTATACAGTAAGAAAAAAGAGATAATGAGTAATTCTCTGATACGCTCAAGTGTAAACTAACTATGTCAGTTATTGACCAGTCGCTGCTCTGCACTGCACACTTGAATTACTAATAACCAATCTGTAATCGATTTAGTGTCGAGGACATTGCGTCCTTTTCACACTTGTAAAAATAGCAATTTACTTTCTCTTTAACCCCTGTAACCTTATTGTAAAATTGATTTTAAGTAAAAATATTTAAAATTTAAATGATATTTGCGTAATTCTTTTTTACCTACATGTCATACGAGCCTACTTTAATTTGTTGTCTTAGTTTCTACACATTTGAAACACAAATGATGGCATTTTTTAGGATGTACTATCACTATCAGCGACGTCACGCTTGTTGTTTAGCTAATCGCATACTAAGGGTAAGACGTCCCATTGCGCGCCCGGGCAACATATCTATTCTTTTAAATATCATTGACTACAGCGTAATATTGTCACACTTTAGGACTTGCAACAATCAAATGTTACTTATCAACATGGTATTTGTAATATTGATAAGTGCAAAACAAATAAATAATCATGTTTGTGTGTCAATTTGTACTTATAGTTGTTTCTTTGCACTGGTTGTTATTATAGTCTATTGGATGACTGTTATAATTATAATGAAGTTTCTACCTTGTGGGTGTAAATCTCGCATATATTCGTTATGGAAAGTAAGTAGTTAAATAATAACAATAAACATATAAAGGGGTTTGCCGCTGTTACAGCCAAACATCTGTAACAGCGGTACATAAAATTTGACTAAAATAGTAAGCCTAAATTAGACTGTCAATACACACAACGTTCATTGTGAGGTCATGGTCGAAATTTTTATTAAAATTTCAGGTGCCCCACACAAAATCAGTAATAATATATGGAGAGGCAAAAGAAAAATTGAGGTTTGAACGATGGCTCCATATAATGAAAGTTGCAAGTATTGATGGTCTCATTCACCTTCCAAAATTTTGGCTACACCTTGCAAAGTCACTCTTTATTGCGTAGCAGTGCGTTATGGGTTTGCTTTGTGTATATTATCATAGTGAACACACAGCTGTTTTCTCCCATCATGACTATGAAATATTCTGTTTCCAGGCAAGCGAATACCCAGTGGTGGGGGGAGCGGTAGACCCCGACTATGGGCAGTACGTGTCGTCCCCGGCGGCGCACTACAACCACATGGGGCACCTCACCATGGCACCTTCGCAGAAGTACCCTCACGTAAGTCGCAGGTTGACTTTTGATGCTTCTTTAGCCGACTTTAAAAAAGGAGGAGGTTATGAATTCGACTGTATGTTTTTATTTTGTATCTATGTTACCTCATATCTCAGTAATTTGACGATTGATTTGAAAAATTGTTTGGCCTATCTAGAGGGTATACTTTCTAGTTGGTCCCATTTATGCCAATTCGGGATATGATGCTGGTATTTTGTTGTATTCAAGAGAAACCCACAAATTTAAAGGCACATATAGTTGAATCTTAATATTGACGTGTTGTAACGTCTGATGGTCAACATCTTGTGGAGCTGAGCTGATGGTGGAACTCCTTAACGCTTAGGAGTTCAGTAATTATAATGACAGAACTTATGATAGGTAATTTGTAGCTTGCAAAACCAAAATGCACTAAAGTCTTAAATAAACTCTTGAACCTTGAAAGGAAAGGAAGCCATATTAGGCAAACAATTTCTTTTTGGAGTCGATGCCATCACTTTGACCATCAAGCATCAACTATCAGAGCACCGACCCCGAAAAGAAAATGTTTGCCTAAAATGGCTTCCCTTCCTTTCAAGGGTCAAGAGTTTATTTAAGACTTTTTAGCGCATTTTGGTTTTAAAGTCGGTTTTTTACATTTTTTCTAAAGTATTTTTTTAAAATTAAAATGTGTTGTTTGGACAGCCAAAAGCTGCCCTACTCCATAGCTGCAAAATTAATATAAACTTATGGGGTATTATTCCTTTAACTTTAACTTTCTTAGTTAAAGTTGGTAGTTTATTGTCGATTTTTAAAGGTCAAAAAACGTTATTGTTTTGTGACGAAGGCGACATTTGTCGCTGTCTTTCTAAGAACCTAAATCCTGTTATTGTTGTCTAATCCTGTAACCTTCTGTAAGTGACGAAACATCAAAATCTAATGGACAGCTTAGCAGTAATCCACCTTTAACCTTACACCACCTTTAGAGTGGCTAACTATACTTGACGGATTTTGTGACATGCGATTTAAGAAATAATAAATAAATAGCTAATGAATATTACCATTTGAGCTCCATGTTTCCTTTTTTGATTATTCTAAGTACAGGGATGTTGGACTCTTTGAGATTTTAAAATTGTTTGAGATTGTTAAAAGCAAATCTGCTGATCTTACTCGAGTCAGTAATGTATATTATGATTAGTGTTTGGTACATTCTCTAGCTACTCCTTACCATTCCAGGTGATGGACTCCGTGTCAGTGACTGGGGGTACATACGGCGCCGCGGCGGGCGCGGGGCACTATGGCACCTATGGTCACTACGGTGCCACGGCGTACCAGGCCCAGCCAGCGTATATGGTGGAGCCGCCACCGCAAGGACCGGCTTATATGGGGCAGGTAAGATGTCATCAGCTGCTATAGGTCCAGTCAAGGCAGTGTGGCACCTATGGTCACTACGGTGCCGCGGCGTACCAGGCCCAGCCAGCGTATATGGTGGAGCCGCCACCGCAAGTACCGGCTTATATGGGGCAGGTAAGATGTCATCAGCTGCTATAGGTCCAGTCAAGGCAGTGTGGCACCTTGGTCACTACGGTGCCACGGCGTATCAGGCTCGGCCAGCTCATAATAAACGCTAATGGTCCACATATTATGGTGGAACAGGGGGCTGCCTCTGAAGGTGTCTGCTTATATTGGTCGGGTGAAAGCAGTGCTTGTACCTGCCTACTGTTTACTTTTTATAAGTCATCTGTATGTTAAAAAGCTTTTTACCTTACGTCAATGGCTGTATCAGATAAAACAACCACCGGAGTTGTCGATATCAATTTTTTCCTACAAAATGATTGAAACTAATAAAAAAAAACTTGCCTGTAAAATCTAGTGTTAATAAAGCACACGATAAATAATAAATAACGTTCTCAATACACGATTCTCTGGTTTCAGGAATACGTAGAAGGCGGCGGTAGCGCTTCCCCAAGAAGTGCGTCGCCCGGCGCGTTACCTCAACACAATTTGCACTTACAACAAAGGTTAGCACTACAATAAGCCAACTAACTTATTGTTGTGATTATTGTAACTTGACTAAAGAAAGGTCAAACTCAAGACTTGAGGGGTTAAGATTGAATTCTGATTCAATCTGAATATATTTACATAAAAGAAAGTACCGTTAGTTACATACCTAATTTATAACGTCCACCGACAAGATGGACAGACGACTATGTAAAGATCGCAGGATCACATTTTATGCAGACTGCTCGCAACTGGTTCCTGTGAAAAACTTTACAGAAGGTCTATGGCAAATAATGTTGCTGATGATGGATTTGTCGGCGCTCCGAATAGGACGTAGGAGGGCTAGTATAATATACACGGTGTAAAAAAAATACAAGCCAACTTAGAAGGAGTGGTTGTCAATCGAGTTTTTTACAGGACAAATATATTTAAAAAATATATAGCCTCTACTATTAACCATCCCCTTGAGTTCGTCTCGTACTTTTTTTACCCCCTTTCATAGAATTTTAGAGACATTTTTTTTCTTTTTATATGGGGTGTAAAAAAGGGCGAGCTAAGTTTAAGGGTGCGGTTAAGAGTTGAGTCTTGAATGTACGTTTTTTTATATTTATTTTTTAATTCATCATCATAATCAGCCAAAGGACGTCCACTGCTGAACATAGGCCTCCCCCACGGCTTTCCACAGCGACCGATCACCAGCGGTCTGCATCCAGTTTGATCCTGCGATCTTTTTAAGGTCGTCTGTCCATCTTGTTGGTGGACGTCCTGACGTGTTTTTTTTAATTATCCTTAAAAAACTAAATCGACTACCAACCACTTTCTTGAATTTGACTCGTACTTTTTCACTCCCTGTATTCCAGGGTATTTCTGATGGTGTTCCTAATTTCTTTTCTTTTTAGTAAAGATCACAAGAACAAACTAGATGTGCAATCACTTTTTTCTTTTTTCTAATAGCTTTTCAATCCGCAGGTACGACTCGACGTCGCTGGAGCAGCTGGGCCGGCACTACTGCGTGACGTCACCGCGGGGGGAGTACGCGACGGACGCGTACGGATACCAGCACTATCCGACCGCGTACGAACACCAGCCGCACCAGACGAACGCTTTCAAGGTGACGAGACACTGCGACGCTTATCGATATTACTTTCTGCCCGGTTATGTAATAGTCCCCCTAGCCCATTTCGACTACGGTGGCCAGTCACGACTAACCGACTGTGCGGGACATATTATAGTGCACAAGTGTGTGCGCAAACACAGGTGCACTCGCTATTCCTTTCACCCTCATAGCCCTTAGGGACAGCAATCTGACACGACCGGAGAGAGATCAGGCGCAGGACCAACGGCTTTACGTGCTTTTTCGAGGCACGGGGGTGCACCGCCAATTTAACACCGCTAACTCCGGGCTACCCTAAGAATTACTGAACAGAAAAACTCAGGTATATATTTTTGGCCCGACCCGGGGATCGGACCCGGGACCTCTGGCGCAGCCGTCGCTTTAAAGTGCGACCCTCTTACCGCTGCGCCACCGAGGCAGTTATCCGGATCCGGTTATCTATGGACCTGTAAAACTTGGACCCGTCAAATATGTCACGTTTTTCCGCTTTACGGAAAAACCCACCTGCTTACTGATGCAGATCCGTTTTTATGATAACCAGGTTAAGCTTAGGCTGACGTTGTTACATACGATTTCTTTGAAGATTTGAAATTAAACTTATGTGGTTAAGTATGCATTATCATAGCGCTCCAATCCTAGTTAATGTATAAATGGGCTTCAATGATAATTCTGCAAATTGGGTAGTCTTCGGACCCATCATCACCCATCATCTGTCATGTGTAAAGCACGATTTTCTATGCTTTTCGAATATTGTAAACATTTGTTATTAACGAAATGATTAATATTCAAAAAAGACAAAATTCACAACTTATATAGGCAATTTACTGTCTAGCACTGAGATTTTATTCAATCAAAAATTAAATTTATTCTTGTCTATTAAATTATAAAAGTTATTAAAAGATTGTGTACGATATTCGACAAGCAAAAAACCGGACTTTAAAACAAATAAGTACAAAGCAAATTAGGTATCGTTCTTTCGACCAACTCTTATTTGACTTGGTCGAACTTATTTGATTTGTTAGTTGTTTCCATTTATGAATTTAATGTAGATGTTTTTTTAACATACTTCTCTTTTATTTTCAGGATTCTCAAAACGGGCTAAGTCTAGGCAGTGCGGGCGGACAATCGATGTACGGAGATGAAGAAGAATTACAGAAACAAATGGCTGGCATGGCGCTAGGTAAGTTAAACCTCCGTTTTTATTTTGTTTCATTCATTTTATTACAATGATTACACTTTTTACAGTATAATCGTCCGTTAGTTTGTTGCTTCACTGACTGTAAAGCTACATAAGATTTTGCAGCTTTTTTTTGGTGTGAAGATAATCATGACCTGACTTAATGCCCAGTAATAGCTTTACTATTCTTCGATACGTCATAATCAAAAAATCAATAAAATATATTAAAAACGACTTGTGATGTAATTTTTATGGATTAATGAAAAGTCCATGCTTTTCCTATACTATGATAAACCTAAACTATTCATATTTAAAATTTATCACATTAAAATTCTAATAAAATAATATGAATAAAAAAAACAACTTAAAATTAAGGACAATGTTCCTTTAAAATTTTAAGGTGAGGTAATAATGATAATAGCGTCCCAAATAATGACACACTAACGGTCCCAAAAACAAAAATATTAATTTAGAAAAAATACCAGTCATATGTACCATAATCAATTTACTAAAAATTGATACTGACAAATCGATTATAAGGAAATAACAATCGATTTAAATATAAATCCATTATTTTTTGACATCCCTAGTCCAGGGTTTGATTCCTAGTCGGATCAATGTAGCAATCATAATTTTCACCGTCTCTGGTCTAGGTGTTTTAGTTCCACCGTTGTTTCTGATTTCCATGACTCGCCTGCATTAGCTACTTAGATCAAATTAATTCAGTGGTTGTTGTCTTTTTACCTATATCTAGATTAATCATGCATTTATGGATTACCGTCTAGTCTTAAGAGTAAATATTGTATTATATTAAGTGATGGTTTTGATTGTAATCTGTTGGTGTACCTTATAACAAAATAATAATAAGCAATTCCCTTACCATTGTCACGGTAATATTATGTCTATCAGTATTGTAACTGGCCCGTGTCCTTGAAATAAGTACCTACAGCAGCACTGCCGTGCATATCCAAAAGACTGTAAGTCGACTTACAGTGTTTTTGCTTAACAGAGCCCTATCGATTTCTTTTGGCCTGTATAATACCCTTAAGTGAAATTATAAAATATTTAACGGCTATTTTAGAAGATATGGTAAACAAAAATACACTGTATTACTTAAAAGTAAGGATTAAATTTAACAGAAAGACTGTAAAGTAGTGTACAGTGTTTTGGCAAAATAAACTCGGCGCTTTGCTGGAATTGAAAAATAATACAGTGTTTTGGTACGAGCTGATACATGCACGTCATTGCTAGCCAACCAGTGTAGGCTGAAATGACAATATGATTGCTATCTCGCTCTTTCCCGTGCGCTTGAAGATTCTCCTGCCTTTTCGGCATGATTATAATGGTTCAGTTTACGTTAGTTGCATGACGCGAGATGAAATAAGGCAATCATCTTCTTGTTTAGAACGATCTTTACTACGCCCAGTGTCTCTAAAACCGTCAACTTCGTATTCTATAAGCCCTGTAGAGACGACTATGATAAATACTGATATTACAGTACCAGCAAAGGAAAAAAGGCGCATTGCCATCCAAGTAAATATAACAACAGATGAACTTAATTCTGAAGAAACTTGCCAAAAATTTAAAAAAGCCGAAACGAAACCGGAATCCAGAAGCTATTTAAGAGAATCAACGATTAAAACACCCAATGTTGTCACCGTGCTCGTGTATGAAACAGTGCATTCAAAAAATTCCTGAAACTGAAAGACAGTCTATTTGGACTCAATATTGGGCCTTAGAGCGTCAAAGACGCCGAGATTTTTTATCGAGGTCTGTAGAAAAACTGGCTATTGCAAGTACAAAACGAAAAGGTGAATCTCGAAGGCACAATACTCTCATATGGTCGATGAATCATATCAAAGTGTACAAAACCTTTTTTCTACGGACCTTGGGATATACAAACGATGAAGCTGTGCAGTCAGTTTTGAAAAATAACTATTAAAAGCGTAATAGCAATCCAAAGATAAACGCTACACCGGATCTACGAGGTCGTGGAGAACCATCCAACAAGTTTTCACAAGAATATGAAAGTCATTTATGCGCATTTATATTACAATATAATCCCTTCGCATCACACTATAATTCCAATCATGCACCAAATAAAAAATATTTACCTGTGGGTAATTTTACAACTATTTATAACGATTTTAAAGAGCATTGCGAAAAAATCAATATTAAGATATGTAGTTGGACACATTTTCACGCTATGGTGAAAAAAGTGAATTTGTCCACGGCTGAATTTTCTCAAGATGTTTGCACTAAATGCAGAAACAATAAAATTGCTCATGAAGGATTGCCACTCCCTTGCAATTGTGATGATTGTATAATGATAGGCCAACACTTGCAAAATAAACGAGATGCCCGAAGAGATTTAAATTTAGCTGAAGATCACAGCAACAACTCAGAAGTTAATTATTTGCATGCCGATTCTAAAAAAATAAGAATATTACTTTTCTAGAAAACTTGTTCTTTTCAATGAGTCTTTTGTGCCACCAGGCAAGAACAAAAATGCAGTTTGCATCCTGTGGCATGAAGGTGAAAGTGGCAGGAAGGCGTAGAACATTGCCAGTACATACATTTACTTTATTAGAAAATATTGCAGAGACCTACCGTTTTTAAACTTCTTTTTAGACAATTGCAATGCCCAAGATAAGAACAAAACTCTTTTCTCCGGACTAGTAAGAGTTGTTAACTAACGATGACAAAAGAGTAGAGTATTTTGAACCAGGGCTACGTTTATGGCTGCAGATGCAGTACATGCTGCTGTAACGAAGAAACTGAAAGCATCAGGTGAATTTAATGACCTGAGAGATTTTGTAGCCAAGATTAAGCAGTCTAGAAAGAACCAGAATGTTGACATCCTTAAACACAACGAAATGATTATTTTTTCAAACGATTGCAAAATTGCATTTCCAAAAGACTGGAATATTCAAAATCTAAAATTAGTTGAGTTTAGACGAGGAAAACTTGCCCCTTTTGCCAAAAATAGTTACAATGGAGATTTCAAGGAAAGCCATTTTCTGAAAAAGAAAGTTGAAAGAGACTTTTTGAAAGAAAATTAGTGATGGCATAGATCTTATAAATGAAATAGAAAAAGAAAATAAGCGAGGACGAGTAAGTGAAGTCAAAAAGAAGGAATTATTGGCACTGGCGAAATGTATGACGACGTACGACGAATATTTTATGAAGCTCTTGAAGTAACAGATGCACCTGATCTTGATTCAAATATTGATTCTGATTTGTAGTAGCATAGTCTGACTTCTTTGTTACGAAAACTATAGAAGATATAACTTTTTTGTTTGAGTTTAGAGATGATGATTGTTTTTTCGTTTTATTAATACCTCGTGCCATAATGTTGTTGATACTGCGAAATATATGTGTTGTGTTTTTTTTATGAAGCTTTTATAGAGTCAGATGCACCTGATTTTGATCAGATATAAACATCTGATATGAAAAAATACTTATTTGTAGTTACATGGGCAGTTTTTTTTAGAAATGTCACCTGTTTGTGAAATCGTAGAGATAATGATTGGTTCTGTTTTTATTGATACCTGTGCCATAATGTTGTTGACACTGGAAAAATCTATTATTTATGTAGCTCTTGCTCTAGAGTCAGATGCATCTGATCTTGTAACAAATGTTGATTTTTATAAGTAAAGACTGACTTTTTTTGCAAAGATACTATCTAAAAGATATACCTTCCTTGTTCAAATGTTGAGAAGATAATATTTTTGTTTAATTTTAAAGATGCTTCGTGCGATAATGATTGTTTATTAAACTTTATGATTGGTAATTAGGTTTTCATTAAATAGTTCCTTTTTTTGAAAGATTTATGGTACTTTTCACGCCGATACAGTCTTAGTGCTTAAAAAACACTTGCATATAACACATCGTCAAACACTGTACAAAGCTATACAGTTTTTTGGCTTTTTAGGGCTTGTACTCCAATATGGCCAATGCCTTGGCAGAATAAGTTATCGGTCATATATTTTATACGAGTTAACTAATCTGAAGAAAAAATTACATGGCTATGTAGAAGACATATATACCTTACTGAACAATAATAAAAAATATGAAATTTCGAGTTAACAAACACGATAGAAGCCAATAACCTTTATAAACTTATTTTCTCAAATATCTCAAAAGTGGTTTTTGAAAAATACAGTGTATTGGCTTGGTAGGGCAGAGCACAGTACGTCAGCATGCGATAGGGCTGTCGCCCACCTACAACATTTTATTTTATTGCATCTGCCTACTTTGAGTTTCTATCTAGTTTTGAGATTGTAAATTTATTACTTTTTATTTATTTATCTATTAGTACAGATACTAATAGATAAATAAATAAAAACAATATGAAATATTAATATGAAAACATAAAATACTTCTGAATTGAATAGAAAGTGTTCAATAAAAATACAAGTTGTTTTTTTTTTATTGGTAGATAGATAGATTTATTAAATAATCATGTTTATTTTTATCTATGTTTGATTATAACAAATCGGTCTAATAAAATTTGCGACCCAAAAATATTTGCGCCTTGACAGAGATGTACGAAATGGTTTATTTTTATATTATAGTCCGTTTTCTGAACGGTGGGACTCACCGCTACTCAAGCGATGGGTACATTTGCATACGACGGCTGCGACATTGTAACCTAATTTGGATTCAGTGTCGCAGTCGACGGATGTTTTTGTTTTTATGCCTTATTATTATTTCTGTTAATACTAACACTAGAATATAAGACCTATGTTACTAACACTAAATATGGACGTACGTCTGAAATAAAAATTAATTATTATTATTATTATTATAAAAAATCCGCATTCTAATATAAAGCAACAAAAACAGCACAATATATTCTACTTGCTGTATTAAATAGCTACTTGTACTTATTTCTAGTAAAAATTCGCGCGGTTACTGATTAAAAACCAACACACCGTCCGGTCGTCACTGCGGCACGTCCGCGACTGTAGCATGCCGGCCGCATGCCAACACCCGAGCGAGTAGGTATAGCTCGCGCGTCGTCCGTTTGTATGAAGTTACAATACTGATAGATAATATTACCGTGCCATAGTCCCGGCATAGTTTCCATTTTATCTGCAATAGTCCTTCAATCTAGCGGGTGCTGTCTTTGGCTGTATTTCCTCAATAGTGCAGGCAGAAATAGTACCCGTCAGATGTACATATCCCAACACATTAAGGTATCTCAAAGGGGCCTCTTCCTGTTGGATCTATATCCCCATGCGGCAATCCCCAGGCAAGCCTTCCAAAAGGACCGGTTACGGCCGTGATATCCCGCAGGAGAGATACAATAATAATAAGAATAAAATAACAAAATATATATCCTTTGGACATTCCCACACATCGCCATCTAGTCCCAAAGTAAGCTACCTACTCAAAGCTTGTGTTATGGGTGCCAGACAACGGATATAATACTTAAATACTTTTTGTTTGTAAATATACATACATGATATACATAGAAAACACCCAGACCAATACAAACAGACATGTTAATGCACACAAATTTTTGAACCCGCAACTCGCTGCGTAGTAGGCGATTTCTCGACCACTACACCAGACGGGTCGTCAACCTTACCTTACCCTTTACCCTTACCTTGACGTGCTGTTATCCGTACCAATCTGAATTGTCTATATTACGGTCTCTGGTCTAGGTGTTGTGGTTCTACATTCGTTTCTGATTTCCATGACTCACCCGCATTTGCTACTTAATAAAGTCATGTTTATATTGTAATTTCTACAGTCCACGGCGGCGTGGGCGGCCGCGAAGACGGAGGCGGGCTGCAGTGGCGCGACCCGAACCTGCCCGAGGTGATCGGCTTCCTCAACTCACCCTCGGACGTGGTGAAGGCCAACGCGGCCGCCTATCTGCAGCACCTCACCTACATGGACGACCCCAACAAGCAGAAGACGCGTAGCCTGGGTGAGTGGCTCTACTACATAGTTTTTTTTTTAAAAAAAGAGACAAATTGTAATAACAATCTGTCTCTTTTTAGGGTTCCGTAGCCGAATGGCAAAAAACGGAACCCTTATAGTTTCGTCAAGTCTGTCTGCTGTCTGTCCGTCCGTATGTCAGCCGTTTTATTCTGTGACTATAAGCATTACACTGTTGAAATTTGGTAGGAAGATGTATCCCGTTAACCGCTTACCGATTCTTATACAAAAAATAAAAAATAATGACATTTAAGGGGGGTCTCCCATACATGAAACTAAAACAAAAAAAAATATTGTCAAACCTATACGTGTGGGGTATCTATGGATAGGTTTTTTTAAAATGACACAGACTAGGTTCCTAAAACCATTTTTAACCGACTTCAAAAAAGGAGGAGGTTATCAATTCGACTGTATGTTTTTTTTTTGTATGTTTGTTACCTCATATCTCAGTCGTTTGTCGACCGAATCGAAAAAAAAATTCGCCTACTTAGAGGGTGTACCTTCTAGTTGGTCCCATTTTTTCCAGTTTGGGATCTGATGATGGGATCTTGGTGTAATCGAGGGAAACCCTCAAATTTTAAAGGCACATATAGTGTTTCTTTACTAGAATCTTAATGTTGACGTGTTGTTACGTCTGATAGTAAACTTTTTGTGGGGCTGAGCTGATGTTGGAACTCCTTAACGCTCAGGAGTTCAGTAATTATAATGACGGAACTTATGATAAGTAATTTGTAGCTTCTTAAAAAAATTGAATCATAAGGTGCAACTCACCCCCCCCCCCCCCCCCTTTTTTAATGTAATCACTAAAAATGGAGAAATAAAATAAACTTTTAAAAAAAGTAAAAACCGACTTCAAAACCAAAATGCACTAAAAAGTCTTAAATAAACTCTTCACCATTGAAAAGAAAGGAATCCGTTTTAGGCAAACAATTTCTTTTTGGAGCCGGTGCCATCACTTTGACCATCAAGCATCAACTATCACAGCTCCGACTCCAAAAAGAAATTGTTTGCCTAAAACGGATTCCTTTCTTTTCAATGGTGAAGAGTTTATTTAAGACTTTTTAGTGCATTTTGGTTTTGAAGTCGGTTTTTACTTTTTTTAAAAGTTTATTTTTCTTTTAAAGTATTACGTTTCATAGTTAGACGCTTCCAAAGTGGTAAATTGGGCGTCCCCCCCCATCTAACTTCTAAACCAAGCAAATGTAAATTTTGAGAAAAATATATGATGTAGGCCTTAACAAATACTTTCAACGAAAATTGGTTCGGACGGGATCGAACGAGAAGTTTTTGAGATATAGCACATTTTCAACAACCGCAAACATAACTTTGTACTTCATACATACACTATTAATAACAAAGTTATAATTGCAGTCAACAAAATATTGTGGTATTTAAGTAAGTAGATGTAAGTGGATTCCCTAATCCAGTTAAAGTTAGCACGGAACCCTCAGTGCGCGAGTCCGACTCGCACTTGGCCGGTTTTTTAATAGGACATTCAGTAATATTTTTTATTAAAAAAAAGTCATTTGTGGTTCAGGATACCTAGATGATATATATTATCATAATTATTACCTCTCTTTTAATTGTAAAAAATACTACATTGGGTGGCTATACTGCATTGTTTTTTTAATTATTATTATAACAGTCTGTCTCTTTTTTTTTAAATAGGACATTCAGTAAATTTTTTATTAAAAAAAAAAGTAATTTGGGGTTCAAGTCTAGTGATTTGGCCACCTAGATGATATATGTTATCATTATTATTTTCTCTCTTTAATTGTAAAAAATACTACATTGTAGTCTGCGTGTTATCAATTGAGTCATGTCAGTGTATCTCGCAAGCATTTGCCGATGGATGCGTTACTTATTCCTATCTCTCTTGACATTAAGGCCTCACGAATCAGTTGCTAACAAGCCGTCTCAAGCTACAAGGATAATGTTTGATTCATTCCATGAAACTTCATCTGTGAACTACCTTAGGAAGAGTGCAGGGAGTGCAACGCAACACTCCTGTTTGGTCATTTGATATCATAAAAGTAATACTTGTTTCTGAAGTTTACGCGAATATTACTCATCGAAATAAAACAACTTTTTTACGGATTAACTTTTCGCGAGTTTATTAATTTTATCCCGACGTTTCGAACACTTTACAGCGTTCGTGGTCACGGGTAGACTAAGATGTTATTTGTCATTTACAGAGTTTTGAAAAATATACACTACCGTCACTCAATAATATTAATTAACGTTCCTATCCACGCAGAAAGAGCTAACTAACTAAAATTAATAAACTCGCGAAAAGTTAATCCGTAAAAAAGTTGTTTTATTTAGATCATAAAAGTAATTTATTAATGCAAGTAGGCCCATTAAGGACACTTTTACACATCCCAATATAAACCAGCTTCGGGTCAATTTTGGGCTAGTGCCGAGAAGAAGCTGCGCAACAAACTCAGTCACTATTGTCAATGCCTCTTTCAAAAGGTTTACAATGTTTGTAGTGATCATGCAAGTCCATACATTACTATCTTTTAAATAATCATCTGTTTTATAATACCCTTTCGTCATTAGGGTTTCTTTAATGACAGTTTTAAATTTATTGACCGGTAAGTATGTGTTCTGGTAGTTTATTGAAAAATTTTATACATTTCCCTATGAAAGAATAAATAAATAAATAAAATAATAAATAAATAAATATCCTTTGGACATTCCCACACATCGCCATCTAGTCCCAAAGTAAGCTACTCAAAGCTTGTGTTATGGGTGCCAGACAACGGATATAATACTTAAATACTTTTTGTTTGTAAATACATACATGATATATATAGAAAACACCCAGACCAATACAAACAGACATGTTCATGCACACAAATGTTTGTATTGTGCAGGGATCGAAACCGCAACCCGCTGCGTAGTAGGCGATTTCTCGACCACTACACCAGACGGGTCGTCAAAATTACCAACCTTTCGCACAACATCGCAATCGTGTTGACGGTTCACGTAGGCAGTTGAAACTTAACTGATTTATAAGTCAGATGCGTTGACTGAGAACAGTCACCAGACATTAGGTGGTTTGTGAGTTTGTGGTCCATGCCCTAGACCTGTTGCCGCTGTCATCGGCTTCTTTAACTTGTGTTAGATGTGGTCAAGGCCACAAAGTGCTTGCGTGGACGACCCCAAGAAGCAGAAGACAAGCAGCGTGGCTATGATTATAGACCATCGATCGCACTGTAGTTTAGGTGTTATCAACTGAGTCGTCTTAATGTTATGTCAATCTCGCTCGCACTTGCCGATAAAGCGGCGCGCATTCGTACCTGTGTAAATTTTATAGTTTCACGACTCAATTGCTAAGGTGCTGACCTGGTTTATGCTATGAAACTCCATCTATCATCTATCTGAGGAAGAGTGCAGGATTCTGCAACGCTCCTGATTGGTCTTTTCATATCCGAATCGAGATTATGGTTTACGGAAGTGATCGAAACTGAACTCGGCAGCGTGTTAACTGATTTGTATGTCAGGTGCGATGTAAAAAATATTACTGTAATCAAAGTAAAAAGTAAAATTAGTCTGTAACGCCCTACTGCTCGGCAAAGGCCTTACCTCAACTATGAGGTAGTTCGAGCCATAATCTACCATGCGGGCTCAGTGTGGATTGGTGGAGGGGTGTGTGTAAGGCAAGCGACTAGCGCCCATAAGGCCTCTGATTAGGCTTTACGACTAACATCAACCGATATGAGCCGGGACCAACGGCTTATCGTGCCGTCCTTAGCAAGGAGACGCTCGTGATATACGTAACTTATATGGTCGTAATGGTCACATATCCTAACACGACCGCGCTGTAGGTTGCTTCACTTTGGTATCACTACCAAAGCGCTGCTACCACTGCGCTACGACCACCATTTACTGTAACAGTAACTCATCTTACTGTATCCAAATTGTTGTTATTTTTGGTGACAGTAATATTTCGGATTTCGATCTAACAGGGTTTCATGTCACGTGAACGTAAATATGCGTATCCTTACGGTCTTGTGGTGTTCCAGGCGGCATCCCGCCTCTCGTCCGGCTCGTGTCGCACGAGAACCCGGAGGTGTGCCGGAACGCGTGCGGCGCGCTGCGGAACCTGTCGTACGGGCGGCAGAACGACGAGAACAAGCGCGCCATCCGCGACGCGGGCGGCATCCCCGCGCTCATGGCGCTGCTGTGCCGGGCCACCGATATGGAGGTCAGTTGTACAACACTAAGGTCTACTGTCTACTAGTGCGGCGCGCTGCGGAACCTGTCGTACGGGCGGCAGAACGACGAGAACAAGCGCGCCATCCGCGACGCGGGCGGCATCCCCGCGCTCATGGCGCTGCTGTGCCGGGCCACCGATATGGAGGTCAGTTGTACAACACTAAGGTCTACTGTCTACTAGTGCGGCGCGCTGCGGAACCTGTCGTACGGGCGGCAGAACGACGAGAACAAGCGCGCCATCCGCGACGCGGGCGGCATCCCCGCGCTCATGGCGCTGCTGTGCCGGGCCACCGATATGGAGGTCAGTTGTACAACACTAAGGTCTACTGTCTACTAGTGCGGCGCGCTGCGGAACCTGTCGTACGGGCGGCAGAACGACGAGAACAAGCGCGCCATCCGCGACGCGGGCGGCATCCCCGCGCTCATGGCGCTGCTGTGCCGGGCCACCGATATGGAGGTCAGTTGTACAACACTAAGGTCTACTGTCTACTAGTGCGGCGCGCTGCGGAACCTGTCGTACGGGCGGCAGAACGACGAGAACAAGCGCGCCATCCGCGACGCGGGCGGCATCCCCGCGCTCATGGCGCTGCTGTGCCGGGCCACCGATATGGAGGTCAGTTGTACAACACTAAGGTCTACTGTCTACTAGTGCGGCGCGCTGCGGAACCTGTCGTACGGGCGGCAGAACGACGAGAACAAGCGCGCCATCCGCGACGCGGGCGGCATCCCCGCGCTCATGGCGCTGCTGTGCCGGGCCACCGATATGGAGGTCAGTTGTACAACACTAAGGTCTACTGTCTACTAGTGCGGCGCGCTGCGGAACCTGTCGTACGGGCGGCAGAACGACGAGAACAAGCGCGCCATCCGCGACGCGGGCGGCATCCCCGCGCTCATGGCGCTGCTGTGCCGGGCCACCGATATGGAGGTCAGTTGTACAACACTAAGGTCTACTGTCTACTAGTGCGGCGCGCTGCGGAACCTGTCGTACGGGCGGCAGAACGACGAGAACAAGCGCGCCATCCGCGACGCGGGCGGCATCCCCGCGCTCATGGCGCTGCTGTGCCGGGCCACCGATATGGAGGTCAGTTGTACAACACTAAGGTCTACTGTCTACTAGTGCGGCGCGCTGCGGAACCTGTCGTACGGGCGGCAGAACGACGAGAACAAGCGCGCCATCCGCGACGCGGGCGGCATCCCCGCGCTCATGGCGCTGCTGTGCCGGGCCACCGATATGGAGGTCAGTTGTACAACACTAAGGTCTACTGTCTACTAGTGCGGCGCGCTGCGGAACCTGTCGTACGGGCGGCAGAACGACGAGAACAAGCGCGCCATCCGCGACGCGGGCGGCATCCCCGCGCTCATGGCGCTGCTGTGCCGGGCCACCGATATGGAGGTCAGTTGTACAACACTAAGGTCTACTGTCTACTAGTGCGGCGCGCTGCGGAACCTGTCGTACGGGCGGCAGAACGACGAGAACAAGCGCGCCATCCGCGACGCGGGCGGCATCCCCGCGCTCATGGCGCTGCTGTGCCGGGCCACCGATATGGAGGTAATCAGCATTGTCAGCCAAAGGACGTCCACTGCTGAACATAGCCTACGGTTTTGCGTAGCGACTGATCACAAGCGGTCTGTCTCCAATTTTAGCATAGAAAAAAATGAATAAGGTTAGAATGGCCCCGATCAGTGCGGCAGCGAACTTAATTGTAGGCATATGCCTGCATTGAGCCGTAGCTACTTCAGTCGCGTGACAAGAGCGTTGCATTATTTTTTGTCAAAAATGCCGTTTTTTGCTATAATTACTTGAAAAAAATGAGTGAGAAAGTGTATTTTTTCACCGATGAGTAATAATACGTAGTTATTTCGACATTATTTGCAAAAAAACACTTTTTAATTATGATATTTCAAATGATAGCGGTTTTCTTGCACTAAGTTCAAAAAAAAAATATTCATTGATGACTGTCCACGCATATTTTTAACAAATCTGCTATCTTAACACGCAATGTATCGCGTCCAATTTGCTTTGTTTGCTTGTATACGCTACACTAGGGATGTAGCTCACAGCACAGTAAAATTATCGATAAATGGTAATTTCCCTACAGATGTATTTAAAGATAAAAATAAGTTTTGTTTATCAATAATTTGAAACATAATAATGATAAAATAAATACAATAACGCGCTTATCTCAGGAACTACTAGAGCTATTTGAAAAAAAAAAGTATTATATTCTAATTCGTGCTACCAAAATAACGTATTCCTGCAATAAAAATATAACTCAGCAAAAACGCACTGCTTAATCCTCAACTTTTCTACTTTCGCTGTTATTATCATAGATTTTAATTTATCGTTTGGTCTATTTATTTGTAAAATAGGGTACGCGTGATACCGAAGTTAAACAACTTACGGCGCGATCGTGTTTTAATGAGTAACCATACCGACCATATTTAAGTGACCTAAACAACGAGCATCTCCGTGCTTCATGAAGCACGTTAAGCTAGTAAGCTAGTATCGGTTGATATTTTCTTGCAGCATCTTAAAGCATTCGGTATTAATTTTATCATAATTTAGAAATCTCGTTTTCCTACAAAAACTTAAAAAGAAAATTTCCTTAAAAATGGTTGACTTTTGGAAAGTATATTCTGGGATCAAGATTGTCCCAAATGAGCTCCCCCATCAACTCTTAAAAGGATCCGGTCATATTATCAATAACCCTGCATACAAATATTTTTGTAAGAGTTATTTGTAGTCAGCTATACACTAATTGTGAGTTTGTGTATAATTTTGTAATTAAACAAACCTCTGCAAAACCCATTTGGTGATGTGATTTAAATGCGAACAAAAGCACTGCAAGGTTAACTATCGTATAATGCAGCTGTACATTTCATTAACTTAACCACCGTACTAACTTGGGTCATATTTATTTATTGAAAACTTGCGCATGCACGAAACATAAAATTGTACATGTGGCGGACTTAATGCCAAAACCATTCTATACCGGTCAACCATACGTCTATAGGTATATTGTATTTTTTTAATTGTAATCTTAACTATTTTCGATTTGAGTTTTTTCTCTCCCGTTCCGTCCCTGCGTAAAGTTCAAGCCTAAAGTCTTTCTCGATAAATTAGACATCCAACACAAAAACTTTTTTTTAATTGGTCCAGTAGTTCCTGAGATAAGCGCAATTAAACACTTACAAACTCTTCGGATTTATGGTATTAGCTAAGAATACAAATGAATAAATAGCATGGTAAGATATAATATCTGAATAATGTAGACCATGGCCATTATGCTTTTATATCTTTAAACATTTTTCCTTAAATTGGAATCTATTTGTCGTATATAAGTAATATTACTTATTCTTAATACAAAGAATGATTCAATTCTACTAATAGAACTATTTTTAGAAACTAATGTTTAAAGGTATAAGCAACTCTATTTCAAGTAACGTTTAGCAACTCATTTTCTTCTTCTATTGTTTTTACCGAAAGGCAATAGTAGTACCCTTTGTTGCGATCAAATGAGCTGTTAAATTATCCAAATTATTTCAAACTTAAATCCTACATGTTTATTCACAAAGAGAAACAACATAACATCGGTAATTGAATTTATAATAATCGACCTTTACCACATCACTAGTATTTTGACATAAAGGAACGAACGTATCTGAATGATGATTGGAGGTTTCACCGCTAGAAGCTCTGTGATTGGTAGTTGGTTTCAAGTACTAATGACACCAATCACAGAGAGTCCTAGCGGAAATTGTGATTGGTTTGTGATATTGGTGCGTTAATTCATTGATTGGTACTTTTATCACTGCAGCAACAGCGCGGTAACTCCCACCGGCGACAGAGGTTCCCATACAAACGAACGATCAAAACCATTCTAACCTTATTCATTTTTTCTATGAGTTTTAGCCACTGATATAAATAAGTAATAAATAAATATCCTTTGGACATTTCCACACATCGCCATCTAGGCCCAAAGTAAGCTACTCAAAGCTTGTGTTATGGGTGCCAGACAACGGATATAATACTTAAATACTTTTTGTTTGTAAATACATAAATGATATACATAGAAAACACGCAGACCAATACAAACAGACATGTTCATGCACACAAATGTTTGTATTGTGCGGGGATCGAACCCGCAACCCGCTGCGTAGTAGGCGATTTCTCGACCACTACACCAGAAAGGTCGTCATATGATACGTCATACTGATATGGAGGTGAGTTAGTAATCTCCTGCTGGACTTTGACCTATGCTCGGTGATGAAGAGATTCGTAGAAGAACTAACGTAACAGACATAGCCCTGAGAATCAGTAAGCTCAAGCGGCAGTGGGCAGGGCGCATAGCGCGAAGAACTGATGGCCGTTGGCGAAAAACGTTCTAGAAGATCCTTCTACCATAGACGCGGCGTATGACAACTACCGACGAGATGGATAGACGACCTTGTGAAGATCGCAGGATCAAACTGGATATAGACCGCTTCTGATCGGTCGCGGTGGAATTAGCCCATCACAAGTGCTAGTTTCTTGACTCGTATGGTTCGGTAAAACGGCAGTCCTTATACAGTCGTACTGCAAATGTTTGTTGTTAGTTTTACAATATCGAGTGTTATTGTATAATACACTTCATTTAGTGTTACATTTCATTGGATAATCCTTGAATACCCTTCGTGACATGAAATATACGAAACCCACATATATATATATATATATATATTTTATGTCCAGGTCAAAGAACTAGTGACCGGCGTAATCTGGAACATGTCCTCATGTGAGGACTTGAAGCAGTCGATCATCGACGACGCGGCGCAGGTGATCGTGAACAAGGTCATCATCCCGCACTCCGGATGGCACCCCACCAACCCTGGTGACACCTACTGGTCCACAGGTGGGTCCCTCATCGTCTCTCATCACAATAACATTAAGTTGCAGTGAGCCAACACTAACGGCCATTCCCTATATCCAATCTAAATGTAAGTTTGCCCTACTAGAGATAGGAATGGCTATCTACCATAAGATTTTTTCTCCTATAAAACTTCTGGCAGTACGAAATCAGCTATCTACCTTTGAGTATAATTTCCATATAGGGAACGGCCGTTACTAGTCCACAGGTTATTATTATCCTTTATTCAAGGACATTTACAATTTTATTTTGAACACATCTATCCACTAACTTTGAATTTAAGTATCCAAAATACAGCATTTTTTTTAGAATAAATAAGTCGTAAACGTATCAAAGTCACGAACATTAGTATAATACACATTTTACTTCTACTACTGTATAAGTAAAATATTCTTATTCACTGAAAGCTTGTTTTTTTATGTATTGTATTTAACTATGACGACCAAACTCAACTGAAGTTTACACTTGTCATATCCCAAGTTTCACAGTACACAAGAGCAGTTTCTGTTCCTTGTCTCTCACAAACAGATGAGACGGTATCGCGGAATTATGACATGACTGTAGAGAGATCGCGCGCTAAACCAACTAACTCGGAGTGTTTTCCGAGTAATTTCAAGACAGAAAAGTCTGAAGCCGTATTGCGAGTCGGAGCGAGACTTACTCGATCAAACGCATCGAGCGCGCAAACGTGATTTTATATGGGATTGTTTTAGTGTAAACGTAAGCCACTAGACGGCGCTGCTTCAACCCCATATAACTTCACGTTAACGCGCTCGAAGCGTTGATCGAGTAAGCCTCGCTCCGACTCGCACTACGGCCACGGATCTCGAAAAAATCGGCGAGTGCGAGTCGGACTCGCCCACTGAGGGTTCCCTGCCAACTTTAATTGAATTAGGGATCCACTTACTTCCACTAAGCTTAAAATACCACAATATTTTGTTGACAGCAGATATAAGTTTGTTTTTCATACAAACACTATGAAAAACAAAGTTATGTTTGCGGTTGTTGAAAATGTGCTATATCTTAAAAACTACTGGTTCGATTCCGTCCAAATCAATTTTAATTGAAAGTATTTGTTAGATACGGTTTACCAGTTTAAAAGGGTATATCTCGTAAACTTAAGACTTTTAGTGAAAATGGTTTCAGGAACCTCTATTCTATATTCATTTTGAAAGTCCTATCTATAGACGACACGCATAGGTTTGAATTTTTTTTTGTTTTTTTAGTTTCATGTATGGGAGCCCCCCCTTTAATATCATTATTTTTTATTTTTTGTTTAATAATCGTAAAGCGGTTAACAGGATACATCTTCCTACCAAATTTCAACAGTATGATGCTTATAGCTAAAGTATAAAATGGCTGTGACATACATTATATATCTTCACCAGTATTCCGCAACGCATCGGGCGTTCTCCGCAACGCTTCGTCGGCTGGCGAGTACGCGCGCCGGCGATTGCGATGTCTCGCCGGTTTGCCCGAAGCCCTACTACATACAGTGCGAGCTGCGGTCAGAGCCAACGCTATTGGTACCAAGATCGTCGAGAACTGCGTGTGTGTGCTAAGGAATCTGTCCTACAGGTACTTTAAATAAAATCTTTTAGTAGTATTAAAATTAGGAATTTCGCGAAGCAATGTCGGCTGGGCTGTCTCGCCGGTTTGCCTGAAGCCCTACTACATACAGTGCGAGCTGCGGTCAGAGCCAACGCTATTGGTACCAAGATCGTCGAGAACTGCGTGTGTGTGCTAAGGAATCTGTCCTACAGGTACTTTAAATAATATCTTTCAGTAATATTAAAATTAGGAATTTAGCGAAGCGATGTCGGCTGGGCTGTCTCGCCGGTTTGCCTGAGGCCCTACTACATACAGTGCGAGCTGCGGTCAGAGCCAACGCTATTGGTACCAAGATCGTCGAGAACTGCGTGTGTGCTAAGGAATTTGTCCTACAGGTACTTTTAATAATATCTTTCAGTAGTATTAATAAGTAAAGTTAGCCTGTAACGTCCCACTGCTGGGCAAAGGCTTACCTCAACTATGAGGTAGTTCGAGCCATACTCCACTACGCGGCCTCAGTGCGAATTGGTGGAGGGGAGTTTGCAAGCGACTAACCCTGCTGTCAGATGTTATCAAGCCGCCCATAAGGCCTCTGACTAGGCTTAACTACTAATATCCACCGGGATATTAGCCGGGACCAACGGCTTAACGTGCCTTCCGAAGCACGGAGATGCTCGTGATATACGTCACTTATATGGTCGGAATGGTCACCCATCCAAACACGACCGCGCCTTAGGTTGCTTCACTTTCGGTATTACTACCAAAGCGCTGCTACCACTGCGCTACGAGCACCTCAAAATTAGTAATTTAGCGTAGTGATGTCGGCTGTTTCGCCGATTTGACTGGAGCCATCTGCTACACAACCTTGATATAGCAATTATTATATCCATCATTGAAAAACTACCGGGCGTAATATTTTACAATGCCAATATGGCATAATACAAGGTGTTTCAAAACAACGAGTAAATAATGAAGGGACCTACTCAGAATCAGTAACTGAACATCTTTCTCGTATAAACATAGGTCGGATAACGCCAAAAATAATTTGACTTTCCATACTAAATCGGTCATGTGACCCGTCTTATTTCTATGGAGAGTCAATTAATTTTTGGCATATTTCGACCCATGTTTCTAGGAGAAAGTTGTTCACTTACTGATTCTGAGTAACTCCCTTCAATCTTTACTCGTTGTTTTGAAACACCTTGTATAACCATTTCCATGAAATTACGACTTTGAACATTTATCAATATCAATTTGCACGGACAACAGCAACAGCACGTTAAGGTAAACACTGCGGTATCTTATGCACTTTTAATAAGGGCTAGTTTGCAACAAAAGCGGGTAATCTGATGTGCTGGCGACTGTACGTAATTTGATCCAACGAGCTGTTACTTTTATTTTCAACACACTTGCTCAAAATGACGTTCTTATTCCACCGATTTTTGGCACATAATCATAGATATTAAACACGCGTGCTTTTTCTGTATATTATTGCACTAGTGCCTTTTGTTTATTAACCCGACCAATTTACATTTGTACCCTAGTACCAAGTAGTAAGTAAGAAGATGAAGCGATATAATTTAGTGGGGTTATAACTTACACAACAAACAGTATTTATGCGAAAAATAACAGTATGTACATATTTATTTTATTAAATGGTAAATCCAGCTTTATTACTTAAAAATAACTCAAATTCATTTAAAATTTTCTGTGATTTGTGTTTTAAATAACGAATTATTTCATTTTTAATCTTGGCTGTTGGCCGATCTAGTTCGCGCATTGACTTTGCGCGCGCATCAGTTTCGCGGCAAGAAAAAAAAAACAACGCGCCATTTTTCGTAAATAGTTGGCGGCCGTGGTGTGACGAAGTTTGGATTAATGGCAAGTGTGTTGAAAAACGTCGTATGAAACACGTGTGCCTGTGACCATAATATACGCGGCTTTCTTATGGCGCACTCGCTTTCGCTCGTGCGCACACAATATCGCCTTGTATATAATGGTCAACTTAGCACACTTGTATCATAATGTACTATTAAACATACTTTAATAATTTAATATGGAATTGCTAGTAATCCCGTTCTTATCTACTAAGCTGTGGGGTAGAACATCCAAAATTGTTTTCCTGCCATGGTATGTCAAATATCGTAAAATTTTCGAGCGTGCGTGTGTATAATAAATATGCCTTATTACAGATGTCAAGAAATAGAAGATCCTTTATATGACACGAGAGCACCACCTACACAATCGTCTGGACAGGCCAGAATACAAGCTAGCGCTTCCAAAGGTAAATTTCAATTAAACATGTGCAAACAATCTGCGCTATTTACATAAGCATTTGAATTCAAGATTTCCATTGACCATGACTTGTTACTATTTTTAACACCCACTTAATTTTTAAAACTTCGAATGCTCGAGCGATTATACAGGGTGAAATTTTAATCAGTACCGAAATTTTGTGTAAAGACGCCACTGATGAATATGAAGAAATTTTACTATGGAGGCAATAGTGAAATCGGGAAGAAAAAAACAGCTGTTGCATACATTTTGACCGCGCGCCATTTGAACTTTTGTATGGAACAGCTGATTATTTTTTCTCGATTTCACTATTGCCCCCACAGTAAAAGTTCTTCATATTCATCAGTGGAGTCTTTACACAAAATTTCGGTACTGATTAAAATTTCACCCTGTATTTGGTGGCCACTCGAATAGTGCTCGCGGACTGCAGTTTGTTCATCCCTGTAGATCTGTAAGTAAAAATTTAAAATGTATAGTTGCCCATTCAAAATCTCCTTTCTATGTTTGTACCAGGCGAAAACCTAGGCTGTTTCGGCGGCAGTAAAAAGAAGAAAGAAGGTTCGTCCTCGTCCAACTCGACCAGTCCGCTTGGAAAAAGCGAACCAGAGTCACAGCCTCTCGGCGACACCATGCCCAACACGGCGTTAGGGTACAGCGTGCCTAAGGGCACCGAGATGCTGTGGTCTCCTGAGGTGAGAAGCTATCTTAACTCAGAAATATTAAGAGATTTTAGGGTTTCTATGTTCATAAAGAAATACCTCATAAAAATCTGCTCTTATTATTAAGAGAACATTGAATCGTATCTGAGAATAATTATACCATGTTTTTCTCATCCAAATATTTTAGTTATGACAGTTATTAGAAAGTGACATAACATTGTGTTACCTATTCATATGTTATTCAACGTTTTTTAACCCTGTCTATCGATCAATACCTTATTCTTGGAAACTCGTGGAAGCTTGTTCATTGAAGTTGTTAATAAAATAATATTTCTCAGTTTATTTTGTATATCAACTTGTTAAGAGGATTACAAAATCATTATGTATAAGATTTGCGTTTAAATTGACGAAGCAAGACACATAGAAGTCGGTGTAAACTGGTTAAAGTTTTAGGCCAGACAATGAATCCTATTTTGGCATAAAACTTCCTCCCGCTCAGCTGTCCAATGGCACTACAGTGCCATTTTCTTTTTTACGGTAAACTGTCCGTGGTACTACAGTGCCCACCACTTGAAAAGTATGTATTAAGTATAGTATATATATATATATATTAAGTATAGTATATATTATAGTAGAGTAAGTATATTATATTTTCAACTTTTTATATATTTATAACTATTACCTATCTACCAGTATTTTTGTTTTCGTAATCACAACTATACTTTTCTTTATATAACCGTTTTTATCGCGCGACATGTCGCGCGATTTTTATCATTCAACCGTCGCGCGATATCGCCGGACAGTTCTCCCACATCATAGTCTGACAGCGCGGACAGTCGAGTGGATAATCATAATTTTAATTTAGCACATGTCTGCAACCCGATGTTGTATTTATTATACAGTACAGTTTAATATACCAGTTAATTATTCTCCCATAAATTATAGAGAAAAAAATAAAAGATTCTTGAGGGATTGCTATAATGTACAATTGTTGGTATCCAGGTGGTACCCCTGTACATGGCGCTGCTGCAAACGTGCTCCAACCCAGAAACATTGGAAGCGGCGGCCGGCGCGCTGCAGAATCTCGCTGCCTGCTACTGGCAACCCTCGATAGATATACGGGCGGCTGTGAGGAAGGAGAAAGGTTAGCTATTAATATATTCTTCTACCGATTTTCCATAACCGCGGCCCTTCTAAACAGAGATAGGCCAGGTACGCAGGAGATATTATAGTGCACAGATTTTTGCGCAATACACAAGTGCACTCTCATTAGTTCGGTGAGACGGCACATCCGACATGACCGATGAGAGATCAGGACCAATGGCTTAACGTGCGCACCGAGGCACGGGGGTGTCATCACCACAAAGTTTCTAACTCCAAGGTGTTTTTGAGTATGTACAAAAATCAGAAACTAATTTCGCCCCAATCCGGGATTAAACTGTGAAACCTCTAACATCCGATCATCACCTAGCGAACTAACCACTACTCCAACGAGGCAGTGGAAGGCGCAGGTAAGTCACATTAGTAGATAATAGCTTTTCTGGGCCAGTCAGTAACATTAGAAGACGTAGAGCTACTGCAAACGTGCTCCAACCCAGAAATATTGTAAGCAGCGGCGGGCGCGCTGCAGAACCTGGCTGCTTGCTACTGGCAACCCTCGATAGATATACGAGCGGCTGTGAGGAAGGAGAAAGGTTAGTTATAATATAAGTAGATTAGAGGACCCAGCGAACTTTGTTTCGCCCCCAGCCCCCTCCCGCCGAGTCCCGTAATTTTAAAAGTTAAGCATTCCCAGCGAAGTATATTTCGCCCTTAAATTACTAAAATGGCTATAAAAAAATAGGGGTTGGTGATAAAAAATAAAAATTTAGGGTTGTATGTATTTTTAATGCCACATTATAAAAAAAAATATAAACAAAAAATCGTCCAAAAATTAAAAAAAATAATTAAAAGTGAACAACCCTTATCACTTAGGGGTATGAAAAATAGATAATAGTTGATTCTCAGACCTACTGAATACGCATATAAAATTTGGTAAGAATCGGTAAAGCCGTTTCGGAGGAGTACGGGAACGAACATTGTGACACGAGAATTTTATATATAAGATAACAACAGTTTATCGCAACTGTGTTATGAAGGCAAAGGGAAGCGCTTCCTACCGACCGGGTGTTATGGCCTGGAGGATTATTCTTATGTAGGTAAGTCTTATTTTACATATCGCAGTTCAGCCTTCATACATCGACTTCAGCGCCATCTAGTCGTGACGAGCCGGGTCAGCGTGTTGCGATAATATGTAGTGACAGCGGTAGATCAGTCGCTACAGCTGTTTACTAGGCAAGTCTATAAAATTAGAAGACATTTTGCTACTGTAAAACCTCGCCGCTTGCTACTGGCAACCCTCCATCGACATTCGAGCGGCTGTGACGATGGAGAAAGGTGAGCTAGTAAATAAAAGCTATTTTATTCAGGCAAGATTTTTTACAAGAAAAGAAAAAAACTACCGGACCAAACATTGTATAGTATTTTTTTATATTAATAGTAATGACACGAAACGGACGAACGTGGGTTGAAGAGCTGGGATACGGGAGGCTCGCAGCATGCTAAACACATTACTATAATATTATAATAATCTATACTAATATTATAAAGCTGAAGAATTAATTAGTTTGCACTCTGTAATCTCAGGAACTACTCGACCGATTTGAAAAAATATTTTTGTATTGGATAGTTTATTTATCGAGAACGCTGTAGTATATCACGCGCTGCGATGCGGGAGGAAATTCTAAACGCGCGGACGAAGTCGCGGGGGACCGCTAGTACCATTATAAGAATAGAGTTAATGATATCCACGTAATACCTATAAAGTACAAACTGCAGTATTCTCCTGCGCAGTCGGTTTCCTTGCGTGAAATTAGCCACAATGGTCAGAATTCAACATGAAAGCCATTAATCACCAATTCACTAACTAAAGTTCCTCTAATCCTTCCAGGTCTCCCGATCCTCGTGGAGCTACTCCGTATGGAAGTGGACCGAGTGGTCTGCGCGGTGGCAACGGCGTTACGCAACTTGGCCATAGACCAAAGGAACAAGGAGCTCATCGGCAAGTACGCGATGCGCGACCTCGTCCAGAAACTGCCCAGTGGGAACCATCAGCACGACCAGGTAATCATCATCATCGTCATCATTATCAGCCAAAGGACGTCTACTGCTGAACATAGGCCTCCCCCACTGCTTTCCACAGCGACCGATCACTAGCGGTCTGCATCCAGTTTGATCCTGCGATCTTTATAAGGTCGTCTGTCCATCTTGTTGGTGGACGTCCCACGCTGCGTCTCTGGTCGAAGGGTCTCCAATCTAGAACTTTCCTGCCCCAACGGCCATCAGTTCTTCGCGCTATATGCCCTGCCCATTGCCACTTGAGCTTACTGATTCGCAAGGCTATGTCCGTTACTTTAGTTCTTCTACGTATCTCCTCATTTCTGATTCGATCCCGTAGAGAAACACCCAGCATAGCCCTTTCCATCGCTCGTTGTGTGATTTTGAGCTTCATTATAAGGCCCATGACTTATGAGTTCAATTCTTCTTTAGGTTATACTTTCGCTGACCCTTACCAAGACCATGGATATGTTTCCACGACTTTTGAGGGCAGGAATAAGCTTCACCTGAACGCATGAATTGGGTCTCATCTGAGGAATACGATCGGGAATGCATTCAATTCAAAATATACGTTTTATTGTTCTCTCTGTTTGGCTCATCTTTGCAAATGTGAATGTCGATCCAATCAGATTCAACAATAACTTTCTCAAAGTACTTTCGCAAACGTAAGACGACTGAAAAATAATAACATTGTGTCATGCGTACTCCCGCTCATCTAATCGCGTCGGTGTGCCAGTTTGTGTGAGAGAGAAGGCAAGCATGCGCGCTAGAGCTGCCCGAAGCGAACCGATCAAAGCGCGCGCGTCTCTCTCTGTCTTAGCGACATCTTCGGATCTTTCGCTTCCTGAGCGACGCGTGCCAAACTCAAGTTGTAAATGATGCAGATACGTTTTGAAGCGGCGTTTGGGTTTTGAAACAGTGGAAAATCTTGAAGTAACGACTCAATGAGTCGTTTCAGTAAAGAGTTACACAGGTCTAATAAACATCCGCTTCAACACCCGAGCGCTTGCAGGCAACCGCATAAGCACCCGTATAACATAACATAAGCATACGCATATATAAAGACTCAATCGCGCGCACACACACACACACACGCAAGCACGCACGCACGCACGTGTGGGGTTAGCTATCATGTAATTGTAACTGAATATGTAACGCCA
This sequence comes from Pyrausta purpuralis, assembly GCA_963924145.1. Taxonomy (NCBI): domain Eukaryota; kingdom Metazoa; phylum Arthropoda; class Insecta; order Lepidoptera; family Crambidae; genus Pyrausta; species Pyrausta purpuralis. The sequence continues at coordinate 18,600,648 of OZ001668.1, read as the reverse complement.
GTGATTGACGCGCTGCGATCCCGATCGGTCGCACCGCGAATAAATGGGTTAAGACACCTCCGTTGTTTCACTCACTCACGGCAGGCCACCCACGAACATAGCGCCGTGACACTGGTGACCCGCGACATCGGTGACAAAGTTCACGCTCCGCGACTAGTTTTTTGTGTGAAATGTACGAGCAGCAGCCGGCACCTGTGCCTGGTGCGCCGCAGCCTGGTGCGCCGCAACCGCGACCGCCTGGTGCACTGCAACCGCCACCGCCAGCGATACCGGCAGTACCCGCAACGGCACCACCTGTCCAAGTTGAAGACGAACCCTCGGTCAACACAGTCATTTCGGTGAGCTCGCGCATACCCGAATTTTGGACTGACCAGCCACGAGTTTGGTTCATCCGCGCTGAGGCCGTCATCCTACCTCAGAAGATCGGAGATGAGGCGAAATTCCACCTCGTCGTGTCTAAACTCGGGAAGGACGTCATACAACAGGTGACCGATTTACTTATTAAGCCGCCTGACACCCATAAGTACAAGACGCTGAAGACGCGATTATTAGCGATCTACGAGGAATCGGAGAACCGGCAGGTACAGAAACTTATCGGCGAGATGGAGCTTGGCGACCAAAAGCCCTCCCAGCTCCTGCGTCGCATGCGTGACCTTGCGAGAGAAAAAATACCGGACGAAACACTCAAAATACTGTGGCAAAGTCATCTACCACAGGCGGTACGAGCAGTGCTAGCTGTCACGGAATCCAAGGATATGGACAACTTGGCAGCCGTAGCCGACAAGGTCATGGAGACCACCCTGCAGCCGCACGTCGCCGAAGTATCCTCGCAAAGTTCAGACGACAAAATTTTGGCTGAAATCGCGAAGTTGAGTGCCAGGATTACTAACATGGAGAGGTCGAGAAGTCAGTTCCGAGGTCAAAACGCGCGGAACCGTTCCCGCTCTCGTCAACGCTCCGAACCAAGGGAGCAAAGTCAAACGCGTCGTTCTCCAAAAAGTGCGGACTGGCTTTGTTTCTATCACTTCCGGTTCCGCGAACGAGCCAATAAGTGTGCGCAGCCCTGCGCCTGGAAAAAGGAAAACTAAAAAATGCCCAGATAGTCAAGGCGGATATCTGTGCAATCTCCCCAACGCATCGCCTTTGTGTGACAGATCTAAATAGCAGTTTTAATTTTCTCGTCGATACTGGTGCGAATGTGTCCGTAATCCCAGTGGCCAAAAAGTGTTTACGTAGTGTGAAGTGTTCTGATTACAAACTGTACGCCGCAAACGGTACAGAAATTAAAACCTACGGTACAAGGTCATTAGTGCTCAATCTACGGTTACGCCGATCGTATCGGTGGGACTTTATTATAGCCGACGTAAAACAACCCATTTTAGGTGCCGATTTTTTAACACATTATGGTTTATTAGTCGATTTAAAGGCTCGTAGGTTAATAGATAGGGTGACCAATTTAAATGTGTTAGCATCTATTGTCGATTATCAAGAGTCAACTATAAACACTATAGATAAGAACCACCCGTATTGGAATATCATTTGTAAGTACCCAGACATTACTAAACCTATCAATTATAAAGGTACTCCTAAGCACAGTGTGTTTCACCACATTGAAACCACAGGTCCTCCTGTTCACGCACGAGCCAGACAACTGCCACGGATAAGTACAAACTTGTAAAAAACGAATTCAAGGACATGCAAGAGATGGGTATTTGTAGGCCGTCCAAGAGTCCATGGTCCAGTCCTTTGCACGTAGTTCCAAAAAAACGGCGAGATACGCCCATGCGGGGACTATAGACGCTTGAACGCCATAACGAAACCCGATCGCTACCCAGTACCGCGATTACAAGATTTTACCTATGCGTTGGCAGGTAAAACTATGTTTTCACGTCTAGATGTTGTTAGAGCTTACCATTGCATACCTATGTTTCCTGATGACATCGAAAAAACAGCCATTATAACACCGTTTGGCCTTTTTGAATATCCTGTAATGACATTCGGTTTGCGTAATGCCAGTAAAACCTATCAAAGATTTATGGATCATACTGTACTTCAGGGTCTAGATTTTTTGTTTACATTTGTTGATGACGTAATAGTGGCCAGTAATTCGCCGTGTCAGCATAAAGAACACTTAGAAAAGATTTTCGAACGTTTTAACGAATTTGGCATTTCTATTAATTTGAGTAAATGTTGTTTTGGCGAATCTAAAATAGAATATTTGGGTTACGAAGTATCTTATGATGGTATCAGACCTTTGGATAGTAAAATCGAAGCTATAAAAAATTTTCCTAAACCTAAAACTGTACAAGAATTGCGCCGTTTCCTGGGAATGGTCAACTTTTACCGTTCACACATTCCCAATGCAGTAAAATATGAAATGGTATTAAATAATTATTTGCGTAACTCAACAAAGCGCGACAAAACAATTATAGATTGGACACCTGAAGCAACAGAATCGTTCTCACAGTGTAAGCAAAGTTTGCAAAACGCTGCAACATTATCCCACCCAGTAGGCGACGTTCCTATCGCGCTCATGGCTGATGCGTCAAATTTCTGCGTAGGTGCAGTTTTACAACAGTTTGTTGATAATACCTGGAAACCATTAGGATATTTCTCACAGAAAATTTCTGAAGCGCAAAATAAATATTCTACTTACGATCGCGAACTATTAGCTGTGTTTTTGGTAATTCGTTATTTCAAGGACTTAGTAGAAGGCCGCGAACTTATTATTTACATCGACCATAAACCATTAACATACGCGTTCAAAAAGACCAAATGCGAAAAAGAGACACCTAGACGCATCAGGCAGTTAGCTTTTATTAGTGAGTACACTACAGACATTCGACACATCACAGGTAGCGATAATGTTGTAGCGGATTTGTTATCTCGGATTGAGACTGTATTTTGCCCGACCTCGATTGATTTTGACGAGTTAGCAGATGCACAATGCAACGACGAGTATGTCACACAGTTTGTGAGTAGTAATAACAACAGCGTTCAATTAAAAAAAATAGTTATGCCCACGAGTAGCAAACCTATTTTTTGCGAGTTATCTACGAGTAGAGCAAGGCCGTATTTACCTAAACAATTTCGTAAGACAGCTTTTGACGCAATACACAAACTGAGTCATCCAGGGATACGCGCATCTCGAAAAATGGTATCCGAAAAATTCTTTAGGCCTAATATGAACCGTGACATTGGCACTTGGGCTAAAACGTGTATTAGTTGTCAACGCTCAAAAGTGATTCGGCACACTAATTCAGCATTAGAAGCATTTCCATCATGCGATAGGTTTGAGCATATCCATGTCGACATTGTCGGTCCACTTGCAACCACATCCGAAGGTTATAGGTATTGCTTAACCATGATTGACAGACGCACGCATTGGCCCGAAGCGTTTCCTATAAAAGACATAACAGCGGAAACGGTAGCCAAAGTAATTTACGACGGGTGGATATCGCGTTTCGGCTGTCCTTTGAAATTAACAAGCGATCAAGGTCGCCAATTCGAAAGCGATTTATTCTCAAAATTAATGAAGTTGCTAGGTATTAATAAAATCCGAACAACTCCATATCACCCTCAAAGTAATGGTGTCGTAGAAAGGTGGCATAGATCTTTAAAAGTGGCAATCACGGCACGTCTCACTGAAAAATTAACATCATGGGTCGACGAACTGTCAACAGTATTGTTAGGGTTAAGAGCTGCTATTCGCACGGATAATAGCGTAAGTGCAGCCGAGATGGTTTATGCTCAAACCATTCGCTTGCCATGCGACTTTTTTAATCAAGTACCCGTTAAAGCGAATGACGATTTTACATATGTTCAAAAGTTGCGCGGCATTTTGAACGATTTTAAGCCAAGCCCTAAGTCACATTCCAATAAATCGTTTTTCGTACATCCCGATTTGAAAGAATGTAATTTTGTTTTTGTAAGGAACGAGGTACATAAACCTTTGAAACCTACGTACGACGGTCCGTACCGCGTACTAAAACGAGATACTAAGGTTTATGAAGTAGAATTTCCAAATCGTAAGGTTAGAATCTCGATCGACCGTTTAAAACCGGCTTACTTAACTCAGACGACGCCAATTGATATCGATCGAAATTCTAACGCTACGAGCGATCCAGAATCGCGCACAACAACGCACTCAGGTCGCGTAGTCAGGAGACCTGTACGTTTGGCTTAGCTAAGTAAATGTATTATTAGATCAGTAGGTTATTTTGCATTGTTTAATTTACATAAGTATACAACAAAAATGTACTTTTAACACTTTATCTTATAGGCAAAGTAAGGTTATTTTAAGATTGCGCAAACACGATCTGATATTTATATTTAAACCAAAAAAAATCTTGACTGTCAACCAGTCACGCATTTTATTTGGGAGACAACGCATCTGTTTATAATTAAATACCAATAATGGGCTCAAGCAGCAGTAAAGTCAATGTAGCAGTAGCAGCGGTTGTATCACATGGACCACAAAATTGACAAGTACGGCTACATTATTATCGCGTTCGCAGTGATGCTAGCCATTGTGATGATCGTCGTTTTAAGGAACTCGTGTCGTCAGAAAATCAGATCGTGGTTGCGCAAGGAAGTGAGCAAGGTCGGCGCCGCCAGCGCGAGCCCGCCCGCGGCCGCACGCGCCCCTGCGCTGGCGCAGCCTCAGCCCGCTTCGACATACGTACCTAGTGTAGTGTAACGTATTGTGTTAGTTTTAATTAGTTAAGGCATTACTATTGTTTTCAAAATACTTTACCTTTTGGAATATTGTTCAAAATTTGTTAATTTAGTTTTTTTTGTTAATGTGTTAGGGACCGTTCAAGTATTACGTAAGCAGATTTATGTCAATTATTTACCCCTTCCTCCCCCTTGTCAGCAAAAGTAAGCAAAGCTCTTACTCCCCCCTCACCTGCTTACGTAAACGCTGTACCTAATAATAATGAATAAGCAAAAATTAAGCAAAGCTACCGCAAAAACCGTCTTTAATTTTACCAGCTACTACACAAGCGAAGCAAGCGATGTCAAATACCGCATACCCATTGTTTAAGATTGATTTATGACGGCGAGTATAAATTTAAGACTAAAACGTCAAAAACCAAAGGATATTACGAGAGCGATGCGAGCCCGAAATGTCTTTTAACTTTACTAAAGATCTGTTAACTTTGTAACTTTTCCTTTACCAGCAGTAATATTATCATTCAAATGTTTGATAATTTATAAGTTTCCCCGAAAATGGGTAGGTATGGTTTTCAAACAACGACAATGTGTGGGTTGCCAATATGAAAAAAAAACTACTGCCGGTCTGCTGACGTAATCACCATCCCGACCCCCCGACCCCCATGTCATCAAAAATAAGCAAATCATAGACCCCCCCGCCCCCCTATAGTGCTTACGTAATACTTGAACGGCCCCTTAATAAAAATTTTTTTTTAAAAAAAGGGGGGTATAATGTGGGGTCAGCTATCATGTAATTGTAACTGAATATGTAACGCCAGTGATTGACGCGCTGCGATCCCGATCGGTCGCACCGCGAATAAATGGGTTAAGACACCTCCGTTGTTTCACTCACTCCCGTTCACGGCAGGCCACCCACGAACATAGCGCCGTGACACACGCACATCAATAACTAACACAGACAGATAAGCATGCCTGAAGTACTAATCATTCAAAAGGGAAGACAGGTCTTCACGACACAGGATATCCTAGTGTGAAGTCCAGCAGATACTGCATAATTTTGTTTTAAAGCGCCAATGTTTACATTCGATTATATTAAATTATAAAGTGTACTTTGATTAATGTATCTTCCATAATATGTTATTGTATTAAGATATCTTGTATTACTGTGATTTGCATGCAGATGTGTAATTTATAACTGTTTTTCTACTACTTTTGGAAACGAACTTCATTTTCATTTTCATAAATAAATAAATAAAATAAACCTTTGGACATTCCCACACATCGCTATCTAGTCCCAAAACAAGCTACTCAAAGCTTGTGTTATGGGTGCCAGACAACGGATATAATACTTAAATACTTTTTGTTTATAAATACATACATGATAGACATAGAAAACACCCAGACCAATACAAACAGACATGTTCATGCACACAAATGGTTGTATTGTGCGGGGATCGTACCCGCAACCCGCTGCGTAGTAGGCGATTTCTCGACCGACTACACCAGACGGGTCGTCATTTTCATAAAAATAGAATATCAATTGTGTCTCGTTCACATACGCTTTAGGGGTTGATAACACACGGTTCGAATCCCCCAGGGCACGTCGGACGACACGATAGCAGCGGTGCTGGCGACCCTGAACGAAGTGATAAAGAAGAGCGGCGAGTTCTCGCGCTCGCTGCTGGACGCGGGCGGCGTGGACCGCCTGCTCGCGCTCACCAAGCAGCGCAATCGCCACACGCCGCGCGTGCTCAAGTTCGCTGGTAAGACATAATAATATGTTACACTTTCCTGTGTACCGTTGAAAATTCTGAAAGAAACAATTTTTTTCCGTGAAAGAAATGTTTTTTTACCGTTTTATTGGTTTGTTACATTGAAATTTATTAGGAAAAAAAAACCTTGGGAAAAAAACCAGTTTCATTGAAATTTTCGTTGTTTGTTTCGAAAAATAAATAAAAAACGAAAAAAAAAAACAGTTTTATTACCAACTTTTAAAACAGTTGATTAAGGTTGTAATTCGATGGCTTTAACGTAACATAATGACGTATCCACAACCAACCAAAAATTTCGCTTGGTCGGACCGACAGTACGGTAGATAGATAGATAGATAGATAACTCTTTATTGCACACCAGAAAGGTAAATAACAAATTAATTTCAAGAAAAATGTACAATTTAGGCGGTCTTATCGCTATAAGCGATCTCTTCCAGACAACCTTCGGGTAAAGAAATAATGAGCTTATAGGAAGGGGTATTATGTGCATAATAAATTAAGACAAATTTTTATTTATAATATATTATATTAAACATACATATATTCGTATATATATTAATAAATACAATCATAAAAATTAAAATCAAAATGCATAATTACAGATAAAACAAATTAATGTAATTATATACCAACACAATATAAACTATAAACATACTTATAAATACATATACATACATATAAACCAATGTGAAATGAAAGAAATTTACCGAGACACCAGAGAAAAGGAGAATTATTTTGAAGAGAGAAGGTGTTCTTTTAGGCGATTTTTAAAAACAGTTTTTGAAGTTGAATGCCTAATAGCAAGGGGTAAGGAGTTAGCTCAATTGGAAAAGCATTTGGCCCGGAAAGATGCTGGTTCGAGTCCCGGCCGTGTTCTAAGAATACGAATATGACACTGTGAGTGTTAAAAGATCTTAAATAATGAAAATATTCCACAAAAAAAAACCTCGATTCTTTTTCCTTTCCTATCGTTTTTTTTCTGTTTCTTGTATATTTTTCCGTTTTTTCATATATTTTTTTACATTTTTCCGTTTATTTAGATTTTTTTCACATTTTTTCGTTTTATTAATGAAAGACATGAAATATTTCATTCTTATTTTTCTTGAAACTTTCGAAAAAAACTTGTATAAAAACGGGGGAATTTGAAAAAAAACGGGAAAATTTCCCGCTTTTTTCAACGCTATTCCTGTGGAACTTTGGTCATTTATTGTATATTAAGCCGGGTCCAGACGAGTGTAACGCATAGTGTAACACGAATTCTACGTGTGAACTACACTACAATTGGATACATACAATTGTATGTGGACTAGACTACCACTACAATCGGATACGGAATTGTTACACGAAATGCTCGTAGTAGGGTACATTACACGCTGAATTACATTACGCGTTACACTCGTCTGGACCCGGCTGTACATCGAAATATAGGAAGGCTATGTTCATATTTATTTTCTACAATTTCTACGTTGCTTTCTTCTTTAAGATTTTTAATCATTTTCGGCAATACTATCTCAAAACGGCGTCGATTTTGATCAAAAATGACGCACGGAACGGTCAGTAGAAAGGCAGGTCACTAATGACAGGTGACAGCTACTTTTTTGACGCTTGGTGTCAAATGTTTTAGCCGATATTCGATCAGAAAACTGAAACTTCGATCAGAAATTTAGGGTAAGACGCCGCGCCCGTAAGACAGATGTTACACTTTCCTATAGAACTTTGGTCATCTGTACAGTCGACAGCACATCAGGTTACCCACTTTTATTGCAAACTAGCCCTTGTTATAACTGGATAAGATACTCCAGTGCTTACCTTGATGTGCTGTTGTCAGTACATTACACCGAAAAATAGGAAGGTTTTAAAACCTTATCGTCATATTTATTTTAGATAATTTCTACGTTGCTTTCTTGCTTAAGATTTTTATCATTTACGGCAATACTATTTTAAAAATAAAACTAGAAAAAAGTAATCACACTCGCCTTCGAAATAAAAAAGATCTAAATATAGGGAATCTTAGGACTGGTTATGGAAGGAAGAGTATGTTGTTTGAGGGCGCAAAACTTTATAACTAAACTGCTACCTGACATAATAAATTGTAAGTCTTTGAATTCCTTTAAAAAGAAGCTTAAGCAATATATTGAAGTGGGTACTGGTGGCCAATATATTTAGTTTTTATTTTTAAATCTCATTTTGAGTGAAACTTGTATTTCTTATGAGAATAAAGATCTTTAAACTTAAACCAAAAATGCCGTCGATTTATATGTAAACATATCAAAACTGACAACTTTCGAAAAGGAATGACGGCACGGAGAAAGGACCTTTTGAGGCCATCAAAAGATTTAACCGATATTCGTTCAGAAAACTTTTTTGGATTTGCATGTAAATTCAGATAAAATAACAGTTTCTTCTTAAGTATTTATTTTTTTCTTAAGTGAAACGAATCCTGTTAACATATTTTTCTAATGGTTAAAGTAAAGCAGTAAGACACGGTTTGTTTTGAATAATTGATAGATTAAACTACAATATGATTTCTGATTGTTCTGACATATGGCGTTATTCAGCGCCCAAAAGCGCTGTTCATTCACTCTCTTCCGTTTTGTACTCACGCACATACATATGTTTATATACTCACCATGTTAACCCTTTTAGGGCAAGTGTTAATGACGATGTGGTCGCACGCGGAGCTTCGCGAGGTTTACCGCAAGCACGGCTGGCGCGAAGCGGACTTCCTTACACCCGCGCGGGCAGCACAGCCTAGAGGAAACTCTAATAGCAGCGGTAAGATTGCTGTGCCTTGATGATATATAAGGTCTAACAAAATCGACTGCATTCCTTATTGGGACTTAGTCTGATCTAATACAATAACTCTTTGTATGGGTCCAACATCGTAATCGCTAAAAAATTGAACACTTGGCGCAACTGTGTTGGGAAGGCAAAGGGAAGCGCTTCCTACCGACCGGGTGTTGTGGCCGGGGACCAAAGTCCGATGATCACCGTTTTGGTTTATTCATATGTAGTTAGTCCGCTCTAAATCTCTAATATCGCGGTTCGGTTTTCATGCTTCGACTATAGCGCCATCTAGTCGCGTCGAGTCGAGTCAGCGTGTGTTGCATTGAAATGTAGTGACAGTGGTTGCTCATAGATTCCGCTACACACTTACCCATACTAGACTGCCAATCAGCTGATTTAGTTTGTATCAGAAAGTAAAAATAATAATTGGGATTTGGATGTTGGTCCCCTAGATGGCGAGGTGTGGAAAATGTCCAAAGGATATTTATATTTATTTATTTATACAAAGAGTAATTGTATTTTAGCAATAGAATCACCACCGAGAAGGAATACAGTTAATTTTGTTACCTGTATATATTTTATTTAGATAATAAAGGGTGTGTCAAAGACTGTGCTATGGCAATAGTTGTGGCCATGTTTCATCATTAAAAAATATGTTGTGCTTAGAACGTCTGTGACATCTTGGCTAAATTAATTAAATAAAAGAATAAGTCCCCATTAAAACAGGTAACATCAAAACTACGGTCAGAACTATTGCCATTTCGATGTCACCGTGGCTTGCTTTCGGTACTGATACAGAAAGCTGGGAAGCAGAAAGCTTAGTTGATAACGCGCCTGCTCGCTCATCAGAGAGGACCAGGGTCAAGTCCTGGGGCAGGCATTTTTTTTGGTGTTACCCAAAAATATGACATATGCCATATGCCATAACATATACCAAACATGCTAGGTATTACAAACTATACTGGAACATTCAAGAAACATCTTGATTCCATGGATATTTAAAAAAATGGAGTTGTAAAACACTCACTCACGCTATCAAATTTTCATCGCCCAACTTTGCACTGTTCATGAGGGCTGGGTACACATGAAAAGCTTTATAAAAATAGCGATATCTGTACATAAAATATTTGTAAATGTTACATCATTTCCTGTACAGTTCGTAACTAAGTCATGAGTGCAAACTTACGAGCACACCAAAAACGTTAACATATTCTAACTGTACAATTCAATCTCAAAATAGAAACCACTTTTATAGAAACTACAAGAACTTTTATCTTTTGTTATGCTATAAATTATAATGATATCATAAAATTCACGAAAATGATAATGTGAAAATTGGTTTCTGTTGAGTGACTCATGAAAATAACTTCACTGTGTTCATAAATGTTAAAAAACGTGCTTAATCATGTTTTCATTGCTGTATTTTAATAATTATTGTTTACGTGAATCTTATTAAAATATTTTTAAAGCAATGAAAACATAAAGCCATCATTTTCGACGACTGTGCGTTTTTGCTGAGTTAATTGGGCATGTAAATATTGTTGATCTAAAGATGTTTTGTGATGCTGTGGATTAACACTAACATATAATAACAAAACAACATTCAATAACATAACACCACTGCTATTTAATGAGCTTTGTTTCAAGCTGTTTGCTTCTTGAAAAATTTATAGAAAATTATACCTGATTGTATTAAATTTGCTAATGATTTGATAAGAATACACCGTATGACGGTCTTATTAGTACTGAATTGATGGGCGTGAAAAATGATACAACATAATAAAAATGTTGATGGAACAAAATGTGTCAAAACCCTTCAACTTGAGCACAAAGGCAGATGTTATAATTTAAATTATAACTCCATTTTGGAGTGACTAATTTCGAAAGTACAAAAATATTAACAGCATATATTTTAAAGTAAATTAAATACAATATCCTCAGCATAATAGGAGATATTATGTAACATTCGATTCCTATCACGAATACGAGTAACATTTTACTTTATCTTCGATTTATTCAATCAATTTTTGAGCCAATTCTACCACAAGATCACAAAACTCTCGCCCTTTCCATCCGTCCAGCTCGAAAAATGAGCGACGAAACATACAGTCGTCCCCCTCGCACTGTGACATTGGTGAACGTAGATACGGGTGTGGGAGCAGGTCAGGGCACGCCAATGTCCGGGAGCGGCGCGCCGCACTCGCCGAGTAACGCCAACTCGACGCTCAGCCGCCCCATGGCGTCCACCGGAGGGACGCGGTACGAGGACAGGACTATACGCCGCCATCGAGAGGTACTAAAGTAACCGGATCGACTTTATACTTTACAGGGTGTTGTTTTGGTCAACGACGAGCTATTTAGGGGGGCGTTGGACAGGGTGGATCTCACTATTTCCATGAAAATACAAAATGGGACTCAGTTTTTTTTTAAATTATATCCCATTATTTCCATTGCTTCCAAAAAACGCAGTTGTGTTATTTGAAAATCTGTTTTCAATATAACATGTCTGACTGAATTATTGACTAATAAAATTAATTGAAAATAGACGTCGGGTGATATAGCGTTTTTTTGCCGCCTCCGCCCGCAATGGAAATAAAATGAAAAACAAACGATATTGATGTCAAAAAAAACCACAAAAAGAAAAATGGAAATAACCCACTAAATCTTTTTCTTATTGCGGTACGAGTGAGCGAGCCAAAACTAGCAACACAATGTAGCCTCTACGGAGCTTACTAGATATGGCGTACGATATCTACTAGGGAGATACGTGCGAGGGTGCGAGTTTCCCCATTTTTTTTTAATGTTGTAAAGAGGTTTCGTTTTATAAAACTTGCATATAATTTAAAGTTTTTTTTACGATAAGCATACCTCATATTATCATCTCTGAGTTGGATGTCACTGACCAAAACCACACCCCGTACGTTGCCTTGTAGAGATCAGATAGTTCGTGATATACCCACATGATACATACTCACTGCCCTGTCACTACTGGGCGATACATGCAAATTTTCTTGTAGAAATAGGCTATGGTGCATGCTACACACACATAATTCATGTTGAGCAAAGGGTTTTAAGGCATTGCCGCTTCGAGGTCCTGGGTTTGATTCCCGGTCGGGTCAATGATAAATAAATAAGGCCTAAGTACATATTCACAAGAAGACCCTTGCTAGTGCATGCTACACTCACACGCTCTTAGCGACAAAACGATACCTTCAGATACTGCGATACCCCGATCCTAGACTATGAGTTCAAAGGTTGTCGTTAAAGTATAGGATTCAGATTCAGAATCTTTATTGCAAGTCACAAGTGGTTCGTAAGATGGTACATGTATAATATTAAAATAAATTACAAGTGACGCCCTGCGAGGGCACAGCAAACATGATTGGCAACTGTTGCCTATTTAATTAAATTGTCACAATATTATTTAATTATTCATAATTTAAGGTTACATTAAATAAATATTATTTGGTTCATAGGTAAGTTTCTAAAACAATAGAATTTACTGTATTATATTATTTCATATCTCACTTTTGCTTGTAATTTATCGTTCAACTTAGTATATTGTACATTTGCTTAGTTTGCATCTCACTGTGAATATAAAAATGCACTTTTTTATTTGCACTATAAAATTTTTAGTTTGTGTGATTTGCACTATGATGCACGTCATGTTAAAAATTGTAACAAAAGTAATACTATCACTTTAACGTTACTAAAAAAAAACAACACTCTAAAAGGTAATCGTGGCTGTACTACAAAAAAAAAATGACGAGCTAATCAGACTTTTAAACAAAGGCTAAGAATATTAAATTCTGTTTTAGTTTTGTATTCTTATAAGATAAAATAAGAAACCAAAGATTTCGCACGGGTTAGACTCGAACCCGCAATCTTTGGCTAACAAGGCCAATGCTCTTTCCAATCCAGCGACCGTGCAGTTGGTTCGACCGCGTGAAATATCTGATCTCTTATACGTCATTAGCTGTGATTGAACACCATCTACTTGATTGTTTTGCCAGTAGGCCAAGTAGTTATTAATTACAGAATAAATTCAACATCGAATTTGCTTCCCCTTGGCTATTCAATGGTTTAGATTGTTTTAAACAGTCGTTATCTTACCCACTTTTGCAAAACAGTTGGGTAGATAGTGCTGACGTCACGCGTAATGACGTACCAGAGAGACCAGAATTTTCGCGCGACCGGACCGACTAGATTAGCTCGATGGGAAATAGCGTTAGCCTTGACACGGTTAGCCAAAGGTTGCGGGTTCGAGTTCCGCTCGTGCACAATTTTATAAATTTCAAACAAATTTGAAAGCTGTATGACGGAGGTCTCGCATGTTACTTTTAATTTTTTTTAACGCCCTTGCATTGCCCTCTTGGCTCTTTTACTCCCCTGTAAATATTTAGCGAATTTACCTCCTTATTTATCCCCTCTTTTAAAATACTAGTACTTATGACTAAAACGTCTATGGTATGATAAATAATAAACTCCTCAACAGAACGATGATCCGCCCATGGACGGGAACGGGTACGGGGACGCGTTGGGCATGGGCAACCCGAACGGGCGACCGATGAACCTGCAGGGCGTACAGGCGCAGATGCCTCCTCCCGGCAGTCGCTAGCCGCCTTCCTACCCCGCCCAGCGTGACAGGCCGCCCGCCTAGCGTGACAGGCCGCCCGCCCAACGTGACAGGCAGCCCGCCAACGTGACAGGCCGCCCGCCCAGAGTGACAGGCCGCCCGCCCAACGTGACAGGCCGCCCGCCCAACGTGACAGGCCGCCCGCCTAGCGTGACAGGCCGCTTGCCCAAACTGAAGGTTTAAGTGAGCTGGGTATGCGTATTGTTTAATGTTTTGGTACGGTTTAGGGTGGAAGAGGCGGACGGAATAAACTAAGTAACATTTTTAATTCATCAATCAATGTTTAATTTTGTTAAAAGGAGAAAAAACGTACAGTGGCCAGCAAATTACCCACACAGCAGGTTTCCCAATTTTGTTGCAAACTAGCCCTTGTTACAACTGATAAGATACCGCAGTGTTTACCTTGACGTGCTGTTGTCTCTACATAACATGTCTCTACATAACATTTAACTTATAATGAATCCACACGATAATATTTTTGTTGCGTAGCTAAGTGACATTATAATTTGATAAAAGTTAACACAAAAAAAGCCGCCAGTCATGGCCGAACTATGTCAATTGAATGTCATGGAATAAAATTGATTCTTTCTCAAAACAGTGTATAAACTATACTCGCTTGACATTCGCAAAGTTGGCAACACTGATTAGACATAAAGAGAAGATATGCAAATCTGCACAAATCTAATATAATCTGCGTAATATTCAACAACATTTCGCATTATATTACATTGCTGAAATGATATTTTAAAAGTTTATTGTTCCGTCTCTGCTTACCTCGTGACTGTACCGTACGTTTTATTTATATAAACGCAATATGACGTATCTAATATTGGTATGGTAAAGGCTCTTGTCCGCTGTTAACGTAGGAAAATCTACTAAAATCGACTGTTTGTTGACTTCACAAGTAAAAATACATCTTAATTAAAGGCTATCGGTGGCATTTCTAATACAGATAAGTAAGATGAAAGCCTTGAAATGATACTAATGAAGTGTAATTGTGAACTGTCAATACGACCGGTACCAGGGAAATAGCTGTACAATTTCTGAAAGCAATTTAAATGGTACTGGTTACAATACATTTTGATATCTATCTGTGTAATCGCCACGGTATAATGCATTTTTTATTACCTCACTAAAAGGACAATGTTCTTAACTGTACAAGTGTGAAATCACGAATTGTATAGTTGTATTCGCGATTGCAATTGTTGTTATTAGAAAAGCTAATTTGCACAAGCATTTATTTTACAAAGTAGAAGTTTTGCTGGCTGGGAAATGTATGAGTATTGTAGTAGTATACGTACAGTCGATAACAATAATTGTTTTACATTTGAATATAAACAAGTTTTTAACGCGATATTGATCTTAGTCAAATGATATGGTTTTCTCGTTTTAAAATACTAACCAAAAATATTGGCATCTACCTCCTACTGTACGGAAATTATATCATTTGACTAGAGATCTCAGAATGAGATGTAAGTGAATTAACAAATGTTTATTATTACTGTTGTCAACTGTTCGTGTATCAGTAAAATAGTTAGAGACTTTGATCCTTATTTAATGGTGAGAAAGTGCAAATATGATTTACTGCCATATGTGTAACTCTTTATGGCCTAATAGAATTCAGTCGTATTGTGTGGTAGCGCCGCTCGAGAGATCATGTCAATTCCCCATGTACATATTCGTGCCATTTACGTATTTTTAAATTATTAAATCGGGGGCTTCACGTAGATGTGAATCAATTAAAATTTTCTACTCAAGGCTCACCGCGACTGTATCAAAAAAATATTAGATCGATATCAAACTTATCGATCGGTAATATAACAAATATTGGTGTGTGACGCATTTTTGACACCATGTATTCCCTATTGTAATCAAAGTAAACAGTTTACATCTAAATTATCGGATTTGAATATTACTGTTATTATTTATAACATATTAGTTTAGTAGAATTCACCGTGTCCTGACGAATATAGTTTAAATCAAATGAAAATACGTATCGAATTCATATTTTTTACGCGATTGAATTCGATGCGCGTTTTCATGGTTTAAATGTTAGGGCGCCATAGT
This sequence comes from Pyrausta purpuralis, assembly GCA_963924145.1. Classification (NCBI taxonomy): domain Eukaryota; kingdom Metazoa; phylum Arthropoda; class Insecta; order Lepidoptera; family Crambidae; genus Pyrausta; species Pyrausta purpuralis. The sequence continues at coordinate 18,584,709 of OZ001668.1, read as the reverse complement.
TTAAATATAATAATGATAGAATTTTGTAATATTTTGTATCCATTCCACGACCCTCTATGAATAAATTGTAATATAGGTGTCTATTGTCCTCTATTATACTTAAGGAATATCCGTCTTATACTTAGCGTAAGTTGCATCCGTGATGGGACGTTACGGGGAGCTCTAAAGGTTTCTGTTGTTGACTGTACAAGAAAGAAATAATTATGCAAGGAAACCAACGTCTCTACAGTAAGTCGACTGCCGTAAGATTGCAATAGCTACATTTGAAACAGTATGTTTCAAAACAACCCGTAAAGAGTGAATGGAGATACTCAGAATCAGTAACCTAACAATTTTCTCCTAGCAATATAGGTCGAAATATGCCAAAAAATCGACCCCCAAAAAAGTGGCCGTGACCGATTTAGTATGGGAAGTCAAATTTTGTTATAGTGGACGTTTTCACGAAAAAAGAGAATAAGCTGTTACAAGGCAGACATTGTCCAGCTTAGGCTGAATTGTTAAGTCTAACATCAGGTGCAATTGTGGCCAAATGTCTGGCTACCTAATTAAAAAGAGTTACTGATTCTGAGTAGCTACCTTCATGCTTTACGGGTTGTTTTGAAATACCTTGTAGAATGAAACTCATAGTTACAACAATTTATTAATGACACCTCTTGTTTACACGGAATTAAGATAAGCAAGATGTGGCAATAATGTAACTATGACTCCCATTCTATTCTACGTCACGATTTTAACTTAATAAATTAAATATACTGACCAATCTTTTATCACGTTGTATTGACCTCATAGTTGATATTATTAATATACAAAGTTAACGTTTCTTCAGCACTTCATAACGCAAATCTGGCGGCTATCGACGACGTCCTAATATTTTAGTTCCAAAGTAACAACATGACAGCTAACGTCAGTAGTTAAATCAGTTATTATAATGATATTGATCTCGAAACAGGAAGACAAAATGCCTTAAGTTCGCGTCAAAGATGTATAGAAGGTACGAATATAACGGACTCATAGATATTGTGGTAAATCTTTGTAATCTCTCAAGGCAAAAAAGTGTGCTGATTTCATTATATGAATAAGGAAACATAACACATTAGTCCGTCATTTTTGACGCAAACTATGGAATTTGCTGGACTCACAAGAGAAAAATTAAGTTTACTATCTAAGTTACTTTCAATCTTTTGAAGATTTTATATAAGAAATAAACTCACGGGTCACTTCAATAACGCCATTTTGTGAATCAAGAAAGTATTAATAGTGGAGACTGGGTTTTAAGGTATCTATTTTGATGTTATAAGTTACACTCTAGTGTTGTGTTGTGACAAATATGACAGATGTAATACAGATATAGCGTTGCAAGAAGTGGCAAGTGACTTTATTAAAATACTTAAGCAAACAGGTTGGTTTAAGGGAGCTTTAAATCTTTGTTACGTTTCCCTCCGTTTGGTTTTAGTTAACAATAACTATTTATTTTACATAATCATACTGTAAGGTTATTTATTAGGTGGTATAAGTAAGGGTTTTTGTGTCAAGTTTTTGGATATATTTTATGCACAACAAATGCATTTTGACACGTCCGCGACGGGATGAATCGACTGAATAACCTGGTACAAAACATAACTAGCCTCATCCAGTGCATTATATGATTTAAGTACCCGTGTATGTAAGTTTTGTATGATATTTTTTAAAATGTAAGTTAATGTACAACCAATTTTCATTACAGTCTGCTTGCCAGGTTTATATCGCTTCTATGAAGTGATTGATTTAAATAATTTCCATTGATGACCTTTTTAGTTTAAGCTAGGCTTAAGGTATCATTATTTAATCATCATAACTTTTATTTATCGTGTTTTAGGTGAGAATATTAGGCAATTGTATGTAGGCATTATTAGATACATATATTGTTTTTCATAACTATATGATATGTTTTATATAACTCTAGATTTGATTGTAAGCCTTGTATAGAACTGTCAAAGGTTATGTTCGCTTATTATTCGCTTCCCCTGAGATCTCTAGTACTTCAGATTGTTCGTAGGTCGTTGTAGTGTCACCATACATTTATCCGATATCATTATCTAGTGTTACACAACGGTTTTGAAATATTTTATTCGTCTGTGGTCAACCATAGGTTATAGAGTTGTTGGAACAGTAATACTCGATTATTTATATTTTATTTAAAAATTATATTGAGAAATTATTTAACTAAAGCGGTCTTCGTTTGTCGTTGCGACAGTAGATGTAAATTGATAATTCGTTTTATGTCATGTTGTATGTAGATTTTAATAGAACATTATTCTCTCTTAAAGATACTTATGATTAAAGAAATTATTATATTATATCACAGAGAATTAAATGAATGATTTTTATTTTATTTTGTTTCTTTTTATTTTATTTTCCTTTATTTTTTTAATAGATACAACGTGCAGTATAATGGCCTAAAGTAAAAAAAACTCAATCGGAAATATGGATTTGTAAACCAAATTACAAGACTTTAACTGGAATTAAACTTTTGGATCAATTTACCACATAGTCACAGCGCAGGCGCAGCACTCAATAGTTTAGTTAACGTGGCTTCCATTGTTTTGTTATGTTTTCACACAGTAGTACACTTTCTAGTTAATTAGGTATTTTTTTACCGAGTAAAGATAATTGGGTACTAGAAAATGTAGTATAATTATAGTAGATGAAAATAAGACGTTTTTTTTTTCATTTGTATGTCGATGACTTGGTGGTATTACTGTTGGATTAGCTGATTTCTGAAGTACGATTTGTTTTATATTGTCGATATAATTAACTTTGACGCGTAACGAAACTACAACGCCTAGACAGTGGTGTGGTCTTTTTTAAAGAATTTTAAGTCTTGAATTAGTCGGATATTATAAAATATTGTTAAGAAGTAAAGTCTCCTACGAATGCTCACGTTTTGTATTAATCGTAGTGACCTTGTACTAATCGGTTATTGAATTTATAGGTGTGATAGAGCGCAAGTGTAATGTAAGTCGCAGGTAGCGCGTGCACGGTTTTTGGTGATATTCTTTTTTTACTAATATTGGACACTATTGTTACATACGTGTTGGAGACACGATGTTGTATTCCACGGCAGTATTAATCATAATCTCATGTACCAACGTTGCTAATACACTTACCTACATTTAAATAATGGCGAGTTTCATTTGGATTGTCCCTGGTTATTTATTTTATTTTTGTTGACTTATAGTATGCTTTTGCATTATAGTATGCTTTTTACTATAGAATGCTTTTGCAATTTTATTGTGTAATTTGCAAAGAAGCAGAATTGCATATTTTGTGGGCCATGTGTTTACTAACAGCTATTCGAAAACATATCGGTTACACACGATTCGGAATCCATATGTGATAATTCAATCATGAATCAAATGGATAAATTAGCTTGAAATCTATAAATTTGATTAATTGTACAATCCATTTGTAAAAATAAATGAATGATGATATCTATCTAAATCATAATATCTTCCATACAAAGTGTTGAACGATCTCAAAAACACAAGGTGCGTAGAAATCCTCATCGGCTTATACTAAAGGAAAATTTTAAGTCTTCTAAATTTAATAATAGTTGTCTTGCTATGTGCGTAAAAATTTACAACGTAATGACTTAAAAAATATAATTTACCAGTATTTAGAAGACATTTGTTCCGCTGGCTCAACCACCATAATTTCTATAGTCTAGATGCTTTTTTTTATAAAGAAGGAATTTAGGTTTTGAAGGTAATTTCAGCACTGACTCAATAAGGCATTTGGAACTGCATATTATATTGCTAATATTTTTATTGTATCCTGATGACATTTGCATGCTAATTTATACATATAGCCCAAGTCTGTGATTCCTTTATTTACCCACTGTAATTTGACACCTTGTATACCATACTTGACGCAAATAAATGATTGATTGATTGATTAATAATAATAAATAATAAATAAATCTTTATTGAGCCATATTACAGTCAGGTCAGCTTAGACTAATGTAGTTATTAGTAAAAGAAAGAGCAGCGTAGGTTCAGCAGCTGAACGTGATCCCCCCTCGAACTAGATGTGAGTCTGTATCTCGAGGGATAGAAGCAGATCCAGATGAGAACCGTAACTGCGCGTTAGTTACATAAACAGATGTTTTAAAAATAATAATTATGGCTTATTTATGATACAAGCATGGAGCACTTACTTCCCAAAATAGATTTTTGTCTGATTGTTTGGGAAGAAGGTTTAACTTAATATTAAATGTGTGTGTGTGCGTGCGCGCGTGTGTGTGTGTGTGTGTGTGTGTGTGTGTGTGTGTGTGTGTGTGTGTGTGTTTGCACGTGTGTGGGTACGTGGCTCGTGGGTGTGCGTGTATGCTATGTGCGTATGCGTATTGTGTGTGTGTTACATATGAAAAGTGTGCCGATTAAGGTGCGTATGTCGTTTAAAGAAATGTTACTATATACAGGGTGGTCTAAGTAGTGACGTCAATAAATTTTTTTTAGATTCCTCTCACCTGGGGGTATCCGAAAATACCCCATGTATGTTCCGCGATTTTTTGTAGTTTTCGAGTTATGATTTTTTTTTGTGTTTTTTTAATATTCTCTACCCGCGAGGATTCAAAAATTCATATCTTTTTTTCTATTATGTATTTTGCAATGATTTTTTTTGTGCCGTGGTCGTTGTTAATGCTGTCTTAATAATAAAAATAATGCATCTTTTTAAACTTACTAAAAGGCACTAAAAAAAAACTTGAAAGTTCGAACTCTGATTTTTATTAGGATTTAATCAAAAATTCTACTTCAATTTAAAAATACAAAAAGTAGTTTCCATAGCTTCTGCTTAGGTTTAAAAACTTTGCGGGGTCCTAAGCTCCTAAGATCATTTAAAAAAAATGGTACTTAGTTGGCCTTTTTTTGTTGTAATCGGCCTTCGAAGGCGGATAGGCTAAAAATCGTTGAAATAAAATTAAAGCGTTAAAAATTCTTTTATCTACTTTTTATCATTCTTATGGTAAATTTAAGTTAAAAATGTGATTAAAAGTCAATTTTAACTTAAAATCCTGTAAAATTACGGTAGCTCGTGTTATTTAACAATAATTTCGGTTATCTTATCTTAGTTTACAACTCATAATCGAAAAATGCCGTCTTGCTAGAGCAGTTCTGTGAGGTGGAACAAGGCAAACATTGTGTGATTTTCGTTTTTTATAAAGTTTGGGATCAAATTTTAGTTCAGAGTGCTTTCTTAGAATAGTATGGAGTATAAACAACTGTCTGACACTTAACACACCGGTGTCTGCATACAGCTGAGTTGACGGATATCGAAAAGGTTTCCTGGTGGATACCTTTAGAACGGCCCTCTGGGCGCGTTCCAAAGACATCATTGTAGTTTTTGGTGCACCACCCCAGACTGGTAGGCAATAAGTCAACAGTGACTGACATAATGCTAGGTATGTCATTTTGATAGTAGCCGAATCCGCAGCATCCCTTAAACGACGAAAAACAAAAATAAGTTTTCTGACGCGATTTGTTAACTGCTCAAATTGATGTTGCCAGTTTAGAGTCTGGTCTAGAAACACACCAAGGTATTTAACTTTGGTCGCTCTAGAGACCGATAGACAGTTACAGCTAGTAGAGTCAGAGCATAATGTATGAGCTTTAATTGTGTAGTTGTGAGGAGGTAAAGAAGATGTTCGTGCGGCGAAAGGAACATAACTGGTTTTTGCTAGGTTTAAGGTGAGAAGGTTAGTTGATAGCCAGTTCATAACGATTTTTAAGGCAGATTCCGTGTGTTCTTGTACTGAGTCCCATCCGTCACCGTGCACAACAAAGGCGGTGTCATCTGCATAGGTGTAGATGTTGCAGTTTGGCATTTTTAGTTTGCATAGTTCATTGATGTACACGATAAACAAGGTTGGACCCAAAATGCTGCCTTGTGGGACACCAAAAGTGATCATTTCCTCACTGCTGAGATATTCACCAATTTTGACTTTTCGGGTCCTATTTGACAGGTAGTCACGGAAAACACTCAGGGCAAGTCCTCTTACGCCAACTTCCTCTAGTTTAGAGAGAAGTAATGGCACAGATACCGTGTCAAATGCCTTAGACAGGTCCAGAAACACACTAACACAGTTTTTTTTCCTATCCACACAATCTACAATATCCTGTACAAGTGCAAGTACAGCATCTTCAGAAGATCTGCCCTCTCTAAAACCGAACTGATTCGGAGCTATGATGTCCTTTGTTTTTAAATAGCTTTGTAGTCGGGTATTCAGAATCTTCTCCAACACCTTGGACATCACTGGCAAGACAGAAATCGGGCGGTAGTTGCTAATATCATCCTTATTTCCGCTTTTATAGACTGGATGAACGATAGCCTTTTTAAATGCATTCGGAAAAACACCCGTTGACAGTGAAAGTTGGCAGATATGTGTTAAGAGGGGCACAAAAATTTCTCGAGATGATTTAAGAATTGAAGGAGCAATGTTGTCCCAACCAACTGCACAATTAGTCCTAAGATTTCTTATAATGTTGTCAACTTCATCAGCACTTACTTCAAACATAGCAAAGGAAGCACAGACCGAGTTTGGCTTTGGTAAAGGGATAGGGGATTTTACAATTTGCTCTCTTAGTATGTCATTGGCTAATTTTTTACCTACATTGCTAAAGAAATTATTGACAGAATTTATAGATGAGGGTATATCCGGCATTATATCGAGTAGGGGTTTTGATGATGTCACAGTTGGAGAGATTTGCGTTATGTTCTTTATAGCCTTCCAAGTAGCCTTTGTATCACATTTGATTGCAAAGTCCCACAATAAAAAATATAGGTACTAGCAATCTGCAAATCAGAACAAGGCGATTCCTCTCAGGGTGTGCTTGACCAAGGATCTGGGCCTCGGAATGTTGATTACGAACACAGATTATAATATCAATTACCCATTGCACTAAAGGACGCCGTTATTCGCGACCACAGTTTCTACGATTAACAGTTAGCTAAGTTCTCACATTCCATAATCAACTGGTCCATTAAACGCCTTATTAATTACCCAATTAAATTCATACAGTTTAGATCCTGATAAATCACCAAAGAGACGGACGGTCCTGACCGTAAATTAAATATTAATTACAGTTTGTTGCGGGTAACGGGCTGCTAAACGGGATAATAGTTTAACCGCCGCGAAAGATTTATGCTAACCGGGACTTTACCAGGATCCGTAGCGGGTATTTAGCCTGAAGGACATAGTTAAGAATAGAGAACCAGCTCACGAATTAATCCACGCTCCTAAACATAAATGAATACTTTTATCACGCGAGAACGGCTGGACCGATTTAGCTGATTCTTTTTTTGTTGTGTTTGTTATCATCAGAAGGTTCTTATAAGAGATAATTAAGGAAATTCAGAGGCTAGACCGATTTGCATGATTTGTAATTTGTTAGATTCGCCAATTTCGCGGCCGGGGCGAAACAAATTTCGCCAGGTCCGCGAGAACTTGATAAATAACGCTTGATTTGTTTACATCAGGTAAGTACGCTTTGCTTTTTAAGAAACTTTACAGTAAGAAGGCACGATTTAACGATAATTATGTATTATAAATGTGAGAGAGAAAAAGAAAATAAAAGCGTGTTAAAAATAACATCACGCCCATTAGGGCGTGATGTTGAGATTAAAGTCGCATATTAATGCGACTTTAATCTCGACCAATCTTATTGTAGGTACTATCTTTACTGAAACCGTTCTCACTGAGCTATCTTTTGGGACATGAGCCGCAGTGCGTGCGGTCATCTTATTGTAGGTAAAGCGCGTTTTTCTTTGCTAGTCGAATATTGTAAACAATGTTGATATTCCTTTTTAACCAAATGATTAATTTGAAATAAGTTCAATACAACACTTACAGCTTACATTGGTAATCTATCGTGGAATACTGAGATCCTATAAAATTAAATACCTACTTAATGAATTTTATTCACTGATATTATTTTACAAGTTATAAAAAGATTGTATACATTATTGGACTAGCAAAAGGAAAACGGACTTTACTATCTTTACTTAAACCGTTCTCTCTGAGCTATCTTTTGGGACATGAGCCGCAGTGCGTGCGGCCGCGGGCACAGTCTGTCAGCGAATCAGTACCGCCTACCTATTTTATCGATTCAATTAAATTATTCTGTTATCAGACCACTCTATTGTCTCCTGCCTTGTTTGGGAGCTGTGACTCTCCAGTCTATAAGTTATGGGCGAAGCTTAAATTGGCCAGATTGTTCTGCCTTGGGCGGTGATACGGCTACTCATGTGGTCTACCTACCTTAATCGGTAAGACGAGATAAACTTAACGATAGGTAAATATAACTATTATAACAGTAATAGTTACGTTTCATTTTCCACAAAAATCGGGCCCAAATTATTCTTTTTGGGTCCATTTTACCAACGTCATATATCCGACCAATCGATCGATTTTAAAATGACTTATTCATAAAATATTGCTGACTGTTGCTGACAAATAGGTGACGTTTTCAAATTAGGCGTTTTGTATTATATTCATAGAAGTACTGTCTTATGATTATATTCGATGAATATTCCATATCTGGTAAAATCGACCCTTAAGGCCGATTTTTCAATGGTCAGATAAACCTTATGAGACTAATAAATTATAAAGCGACAGATTTACAAAAATGACAGGTACCTATGATTGCTGACAATTAGGTGACGTTTTCAAATGAGCCATATTGTATTTTGTTCGACGAATATTTCTTATCTGACTATTGGAAAATCAGCCCTTAAACTGATAAATAAATGGAACTATCTTCGTTTTTTGAATATAGCTTGTGACTGTAAGACAGAAGACCTATGCATACTTCGAAGCGGTCTTACTTTACAATTTCAATTTAATAACAAAGTTGCCGCAATATTATCGGACTACTCGTTTAATAATTAAGTGCTTTGATATTATCACCTCGATTTGCATGGATTGTGCAATCCTAATAAATACTTCGATCTCTAATTCAAGCTAAATTAGTTGCTTACTAAAATAATGAGTTTATAGGACAGTGCTAAGAGTTGCCGATGTCTAACTTGGGTTTATCATGGATATCCATCTGATCACAGTGCAGCATTCCATACTGTGATCTAGGTGAGTAGGTGTATGTACTTGGTAGGTACTGTATCGACCTAACTAAGTAAGTATGTACGGTCTCATTTCAAACATGATTTTTACGTCTTATTTAGCACTTTTCATTAGGTATTATGAAGTATACTAAGTGTGCCTTCACATTAGAGCGACAGCAGCGCCGTCGCTGTAATGTGAAGGATTACTGCTGTCACTGATGTATGAAATTATAAGCAGCGCGGATGTCGCGCGATCGTTGCGCTGCTAAAGTCGCCAAAGTGTGAAAGCGCTCTAAAGGCCTGTTTCGCCTTGGACAAATAAGCACTCATCAATGACCCATTCGTCTATTGCAGACGGTGCAATGCTAGAAGGACATCTCTTAACGTAGCTAAATAAACCAAAGCGAGAGCCGCAAAGTCTGCCACAAGCTCGACAAGAGGAATTTGCGATCGTTGAAATCCCGTCGCTTCTATGTCTTCTCATGTCAGCAAGTGTCGCGAACCAGACCTCAAAAGACTCAGAGGATTTAGCCATTCTGGACGTGTCTCTTAGCTTTTCACAGTTTTGGGAGCAGATGTTAAATGCAGCATTAGGGGATATGTCTGGTCACAATTACATTGGTCTGCAACCGCGTCTAGGTGAAGGAAAACTCCAAAATTAAACCCGGTATGGAGTCGTCATAAATAAGCAGTAACCAACGAATAATTTAAATACGAAACATCATTTCATATGAAGCAGTGTACAGTACTTAACGCTAATGGAAATCTATTCAGACATCGTAAAACAGGCCGTAATCATCTCATCATGTTTCTCATTGCTAAAATCATACCTTTTAGGTTCTGTGTAATGATGACAACATTCAAATGTTTTTGCATTTGCCGTTAAATGTAAAGTTTTCATCCAAAATTGAGAGAGATTCAATTGCTATGACTTTAAAATAGTCATGAGCGATTTAAGACTCTAAAAGCGTTCTGCAATATTTCCTCCCGACTTTACCCAGATTACCAACTTCTTCCCCGCTGAAGTGCTTAAGATTTTTACTCTATTTGCGCAATAAATTATGGTCAACCCTCTGACGGGGTAAGGCGCTTGAATTAATTACACAGGACAAAGACGCGGTAATTGTGTTATAGGTCCCCGTCAAGATTACCTAGACTTAATTTTATTACAGGTACAGGTATACGGGTGCTAATTGGACTTAAAAGGTGGAAACGTCGAATGTTGTCTTGGACTAAAAAGCTGCTGAAAATTTATTGAGTTGTGTTTACTTTGGTAAAGTACACCTCTTATAGCTCGAGAATGGGTAGACCGATTTTAATCGTGTTTAGTATAGCGGATTCGTCTTTGCTCTAAATAGGATAAATGTTAAAAAGGGAAGGCCTCCCACTTCTCTTTTAAATACGGGGACTAAGTATGCTGGGACCAATAGTGTATGACAAAGCAAATGACCTAAACGACACGCACGGTTTTAAAGAACAGAAATTTTTTTAGTAATTTTGGTTGTTATGTTTTGTTATAATTAATGTATTTGTAAATCCGATGTGACGATCGTCCGTGTCCATGTAACACTAGCGGTCCCCAGGCGTTTTGAGTTTGCTCCCTTGAATAGAAGCCTAAAGCCTTCCACGATAAATAAGCCATCCAACACATTTTTTTTAATGGGTCCTATAATTACTGAGATTAGCGCGTTAAAACAAAATCTTCAGTTGTATAATATTAGTATCTATAGATTTTACATCGATACCTCTCGCCTTGATTTTGAGAAGATCTCAATCTATCTGATTTTGAGAAGTCTAAAGTCAAATACGTTATCCCACTAAACAAAAGAAGCGAGGATACGGTAAACGCACTCATTCAAATAACAAATCATCCTACATTTACTCTGGTATTCACAATGAGCCAAGCTCCGGTTCTGTGTGAGCTATTAATATGTGCTACCATTACACTTAATAGAAGACTATTAGCTGTTGAAGATGTGGAATTACACCTTTACGGAGTACGGGTTTTACAGGCCACGACCAGCGCGGCGGGTGTAGTCTAAATATTAAAAATATTTGACATTTCGCGCAGTCAATTTAAATTTTCTGATTTTCTGCTGCATCAAATATCTTTTTATCATACGTAACTGTATCTTTAAAAAAACGCTTCGCTTCTTTAAGCTTCATTCAAAAACTATTCCCAATCAATAAATACACGAAAACACAAATTTTGTCGCATTTTTTACGCGAAATGTCAAAAAAACTGCTTCAGACTAAGCCCGTAGGGGTAAGTAGTTAGTTACTTGTCTCACTCTCCAGCTTTTTTACTATACTTTAAACTTTATCGTCAATAAAGTTTAAACTAAAGTAAAAAAGCTGGAGAGTGAGACAAGTAACTACTTACCCAGTTTAAAACACTACTTTAGTCCCTTGAACTAAAATGAGTAAACTTAAAAGCTCTCCGTAACTAAACTAAGTAGGTAATTAGAGTTAAGATCACCAAAAGGAGCGAACTAACAAGTACATTCTCTGACCTAATTATTTCGTCCTCAAAATCAAAAAGAATCTAATGCACTGCTAAGCCAACGAACCCTAGATTAACTAAACATCTCTATATTCCTTTCCTTAAACATTGCATATAGGCATCGCTTATCATATACAACTTACTTTTATGTTTAAAAATTGACTGTTTTGTTTAATCTCTCTTTCAAGTCATCCCTGTTAACAAAACTTTTGTTTACTCGCGCGACACGATATATTTAAACTTATTACGGAACTATGTAAGTAGACCTTTTTAGTTGTTCTCTGAGTGAGTTCACACGAGCTGCGTTTGATACACATAGATTTGTTTTATAAGTACATAGTTGAATTAGTAGATTATATTCTCATTTACTTATAATATCGCATTGGGTGTTATGTTATTTTATTTATTTATTTATACTTTATAGCACAACCAAAATTTGTAGGTGCAAAAGGTGGACTTAACGCCATATGGCATTCTCTACCAGTCATACCTTTGGGCTAAGCAGAAATGATTGTGTGCGGTGCGACAGACAAAAAGAAAATGAGTTACTATTTAAGGAAAGGAAATCACACATTAAAAAATACATGAAACATATATATTATAAAACAAAAAAACACAATGAATACAATTTGCCCAATTTGTGTTATGGGTGCCACTGCCAGACAACGGATTAATACTTATATACTTTTTTTTTGTAAATACATATATGATATACATAGAAAACACCCAGACCAATACAAACAGACATGTTCATGCACACAAATATGATCTAATAAATTATTACATATACATAACAAAAGCGAAAAAGATGTTATCCTGTAATGATAGATATAAGTTTGGAAGGAGTAAATAAAATAAGAAATAAAAAAAATAACATTATACTGATCCGATGGTGTAATATGTAGTGTAGCGCGTGCGACGTGGGCGATTGGACGTAACACACAATGAATTATCGGCATTTTGACCGTGTCGACGACTTAATTATTCGCACGCTTACTAAACCAACGGTTTCATAGAGATATTAATGGGAAGCGCGAGCTTAATACTGAGCATAAATTTAATATTTTTATTTTATTCCTTTTATTTTGGTACAAAACAGTCATAACATCGAAATACTTAATCTAAGAAATGTATAACAGACGATGAGAACCCAAAATTACTTTCAATGTAATTATTAATATAAATTTAAACACATATACAACAGAAAAAAAACAATAATTGAAGTGCGGTAAATACTAAAATAATTATTCGAAAGTTACAATTATGATTTACTGGTACATATAATACATATTAGAACCATGTTAAAATGGTAAGTGGGTGAGAACATCTGTTTTGTTACAAAACGAAAATCTTTTTTAAATAATTCACGTTTGAAGTGACTAAGAGTAAAGCTTCTAACGATGTCAAGTTACAATATATTAAGTGGATAATGATTAATTGATAATGTTGGACTTGGTCATGAAGGAATATTTGTTTAGCCCATTTGATGGCTATCATAATCGTCCAACTCTCCTGGTCTCTTTAACGATCTCCGTGGTGTAGTGGCTAAGCACGCTGGTTTCAAGGCGTCGCCGCTCCGAGGTCCCGGGTTCGATTCCCGGTAGTCCAAATATAAATATATTTTTTCTATATTGTCTCGCGTCTGGGTGTTGTGGTAACACCGTTTTGTCTGATTTCCATAACACAAGTGCATTAGCTACTTACTTTCAGAGCAATGTATGTGATTGGTGTCCAATATTTATTTATTTACCCTAGTCGTTAGGCGATATCAACTGCTAAGTATTTAATTAATACACTGATTGCTAAACACAAATGCACTAAATTTAACCCACTTTCACTTCATTATCATGTTCATCATTAGAAAAGGACGTCCACTGCTGTAGGAGTCCCACACGGTTTTCCACAGCGACCAATTGTGAGCGGTCTACATTCTTTTGGCCAGGTCAGCGAAATAAAATCCTTCAGCACTTTCAACTATTTATTTGCTATCTTTCAGCACAACTACACACAGATTTTAACACTTGCGATTCCGTTCGAAGCTCAACTCCGACTGACTCGACCGAACCGAACGCCTCGCTCAATCACCCCACCACAGCATCGGTGGTTTGTGATTGGTCGACGCCTCCGATTGGTCGATGCCTCCGATTGGTCAGCATCAAAACGGAAATAGCACTACATTTTATATTTATTAAAACTCGGAAACGGAAATACAACTGTTTTACTTCTAAAACTAATTTAAAAATAATAACGGAAACAGATATAAAATTTATTGAATTTAAAAAAAAACATTAGTAAATGCGGAAATAGAAATAAAAATCATTTAACAGAAAAAATACATGTTATATAAATTCAATGCTTTTAGAACATGACATCTTTTAAAATAAATTAATAATATTGAATCACTATTTAAATCATTATTAAATATACGAAAAATAATATGTAAGTATATCGGTTATAACCTAACAGTTCGGCCATCCTCATCAAAGCGAGTCCCATCGCTTTTTTTTAGAAGAGAGAAAAAGAAAGAAAAAAAAGTACAAAACAATAAATTGTAGTTGATTATGATACAATAACAAAATCATTATTTAGTTGGGACATGCATCCATTTGAAAAAAAAAGGAGTGTGTAATATACTTAAATCATTCTTACATAATTACTTACATCTTACATCTTACATTCTTAACTAAATACAATAATATTACTCATCTTCTGCCGTCTCATTTTCCGATGATTCTGAATGGAAATTTCTACTAAAATTCATCCAAGGTTGGATTTTATCTAGAGCAACAATGGCCTCGTATTTACGACCATTTTTTCGCGTCAAAGGCGTGTCTTCAATCAAAAATCTATCATTGTTGAGCATTTTTACTATACGATAGGGTCCTTGAAACTTAACTACAAGTTTTTTTGACTTACCATCGTGAGGTACCTGTCTTTCAACCCTCACCAAGTCTCCTTCCTTGTATTGTGTTGCTGGTTTCCTGTGCTTGTTATAGTTAGTAGCATCTCTTACCTGTTGTTGTTTAATTTTCTCTCCAGCCTCCTGCCTCACTTCATTCAATTCTTCGACCGGGATTTGGTTAAGCGTCTCGTGTATAATTTCGCTCAACTTACCTTCTGTTCTACTGAGAATATTGAACCCAAAAAGTAATTCAGAGGGGCTTCTTTGTGTCGTTTTGTGTTTTGTTGTATTAATACCTACCTGTATGTCGGCAATGTGTTCATCCCAGGATCTTTCATCATCGCCATGATTAGATGTAGATAACGCGTCTAAAATAGTTCGGTTGAACCTTTCAACCTGACCATTAGCCCTGGGCGTGGCAACAGCATTTTGAATATGTTTCATGCCATAAAGTTCTGTAAAATTCTGAAATGTCTTGCTTGTAAAACTCGTACCTTTGTCTGTGATTAATCGTGTCGGAACTCCAAAATAGCTTATGTATTGTTTCATTACTTGAACCGTAGTGAGCGATTTAGTATTTTTGACGGCATTTATGCTAATATACTTCGTGAATCCATCTACGATCACTAACAAGTAACAATTACCTTTCTTACTTTTAACAAACGGACCAAGGTGATCGGCATGTATTGTGTGAAACGGCGTACATGCCTTACTATAGGATGTAACTCACCTTCCCGTTTCCCACCAGGAGCCTTATGATGTGCGCATTCCAAACACGAACTGACATATTTCTTTACAAACCTGCGCATCTTGGCAAACCAGTAATGTTCTTTGATGCGTTGTAGGGTTTTTTCGAATCCCCAGTGCCCCACATCATCATGGTTCATCTTCACGATTTGCCATCGCGCACCCCGAGGTACGTACCATTTCATCTCTTCTCCAACGATGCGGTAAACTTTGTCGTTCTTGACTTTAAAGTTTTTATGGATATCCATTGATTCTTCAACTGACGAGTCTAAAAGTGTTTCTTTAATTTTCCTTACCTCTTCGTCGGCAGATTGCACAGTAGATATCCAGTCTCGGTCCAACTCCTGTACCGGTAATACATCTAAAATGTGCAGTTCACTCTCAGCGCTGCTCACTGGGTTCCTGCTGAGTGCGTCTGCGTGGCTCATCCGGGCGCCAGGTCGGTATTCTATAGTGCAATCGTACTCTTGGAGCTGAATCCACCATCGAGAAATACGCGGTATTAAATCTCTCTTGACCAACGTGGATCTCAGTGCATTACAGTCGGTCAGGATTTTGAATGGTATACCTATTAAGTAGACTCTGAATCGGCTTAACGAGGCAATCACCGCTAATGTTTCAAGTTCATAAGAATGTAACTTACGTTCGTGACATGTTGTCTTTCGACTAAAGTAAGACACCGGCTGTAATGCACCATTTGAATTTCGCTGAAGTAACACACCTGCCAACCCTTCTTTACAAGCATCTGTATGCAATTCAATTTCCGCTTTTGGGTCATACAGAGCTAATAAAGGACGTGTTGTAAGCAATTATTTTATAGTATTGAAAGCTTGCTCGTGGCTTTCATCCCAACACCATCCAGCGTTTTTCTTTAACAAATCTGTTAATGGTGCAGTAATCATGGCATATCCTTTTATGAAGCGTCTAAAAAAACCTGATAATCCGAGAAATTGGCGAACCTCGTGCTGGTTGCTGGGACGCGGAAATCTGGAAACTGCTTCACATTTTCTACTGCCAGGTCGGATGCCATTGGCGCTAACGTCAAATCCTAGAAAATCAACTGAATCAAGAAAGAAGTGACACTTACTTAATTTTAGGGTTAGTCCACCTTCTTTCAAGAGTTGTAGGACCTCTTCCAGTCTTTGTAGGCCTTCATCAAAATCTTTGGATGGAATTAAAATGTCATCCATGTAGACAAGAGCATACTTGATTTTAGCTTCCTTTAGAATCTTATTTATCGTCCTCTGAAATACTGAAGGTGCGTTGACCAAACTGAAAGGCATGCGGTTGAACTCATACTGCCCATCAGGTGTTACAAAGGCAGTCTTTGGTCGTGATTCTTCTGACAAAGGGATCTGGTAATACCCCGACGCCAAGTCGAGCGATGTAAACAGAGTATTACATGCCAGTAGGTCCAACTGATCTTCCACTCGTGGCATAGGGTAATGATCCTTTTTAGTTTTCCTATTGAGGGCTCTATAATCGACGCATAGTCGTTTGTCACCCGTTTTCTTCTGGACCATGATGATTGGGCTTGCATAGGGCGACGAAGATTCCCTTATAATGTTACTATCCAACATTTCTTGAACCATATTATTAACAGTAAGTCTTTCAGCATGTGACATGCGGTAAGGTCGGTATACGATTGGTTCACCATCAACGAGTTCTATAGTCATTTCCGTCAGCGTTGTAAACCCTAAATCATGCAAACCATTTGAAAAACAATTCGAATACTTACGGAGAGTGTCTTTCAGAGCCTGTTTTTGATCTTCTCTTAAATTCTGATTACAGTTTACAGAATCATCCATCGTTGAGTCATTGAAGGTAACGCTGAATGAAGTTTTGATGTTCTCAGTTGAAGAAGCATGGTTTTGTTCCAAAGATCGTGTTAAAAGCGTACCTTTAGTAATGAGTAGAGCAGTTGGCGAAGTATTGTAGATCAGCACTGCACCACGGCCGCTCTTTATGTCGTACTGTCCAGGAACCAAGTAATACTCCTTACCTTCAGGTCCATGTAATGTGCCTTGTACATTAACTACACAGTCTTGTGACTGTACATCAGCTGAGACCTGTATTGCTCGCATTGTTTGAGAAGGGATTTCAATGTCATAAGTGGACATTAAACTAATTTTCGTTGGCGGTAGTCTTTGAAAGGTTACCGCGTCTGGGGTTTTGATTATAATTATATCAGGTTTTTCGGTGAAGGAATGTCCCAATAAAACAGGATGTGTTAGTACATAGTCTTCCACGACATAAAGGTTAATTATTTCTGATATACCTTGAACTTCTACTGTGGCACAAACTACCCCAACTGGATTAACTAAAGTGGCTCCTATACCTCTAAGAGTCGGTGTGTTTGAGCTAGAAGTTATTGGTAGTCTTAAGGATTTCGCATCACCAATTCTAATGAGAGAACATTGACTCCCCAAATCTATGTGGCAGGAAATAATAGACCCATTTACTTTTATATCCATAAGATATTTGCTTATCCCAGTATCCTCAGTCATTATTTCAGATACAAGTTTTTGTTTAGGATTGCTACCTGGTGTTGAATTAGAACCGTTTTCTGCAAAAGATTTGCCTATATTTCTATAACAGTTGGAAGTTAGGTGACCGACTCTATGGCATGTGGTACATTCAGAAGGGGGCTTATCACATTTGTAGCTACGATGACCAACTTCATTGCAATTATGGCATTTTACTGAAGAAAGTGTTTTTACACATTTAAAGCTTGGATGACCTATTTCATTGCAATTAAAGCATCTTATCAAGGGGTTTGTGTTACCTGTTTTTGAAGCATCAGGGCGGGCCGCGTTGTTTCCAAACCTACCTCTTCGCGTGGTATCTTGATTGTCCCGGCTTGGTCCACTTTTAACTGTCTTAAAATAACTTAGTACCTGTTCCGGCTCTCGGAATTGTGCTGCCTGGGCGCCAACTTTTACCGCTCGATCCTCAATCCCGTATAGAAGACAATCTACAGCTTGTTTACCACTAATCTTACATCTATTTAACAGATTTATTTTGGCATAGTAATAATGCTCCAATGACTCGCCATACTTTGCTTTTTTAGCTAGCATTTCAGTTAAAAGTTCGGCATAATCCTCTTTGCTAGGAAAAGATACCTCTATAAGCTTTCGTTTCCATTCAGACCATGTATGTAATATCGAAGTTAGACCCTGATACCATGTCTTAGCAACACCACTTAATTTCGGTAGGGAATAGTGGATGATCTCCTTCTCTTCCCAACCATAAATTTCGGCGCATTCTTCTACTTTGGTAATCCATGTCAAGATTGATTGAACTTTAGCTAAAGGGTCGAACTCCGGTATCACATTAGAGTGAAAAGACATTTTAGGTTTATCAGAACTCTTAAACTTATCCATAAAAGTCATGAATTTATCTAGTAAATAACTATCCCGTCCCTCTTCCCTTTCCTTCATGCGTCTTACCCTTTTTGGAGATGATGGTTCGGAGTCCGGTTCTGGCGATGGATGAATGGTGCGCTTTCTGGTTCTGCTTTCAGCGTTGCCACCTTGACGGGTTCTTTTCGTCGCCGTTGCTTTCTCGCTGCCAGACGATGACGTGTCGCACTGTTCGTCCCAATTTGATCGGTTAAAGAATTTCCTGTTACGTCTCTGACCTTGCCGGGGCAAGGGCAGTACTCGGGAGTGCTGATCAGATAATTCCTCATCAGTAGAATCACGTCCCCGAACCCTTTTCTTAGATTGTTCGTCACTACATTTACTTAGCCCTCCACTTAGAGCTTCCTTCTTCTTTGACCCTCCACCTAGGGTATGCCTCCTTTAAGACCCTCCACCTAGGGTATTTATCCTCTCAGACCCTCCACCTAGGGTATTCCTCCTTTTAGACCCTCCGCCTAGGGTGTTTATCCTTTCAGACCCTCCACCTCGGGTATAATCATCGCTTTCGCTACTCATCTTCCGTTTATCTGAAACTTTCAAAAGAATTGCTAAGTACATGCCATTTATTTTTATATCCACTACAAAAGTCTAAATCAAACCTCTAATGTTTTAATGTTATTAAGTCTATGAACCTGAGATAATATCCAAATGTAAAGGTAGATTTATTTATTAATATTATGATTTTAAAGTATCTCACCACAGGGCTATAGCCTTCATACCGTTACATAAATCTCCATGATATCTGGCTCAATAATAGTTATAAACAACTTAAGAAAGAATATTATTTTATAGCACAGATAACTAGAAAGCGAAACAATACAGAGGGTCAAATAATTTTAGCGGTTTACTTAAAGTTTTGCATAAAATATTTTAAAAGGAGGTTCAAACTATAAATATAATTTAAATACAATACGTTTATTAATCGTAAATAATAAAAAAATGGTAATAAACTAAAGCATACAAAGCCTATCAACTTATTATGAGCATGTTGATTGTTTTGAAATAAAGTTCTTTAATAGACATGCAAAGGTAACAAACACTAAGTGTGCTTACGTCTCATAAGATTAAGAAGAACGTATTAATATAATAACAAGAAATTAATAAAATATAATATATATTGGACACCAATCACAATCATCGCTCTGATCCTAAAGTAAGTAGCCAATGCACTTGTGTTATAGAAATCAGACACAACGTTGGTACTACAACACCCAGACCCGAGACAATATAGGAAATTTTGATTGCTATATTGACCTCACCGGGAATCGAACCCGGGACTTCGAAGAGGCGACGCTTTGAAAGCCAGCGTGCTTAGCCACTACACCACGAAAGCCCTCCACGTATTATATTGACCAACGAACAAGAGAAAAAAAAACTTAAAGATAAATAAGCTATTCGAACGGTTCTAATAGTGAAAATCATAAGAAAAAGGGTAAATATTATAAATTACTTACGTTTTTCCGAGCCGTGGACGTATGAAAATGTGATATTTTCTGGGTAATCCCACTTCTGACCTTTTGGCCAGGTCAGCGAAATAAAATCCTTCAGCACTTTCAACTATTTATTTGCTATCTTTCAGCACAACTACACACAGATTTTAACACTTGCGATTCCGTTCGAAGCTCAACTCCGACTGACTCGACCGAACCGAACGCCTCGCTCAATCACCCCACCACAGCATCGGTGGTTTGTGATTGGTCGACGCCTCCGATTGGTCGATGCCTCCGATTGGTCAGCATCAAAACGGAAATAGCACTACATTTTATATTTATTAAAACTCGGAAACGGAAATACAACTGTTTTACTTCTAAAACTAATTTAAAAATAATAACGGAAACAGATATAAAATTTATTGAATTTAAAAAAAACATTAGTAAATGCGGAAATAGAAATAAAAATCATTTAACAGAAAAAATACATGTTATATAAATTCAATGCTTTTAGAACATGACATCTTTTAAAATAAATTAATAATATTGAATCACTATTTAAATCATTATTAAATATACGAAAAATAATATGTAAGTATATCGGTTATAACCTAACAATTCGGTGTGATTCTGCAATCCTAACAAAGTTGTCTGTTCATCTTGTCGGTGAACCTTTTGGTCGACGACACGAAACGAAACGAAGAACTTTTCTGCCCCAGCGGCCATCAGTTCTACGCGCTATGTGCCCTGCCTATTGCCACTTGAGCTTATGGTTCGCAGGGAAATGTCCGTTACCTTAGTTATTTTCTTCACTTCATTAAACAGCGTGTGGTTCATTAAACAGCCTGTTATGGGAGAAAATATTTTAGCCAATGATTCTACAGAGTATAACTAGTTACCTTGATAGTGCTCCAAATTGCTGTAACTCAAAAAAAATCAAGATAATTGTTTCTAACCAATGTATATCAAAAATGGCTAACTCATTTTAGTATGTGAAAATAAAATTGACAAATAATAAATAAATTAAAGTTTATTTCGGGCAGAGACCATAGTACTTAAAGTCTGTTTTTCTTTGTTTGTCAATCTTTTCATAACTTTTAAAATGATATTAGTGATTTTGTTCACTTTACTTTGTTTTATCTTTATGATTTTAAAAGATTTCAGTATTCAACGATGAGTCATCTATTGTGATTTTGTGATACCTTATTATAAAATGAATTATTTTGTTAAAAAGGAATGTGAAGATTGTTTACAATATTTGACAAGCTAAGAAGAATATACTTACTACATAGTGTTAGTAATGATAACATTTACATCTGATTCAAAATTAGTTAAATTTAATTATATTATTTTTATCTATCACATAATATTAAAATATTAATTCAAAATTATCGACCGCATATTCAATATTGTTGAGATACAATTCAAATAATTATACCTAACGTCAAGATTTATGACTGAAGACATTAGTTTGCAATACATTGCTGGTTTCGATTAATTTGGTTAATTTTCATTAATAATTAAAGCCATTTAGATTTAATCACTGGTTGTTTAATAGGCCCTTTTTAATTTTGACTCCTTTTACAGGCCACACCGAGTATTTGGAAAATAATATACTAACATGTATACATACAGTATATACAGTTACGGCCTAGTCCTATGTTCAAGATACTATATTTCTGTCTATCATGTGACTGTATAATAAAATAAAACTGTGCTATTGATCTTTTGTGTCCAAACTTATGAATAAATATTATTTATTAATTTAGTCTCTTATAAATACTAGACACCTACGTTGTGTTTTTGGAACACGGTGAAATATACTCAAGCCCCAGGATATAAATCGCTATAACGCCAGCCATCTAATTTGTTCGCAAAATTATTATGGTATTCGGTCTAAATTAGATGATTAACGATTGACATAATATTCAAACAAAATATATTTTTTATGCAAATTGCGACGAGTTATGCTCGTATCTGTTTTATTAAACTTTATTTTGTTAGGTAGAGTTAGATTTTATTGGTAGGTTCCTACTCTTACTAACAAATAAATATAATTTGTCGTACAGCCCACATTCATTATTTTCCTAAGGTTTAAGGTTACCATGTGAAAACGCCGTTCAGCGTCTACCATTTGTAAAAACTTTGGTTGTGCAATAAAATTTTATGAAATAAAGAATAGGAAAGTAGTTTGGAAGATGTTTTTATTTAGGTACCATAATCTTTGGTCACCCGTCTATCACTCCCATTTGGTGGTCGAACTTAATATTAAGTATTTGGATTAATAAAAACTTTAGCGTGGGCGTCACATAAGTCGCATTCCCGAGCCGCCCATATCGACATCTTTATAACGACCACCGGCTGGAAGTATCGGATTAAGGCATAATAGATACATTTTTAATAAGGCGACGCCATATTTGTCAGTTTAATTTAATAGTGTATAATTCGAAGATTTAACTGATTTTTGCGGCCTCTTGAAGTATTTAGATTCGACGTCCGATTAAGAAGTTTATTTGATACTAAATGACACAGTTTACTTTTACGATTTCCAAAAAAGTGGTTTATAATCTGTTCTCGGCATATTAGTAGGTATGATATTTATTACACAAGTATCTAGATAAGCGACCACGAACAAGGTTATTCCTATTAGATGCAGTTGGATCCAGTAGTGTGATTCTTAGAGGTAGAAAGATTTTCTCGTCTTTTTTATTTTATTCCATTTTTGGGTCACAAAACAATGAGTAAAACGGAATGAGCACGTATCGGGGTAAAATTCAAATTCCGAACACAAGATGTGTCGCGCTCGGGATTCCACGAATGTCGACGAAAAGTTCAAATTCGAATGTGGAACGGTAAACGGTTAGAAATGGCGGGCGAAGACGATGCACTCTCATTAGGGAGGTCGCTTCACTCTAGTTTGAAACTAGAGGAAGAATAAGGTACATTTACACTTACAATGTGTTTTTATTTCGAATGAACATAATTTATATCTAAGCAGAATATTTTTGAGGCGAACGAATCGACTCGTTACTTTGACATGGTTTGACGATTGACCGAAATACATAATATGCATTTATTTAGCTTGTATACATAGAGATCTTTGGTAGAGTAAGTAGTACCTATTGATACACAAGGCATAAGACGAGAGTAACCGAACAGCTCGAAATGGATTTTCCATTACACACAACTCCAATCCATTTACTTACCGAGGACTCCATAAGATTTCGCTAGCACGTTTCGATATTGGGGATGAATAACCAAAACTTGGCTTGCCTAAGCCTGTTGCAGGCTCTGTAGTAAACAAAAGCGAGGTACCTAAGGCACTTAGACTAATTTCACTTAAAGGCAATTCGTATGCGAAAAAAATTCACTGATTGAATTTCTTTGTCGTAGAAAAATAGTTTTTGATTTCACAGGGTCACGTTTTTTATGTATTTAGATTTTGTTCGTGCGATAGATTTTTTACGTGTAGATATTGTACCTGTTTTTTTAGGTAAAACGGTTCAAGTCGCAATCGAATTGCCACACGCGAAAAGTTCGATTGCCGCGAGAATCGGCCTCATGACGTCTTCAGATTTTACAAAATAGGTTTATTTATTTATTTTTTGGTTTAGAATGTTTTTAACACTCACAGTGTTATATTTTATATTCATAAAGATGGAATAATAAACATACACATAGTACATACACATAATAATAATACTAATGGTACACATGTGAGAAAAAAGAGAAGAGGTCAGTGGGACAAGTTCGATATCTCTTCCTTGTAAAGTGCCCGGACGGCCTTCTTGAAAGAGAATTTGGAGGTGGATGCTTGTACTGTCTTTGGGAGGCCATTCCAAAGTCGAATGGCTCTGAGGGTAAATAGGTTCGGAATGTACATGATTTTGTTGTGGAACAACGATTGTCAGCTTTAGGTGGTATTTTTAGTTTAGTTCTTCAGTAAGATCAGATATACTTAGGATTCGAGCTTGTAGCTCGATCTACGATGATAGTGATAAAATATAATAATTTAAATAAAAAAATAAAAAAAAACACTTTACTTACCTAACAAGGTAGCCAAGTATATCTTACGATACCTATCTAAAGTTTAAGTTTCATTTCTATCAAGGTATGTATTTGTTAATTAATTTGTGATCTATTTCCATGACAAAGTAATTTGCATTGTCCGCGGCCCAATAAATCGTTTGTTAGTAAATACCGTAATCGTTCCAAGGGCGTCCGCTAAATATGGCGGCGGCTGAAGCCGGCCGTTTCTCAAGGAAAGATGACAGTTTCAATTTAGGGATTTAGAGAAGTGGGTTAGTGGAGAACGAATTAATTACGCAATGTATGCACCTAAAAATATGGTTCTGAATGAAGTAAAGACGCTGGAAAATATAAGCTTAGGTTATCGTAGCATGGTTCATAACTTTATAGTTCATTTTTAGGGTTCCGTAGCCAAATGGCAAAAAACGGAACCCTTATAGTTTCGTTTTCAAGTCGGTCTGTCTGTCTGTCTGTCCGTTCGTATGTCAAAGCGAGTGTAAATTTTAAAAAAAATGGAGGTAATGTAGACCTCAAAAAATACTTTCAACGAAAGTTGGTTTGGACGGAATCGAACTAGTAGTTTTTGAGATATAGCACAATTTCAACAACGGCAAACATAACTTAGTTCTTCATACAAACACTATGAAACAAAGTTATATTTGCTATCAACAAAATATTGTAATATTTTAACTTAGTAGAAGTAAGTAATACGAGCAGTAAAGAAAGGCTACCAGCCCACCACACAATTCCTACTTGATGATGCGGGCAATCTCGTGACAGATTCAGATTATTTAAAGAGCAGATGGCGCGAATATTTCCAGGACTTACTAAATTGTCCGGAGCCGGAGCAACCTGTCACTTCCGTATCCCGGATAAATGTTGATATGGAAGTACCAGAAGAAGATCCATTATCGTTTGAAGAGGTTAGGAAAGCAATAATGAGGCTCAAAAATAATAAGGCACCCGGCATTGACAGCTTGAACGCCGAGATCTGGAAATACGAAAGAGGTGCGGTCCAGTCAACTCTGTACGAATTGCTTCGCAAAATTTAGAGGGCTGAAAAACAGCCCGGTGAATGAAACATTGGAGTCATATGCCCTGTTCATAAAAAGGGTTGTAGGAAGACATGTTCCAACTACCGAGGTATCGCTCTCCTTCCGACAGTTTATAAGGTACTGTCGTATGTGCTTCTGGATAGACTCGAACCGTACGCGGAAAAAATCATAGGAGATTATCAGTGTGGGTTCCGGCATAACCGTTGCACCGTGGACCAAATCTTCCTTCTAAAGCAACTGATGGAGAAGAAATGGGAATATGCTCAGAGCATCCACTCGCTGTTTGTCGACTTCAGTAAGGCCTACGACAGTATCGATAGAAATTCACTGTACAACATACGTGACAGCTTTGGCATCCCACAAAAGCTAATTACGCTACTTAAGGTTGCGAATAGAGTGAGCAAGATGGAGGTGAATTGACGGAGGAGTTCGATGTGGTGACGGGACTTAAACAAGGAGATGCTTAGTCTCCAATGCTCTTCAACCTGGCTCTAGAATATGTCATTCGGAAAGTTATGTCTCTGGACATAGGTGTACGACTAAGCGGACAACATAGGGTCATTGGTTACGCGGATGACTTGGCTCTCCTGGGCTTGCTTCTGAGGCATCCAGAATTGGACTCAGAATAAATCAGGAGAAGACGGAAAATCACCACATGAAGCGTTATAAAAACACAAGGCAACAGCGCGAACATCTGCGATGTGGAGTTATTATTTATCCAGAGACTCCGTTGGATGGGCCATCTCGAAAGAATGGGGGAGGATCGTAGCGCCAAAGCAGTGTATCTTGGAATACCTCGTGGCCGCCACCCCGTCGACTGGCCCAGATATCGCTGGAAGGATGCCGTTCTATCAGATCTGCAGGAGCTACAAGTTGCAGACTGGCAAGAGGCGGCGCAAGACCGGATCAGATGGCGTTCTCTTGTGTCGGAGGCCAAGACACACTTTGAGCAGCTGCACCAAAGGAGTAAGTAAGAAGATTCCCTAATTTAGTTAAAGTTGGCACGGAACCCTCAGTGCGCGAGTCCGACTCGCACTTGGCCGGTTATTTCTTTGCTTTTCGAATATGGTAAACAATCTTCACATTCCTTTTTACCCACTTAATACAGGAAAAAACCGCTTTAGACACATAAGGTCCTATGAACAATATCAGTACATCACTTGTTTGTTTAAAATAGTTATTACTTTATCTATGTATTTATACTTTTCAAAGATACATTTAATAAAAATAGGTTAATATAAGTGACAGGTATATTTTTCTAATTTAAATTTAAAACAAATAAATAGTAAGCTTAAAACTTTATATAACTAGCTTTCCTTTTTAATAACTAAGGTGTTCTTTTAAAAGGCCCTGTAGTTTAATCTGGGTAAGAGATGGTTCATTTTTGAATAATATCGAAACAAAACGTACAACTTACATAAGTTATATTATGTCGCTATACACTAGAATCTGTTTAAACCAAAAAATTATAAATTTATTCACTGATATTATTTTGAAGTTATTAAAAAGATTGTTTACAATATTTGACAAGCTAAATAAAGTGACTTAAATTATTTGAGATCAATTAAAATAAATATACAAATCCATACATAGAAATCAAAACAAATCCAATTTTTTACAGTAAAATCTACGTATGAATCAATAAAGAGGGCCTCAATACCACGCTCATTATTAGTTTCACACAATTCCTCTTTTCAGTTAGCACGTTGTCCAAAATCATTTAATTCGGATGAAATATAGCGGTTTAACATAAAACAATACTTAGCTTCTAGCGTAATCCCGCGTGATCGATGTGCACAAGCCGTGTTTACGATATTATGTTTATGTTTACAGTTATAAACAGGATTAAATTCCGATAAAACAGCTCAAATAAACTAAGCCAGTGTAAAGTTTACGAGCAAACAAAAGGAAAACAAAGTCTAATTCTAATATGCTACATAATTACCGTTTAGTTTTAAATTGTTTGTTTTACGTACGAATTAAATATGTAGGTAGCTGTTTAAAAATAAGTATTTTAACCAGATTAAGGTAGATAGCTGTTTTTAGGATCAACCTATAGGCCTGAGATTAAAGTGTCTGAAGCTATTTAGCTACATAATGGTTTTTACTTTATTCTTCGAAGTTCATATAACGTTTTGACATTGTGCATTATAATAGTACATTATGATACAAGTGTGCTAAGTTGACTATTATATACAAGGCGATATTGTGTGCGCACGAGCGAAAGCGAGTGCGCCATAAGAAAGCCGCGTATATAATGGTCACAGGCACACGTGTTTCATACGCGTTTTTCAACACACTTGCGAGGAAAAAACAAGACTTCATTTACTAAGTTTTTAATTATCAAAACAGTAAAAATACATTCCACTCGATTTTGATGGCAAAGACTTTCGCACGCGTTTTTCGCATTGTTACGTATGTCCGGCGGAGTTAATAATAGGTTTTCTTCATTTTCTTCACTTGAAGTAGACATTTTCATTAATATTAAACTTCATAATTAATCCAAACTTCCGCACAGCCGACAATTATTATTTACGAAAAATGGCGCGTTGTTTTTTTTTTCTTGCCGCGATACCGATGCGCGCGCAAGGCTTAGGCGCGAACTAGATCGGCCAAAAGCCAAGATTATTGTAATAATTCGTGTTTAAAACACAAATCACAGAAAATGTTAAATGAATTTGAGCTATTTTTTAGTAATAAATCTGGATTTATCATTTATTGAAATAAATATGTAGATACTGTTATTTTCCGCATAAATACTGTTTGTTGCTAAAATAAAAGTATTGTATAACCCGACTAAATTAAATCGCTTCTTCTTCGTACTTACGACTTGGTACTAGGGTACAAATGTAAATTGGTCGGGTTTATAAAGTAAAAGCACTAGTGCAATAATATAATGAAAAAGCACGCGTGTTTAATATCTATGATTATGAGCCAAAAATCGGTGGAATAAAAACGTCGTTTTGAGCAAGTGTGTTGAAAAGATTCTAACGACACATTTTACGACACGAGTAGGATAAACGAGACAGAAAATATGCTTGAAATTGGTGCTTATAACAATTCGGGGTTACAAAAACACTAAATCAGAGGCTCGTGTTTGGATTCGGCTAAAAGCTGAAAGCCATTATTATTTAGCAGTATTCCACCTCATTTTTCTCCTGTAACCGACCAGCTCTGTCGTCGGACACAGGATTACACGCGGTGATTTATTCATCCGCGGATAACTGGCAGTGTGGACACCCTGACAGTGTGGACACCGATATTTACGGCGTATGGACGCTCCGTAATGTCACCCATCCATAAATTATGACGATATTTTAAATTTTTGCACAGAGTTTTTCTTTGCATTGTACTTCGATGACCTCCGTGATGTAGTGGCTAAGCACGCTGGTTTCAAGGCGTCGCCTCACCAAGGTCCCGGGTTCGATTCCCGGTCGGGTCAATACAGAAATCAAAATTTTCTATATTGTCTCGGGTCTGGGTGTTGTGGTACCACCGTTGTGTCTGATTTCCATAACACAAGTGCAATTAGCTACTTACTTTGGGATCAGAGCAATGTTTGTGATTGGTGTACGCTTGGGATAAGACTTGTAAATTTGCGACTAATTTTACTTATTTAGGATCGATTTGATAAAGTAACCGTATCTTTTAAACACCCGCTATTTTAGGCATTGAATAATCTAAACCCAGGACGGAACTGGATGAAAATGGCACAGCAGAGACGAAGATGGATAAATATCTTAGCTGTATCTTAAAATAAGCAAGATAAAGGCGGCGATCGATGGATGAATCTAAACACATTTTCTAAGCAACCTTGAACCTTATTTATTAGTATTTTACGTAGAAGTTAAAAAAAAACGAATGTGTAAAACTTTTCGCAGATTTCTAGTAAGCCAAAGTCTACGCATTTGAAAAACATAACGACTATAGTGACATTTACGCATTTGAAGTGCTAAACCTACAGGGTGGACCCACTCCTGTGCTCAGGCTAAGCACACCGTATACACATAGCTTAGAATCTGAACTCCGTCACAATTCAGGAGGTCCACTCGGTAACACTATATCTACAATTCCAAAATCTCGCTTTTCCTAATAAGTAATCTGTGTTATTTGCCACGGAACCGATGTTAAATAAATTGTATATTAAGCCACCACATACAAATGGCTTTACATAGGTAGTAGCACACACGCGTTTTACACTTTAAGAATCCCAGCTAGTTCTCACCGTCCTCACGAACGGCCTGGGGGCAGATTCTGGTGGAGTTCACATAAAAAAAACATCACCGATCGAATTTTATTTGCCGAAAAAAAAATTTTTTTTTTCATTTCTCAGAGTCACGATTCCTATGCATTTCGATTTAGTTCGTAAGAAAGTTTTTTTACGTGTGGATATATTTCTTGTTTTTTAGGTAAAACGTTGAACTCGCAATCGAATTACGACACGAATTAAGTTCGATTGACGCGAGAATCCCGCCCGCCATGGGGGTTGCCTCCCAATGCAAAATTCTCGTGCAATTCGTATTACAAAAAAAAGTTCACCGATAGAATTTTCTTTGTCGAAGAAATAAATAGTTTTTGATTACTCAGGGTCACGATTTCAATGTATTTAGTTTTTTTTTAGGTGAAACGTTTAAATTTGCAATCGAATTTCCACACCAAAAAAGTTCGATTACCGCGTGAATCGGCCTCCTGCTCCCGGCACCGCTGCTGACACCGCGATTGCTAGCTAATATCAAAATGATAATGCAGTACTGCCTCTACCTACAATAAAGGAAGTATAATGACTCTATAAGCACGTCGATTTTTTGAGACGTGTATTTTTTGATTGTTGTTATTTTTGACCAGCAATCAATCGTGCAATAATTTCACAATTATTGCTAATTGCTTACATCAAAAGTATTCCTGATGAGATATATTCTTATATAGAGGTCCCGATAGCATAGCACAATGTGATAAACGGATAATTATATCCGGATATGTAGGTCTAACACAGTAGGGCCTCTGTCTAGGACACAGGCTGTGCCCGGCGATTGCACAATAGAGATATCTGGGAGCTGATTGACACCCTGACCCGCCGCGCCCAGATGTTGATGCCATACTGATATTCCAATTGTATGCTTAGGCGCAGTGCTAACTGACGATTGAATTGTTTCTGAGGTACCTTACCTACCTATATATTGATCTATCTATGAAACTAAGATCTCTAGTCTCATCAGCAATCAGCAATCTCGCAACATTGATGAGGTCACCCTACACGTTAAAGAAAGCACTTGCAAAATTCAACAGGCTTGCCAATGTGTCGGTGGTCGAGTGGCAAGGGCATAAGCCCGGAAATACATGGTTGCTTTTTTTAAGTGCATTTTATATTATTTAAAATTATTTTTTATATTATTTATTGAAAAGAAAAATGTAGTGTTACTTTTAAAATAAAAATATAAAAAAAAAATAGTTCGTATGGTGACAAAACACAATCAATTTTTTTTAAAAAGTATTATTGGACACCAATCACATTCATTGCTCTGATCTCAGAGTAAGTAGCTAATGCACTTGTGTTATGGAAATCAGACACAACGGTGGTACCACAAAACCCAGACCCGAGACAGTATCGATCTTTATTGATTTCTATATTGACCGGGAATCGAAACCAGGACCTCGGAGCGGCGACGCCTTGAAATCAGCGTGCTTAGCCACTTCACCACGGAGGTCGTCGAAATTATCTCAAGTATTAGGAATCTCAAATACTTGGGACTTACTTTAACGTACAGCATAGTGCGACTTACAAATAAATACTCAATTAATATGATGAGCGAACTGTTACAATCATTGTTATAATCAGCTGCTGTCGTATGTCTTGTGTTAAAGAGATGCTTCCTTTATCTTTTCAAAGTGCCGAGAGTCTATCTGATGTATTTGTAACCGAGCACAACTGACCAATCATATGTGTATAGTGACATTCGTTTTCGTATGAGGAGAACATTTATTCGCCAGTTCGCAAAAGGCCTAACAGCGCTCAGTTGCTTGGTTTTACGCAACACAGTTTAATCTATTAGCTAAATCAGCTGGTACCGGGAAGCCGTCAGGTTGAATGACGACCCTCGGTATGTGCGGTAAAATGCGGAATCATGGCTTTAAACATTGTCTGCTTTCTAAGTTGCTAAGAAAACTTTCGTTGTGTTTAGGTACGAGTAGCAGTTAGTACTTTGGCATCCGTGGGACGACGTCGTCTCACAATCGCAACAATGTTTTTTTTTTGTTTTTTTTTTTTTGTAAAGGAATACCATGGCTACATATTATTGTGTGTAGGGTTAATATTAAAGTAATGGCGTTGCTGAGTTTAACATCTTATGTGAAATAGACAATGCGATAGAAGAAAAAAAAACATGCAATAAAAATACAGACAGTTACTCATAAAGTTCCCTGTAATACACAGAGGTGGAATTGCAATCGTATTCATTTGACAGTTCAAAACGTAAGGTATGATATGTCAAACGGCAAAGAACAAAACGTTTGACAGATCAAACTACGTTTTGAACTGCCGTCTATATTGATTGAGTTTTTTTTAATGGAAAAATAAAATAATAGCATTTAAAAATAATAATTATAAAGTTTATTTCACAAAAAAAGGTTGCATTGACTTATACAGTGACCGAAGCGCCCTTTTAAGCTTAAAATCCTGTATCAGAGAGCAACGCTCTTCCATTACAAGGTCGTTATCAGTTACAGTAGTTTAAAAAGATAACAATAATATCACAGATTAGAATTAAAAGGTTACACTTTTGTTCATAGAAATTATATTTATATTTTTCTTGTGTTGTGTGATGTGTGTGTGTGTGTGTGTGTTTTTACGACTACTTATCTTTACTTATTATTATGAAGCTGAAGTTTGTTTCTTTGTTTGAATGCGCTAATCTTAGAACCATTGGACCGATTTGAATAAATATTGTTGTGTTGGGTAGCTTTAAAAAATACCTATACTTATTATTATTATTAACCTGAAGAGTTTGTTTGTTTGGACGCGCTCATCTCAGAACAATTGGACTGATTTGAAAAAATATTGTTGCGTTGAGTAGTTTATTTATCGAGGAGCGCTTTAGGCTATAACTCATCACGCTGCAACGGGAGGGGAGGGAGCAAACTCAAAACGCGCGGACGCAGTCGCGGGGGACCGCTAGCTACGTAAGTTTTGATGCAGCAGAAAATCAGAAAATTGAAATTGTCTAAGGGCTGATTTTTCAATGGTCAGATAAGAAATATTCGTCGAACAAAATACGATATGGCTAATTTGAAAACGTCACCTAATTTTCAGCAATCATACGTGACTGTCATTTTATTTAATCTGTCGCTTTATATTTTATCAGTCTGATAAGTTTTATCTGACCATTGAAAAATCGGCCCTAAAGCAAAATGACCAAAATTTTGCATCAGACTTCTGCTTCAGCACGGCAAACACTGTTTATTTTTTTATCAAACATTTATTTTATTGTGCTACGATTATCTGCTGCCTACTGCTATCGTATTGCCATATTTAAAAGTTCATGTTAATAAAACTGTCCTAATTAGGTACAATTTAATAGACACATCACAAATTGCGACAAGATTAGTTTACAATTTCTGATATCTATCTCTGGCCGATCGAACCGTGGTGTAATATTGCGATACTAACTGCGCTACCGGTGTTTACGTAAGAACTAATTACCTATGCCACTTATGACAACTCAACTAATATACAAGTAATATTAATGTAAAATATCCTGTAATCATAATTGTACAATTGTTTGTTGTCCTGAATAAATAAGAAAAAAAAAACTAGCAGATTTTATCAAATATCAGACACTAAAGTAATGTAGGTGTGTTTTTAAATTATTATAATGGAACATATTTTATGTACCTGTAGCGGTTGTACCTATTATGCAATTAATCGTAATATGAAAATGAACTTGTAATTTACGCATGCAATTGCTATGCGACGATGCGTTTGGTGTATTGGTTAGAGCTCCTGATTAATACGCCGGCCGTCGTGGGTTTGAATCCCGCAAGGGGCAAATGTTTGTGTGATGGTGAGTACTAAGTGAGTCTGACTGAGTCATGGATATTTAATATTAATTTTAGAATTTACGGGAGACGCCCTTGTCATAATCGTTGTCTGGTATTCGTAACACAAGGAAGAAAATTCCTTGCTTCGAAACCACGACAGCTGGTGTGTTGTATGTCGCATATTAATATATTTATTCATATTATGATCAACAGTTGTCTAGCTAGAGTTTAGGTTCCGCTTGTTTATGTACGGACAACAGCACGTCAAGGTAAACACTGCGGTATCTTATTCAGTTGTAATAAGGTTCAGTTTGCAACAAAAGTGGGTAACCTGATGTGCTGGCGGCTGTACTTTCGGACATACTTACGGACGAGCTTTTTGGCGCCTAACCACTTTTCAGTAAAAATTGCTTGGACACACGGCGAAAAATCGGCGTTATTTCAAACAAAAGATGACACGAGGTGCAAGCGATTGTGGTTAATAAGGTTGTTGGACGTAAAAGAGACCTCGACCGTGCCTATCTCCTTTAATAATAGGTCTACTATGTTTTAGTAGAAACTCTAATACGGAGCAAAGGACTTTATACCTTGAAAAGTTGAAATACTTGTCCTCATAAAAATGCCCAATTTGCAAACTTATTATTCAAGAAGTTCTTTTTAAGAGTCCTCATTCTTAAAGATTGACTAAGTACCACAAAGTATTTGAATAAAAAGTTTTTCCCAAAACTAAAACTCGACTCTGTTTTTTATTCAAATTAGTCAAGATTTGTGTTTGTTCGAACTGCACACACAATTAAAGTGACTAACGAAAATCCATTAAAAGGTTCTGCGAATTACGACAAGGCAAATATTTGGCGTTAACTGAATCAATGGAGCGAATTCGCCTAGAGGTAGACAGAGGCCATTTTGTTGTCATTTTGTCAACTCGCTGACGACTGGTAATGAGGCGATCAGATAAGGTTCTTTTCCACTTGAAGATCACTGAATGATTGCTATGGATTAGCATAACAAAGTTTAAACTTCACAAGTTTGGTGTTGGCTGTTTTTAAATCTGTTTACTGTTCATAAAGATGAAATAAGAAACCAAAAATTTTGCGCACGGGCGGGACATGAACCAGCACTTTCTGGCTGACCGGGCCAAACGCTCTACCAATTGAGCTACCGTGCCGTCTGTCGGACCCTGCGAAATTTTTGGTCTCTTACGGATACGTCGTTTTGCGTGACGTTTTACAAAGTTTTTTGGTTTCTTATTTCATCTTTATGAACATAAAATATAACACTGTTGTGAGTGTTAAAAACATTCTAAACCATTACTTACTCTCATTCTGTTTTCGTTTTTACTTTGTAACTTTAATTTATAACACGTGTGTTTTCACTATTAAATGTGTCTTCACATTAGACGGATACTCGTAGTAGCACTGTCGCTCTAACGTGAAGGCTTCCTGCTGTAATTTCTGTATAAAATTATCAGCGCGGCTGTCGCGCGACTATCACACTGTTCTAAGTGATAAAGCGCTCTAAAGAGTAGTACGAGGGTCAAACTGAAAGTTCTTAGAAAATCAAAAACTGATTACATTAGCCAGTTATTAGTTTTATTATATCTTTTCAAAATATTGTCCATTGACGTCAATACACCGCTGCATGCGATGGAACCACTGGGAAAAGCACTTTGCCCACTCGTCCTTAGGGGTCTCTTCAATGGCATCGCGATACGCAGCCACCGCTTCTTCAGCATTCATAAACCGCTTTCCTTTAAGTTTTTCTTTAATTTTTGGAAATAAATAAAAATCACAAGGCGCGAGGTCAGGGCTATACGGCGGGTGGCCCAGTAATTCAACGTTTGATGTCGCCAAATAGTCGATCGTTCGCTTGGCGGTGTGCGACGAGGCGTTGTCGTGGTGAAGGAGGATCCTACTGCGAGGTCGTTTCTCTCGAACTTTTTCCAAGACAAGTGGCAAACAATTGGTAGTGTACCATTCTGCAGAAACTGTTTTTTGATCCTCTGACACAATTGTTGCGAAATGACCTATCCTTCCAAAGAACGAGGCCACCATTTTTTTTCCCGCACTTCGATCTCTCTTCACTTTAGTTGGCAACTCCTCGAAAGGTAACACCCACTGAGCAGATTGTCTTTTGGTTTCAGGATCATAACAGTAAATCCAGCTTTCGTCACCTGTTAGTATGTCGAACACAGCATTTTAGTCACCTCCGTTAAATCTTTCAATCATTTTACGGCACCAATCTACACGATGGAGTTTTTGAGCCTTAGTCAAATTATGAGGTATCCACCGGGCGCAAAGCTTCCTGACCGCTAAATGTTCGTGGAGGATTTTGTGCACTTGACTCATACCGATGCCTAAGCTTGTCCGAATCTGCTGATAGGTCACTCTTTTGTCAGTGTCTATCATACGCCGCACAACACAGATGTTATTTTCAGTCGTCGCCGTAGAAGGCCGTCCCTCACGTACATCATCAGTGAGATTAGTGCGACCACGTTTAAACTCATTAAACCAGTTGTAAACAGTCGCACGAGATGGGGCTTCATCGTGAAAGGCCAATCGTAGTCTATCATAACTTTCTTGTTGACTTAAATGACATCGAAAGTCATAAAAAATCATTGCATGAAAATTTTCTCGTGTTAAATTCATGTTGACGTGACACAGACAATTTTCAATTTGCCGCCAAATCGTAAAACAAATGACAAATGAATGAAATATATACTCAGTAATATTGGCAAAGAGTTCTATTTTCAAATTTTACAATATTTTTTTTATTATATTGTTTATAAGTGGCCAGTTCTAAGAACTTTCAGTTTGACCCTCGTATTAGAACATAGTTAGTTAGAACGTAGTTAGTTCACATGCGCGGTATAGAATACTAGCGGACCCCCACGACTTCGTCCGCGTTTGCTACCTCACCTCTCGTCACAGCGTGATGTTTTATAGCCCTAAGCCTTCTTGATAAATAAGCTATCAAACACAAAAATATTTTTTTCAAATCGGCCTAGTAGTTCCTGAGATTAGCGCGTTCAAACAAACAAACAAACTTCAGCTTTATAATAGATTGACAGATATTTGACGTCGGTTGGAGGCCGATATGGTACAAACAACCAACCCTTATAACTTTTTGTCTTATAAGATCTTACCCCAAGACATTCAGCAGGAATTTTTCAACGCAAAACATTTGTTTTATAATTGTCAGTAAGAGGACAGGAACCATAGCAGTCAGCGCAAGCGCGCATTGTACTTAAGCTGCGAACATTATTTTGGTTCGGAGTTATGGTAAAACTGTGATAGCTCCTAAGATATTCATTGAAATGAATTTATTTAAAGGGCAACTTTGTTCAAAATTAAATGTTCGTGATAATGAATGTATTTATTTTGATATAAATCAATACTCGTGTGAATAATACACTTTTAAAAATAGTATTGTTTTTTAAAAATTAACCTATAAAAGATTGTAGCGAGTTTGTGAGGCATATGTTGTCGCTAACTTTATTGTTGACCTGTCCATACTAAACAATCTTGTGATAGATGTTTTTATTTTTGAAGTGAAAACTTCTTTAGCGGCGTTGAGCACTTTTGTGGGATGGGGGAAAAATGTGAAACTCGCGTCAGGACACGTGGGCTGATCGAAAAACCGTAAGACGGTTGGCGAAATTATGGATATAAGTTGATTTTTCTGAAAGATAAACTTTTTAATGTAATTTAATATAATATAAATTGTAATGTTTGTGTACGATAGCGCAATAAATAAATACTGTATTCTATAAAAATATTATATTATTATTATTATTGTATTATTATTATTATTATTGTATTCTATCACAAAAATGATAGTACTTTTATATTGATAATAAGAGCAATTCATTCAAAATTATTCCCTAACTATTCCAAAAAATCAAAAAAGCACAACGTTGATATTCAAGTTTTCACTTCTGCCGGCACTCCCGGAGTGCATTTTTTTATTTATTTATTTAGGTATAACAAATAAATTTTATCTAGTTTCTGAGTAACACATCTCACCACGTAATCCATGGGTAAGTTTACAGAATTAATGAAACATACGAGGTCAAATTCGTGTTAATAAAGGAATGACATTAAAAATCTATTTTTAAAGCTGCTGGTAGACTGCAAAATTGAGTCGCTGTCTGCGGGGCACAGGGTTGCGGGAGGAGAGGATAGCGCGGTAAGTGAGCCGGGAGAAAAGTTCCGCGCCGCCCGCACCCCTCGCACTCTATGCTTCTTTTAAGCTATTTTTGAAGTGAAAACTTCGGGTTCCCTCTATCTGGCAGAATCTTTTTGTTCCGAAAGTCACTTGGCATAACACACTTGGCATAATTTTCTTTAGTCGAATATTATTCAGGCAGAATTTTCTGTTAGCATTATTATTGTTTGGTCGAATATTTATATGCCCGAATTTACAATGGCATACTTTTAAGATAGCAGAAATTTATAAGGCAAAATTTTAGTTTGCATACTTTCGCTAAGCATAATGTTTATTTGGCATAATTTGACTAGGCAAACTATGAAGAAAGCAGAATTCCCTTTAGAATAATTTCACTACGCATATTGCTATTTCTTTTAAATAGTATTTTACCCTAAGATTGAATTAAAAAGTCATTAAGTTGTGGTACAATAGTTAGTGACAGAAACGAATCGGTGCAAAACCGACTCCACGCAGTCTTGTTTGCCCCACCCCTAGAGTGTAATTCAAAATCGCGTAGGCGCGGAGGGGCGAGGCAGCCCGCGAGCTAAGGAGCAGGTGGTTTAAAAGCTCGCCGCCGCGGCTGAGGCTGGTCGGCGAAGCCGGCCAGCAAGCCGAAGCTGCGGTGGTGAGCGAAAACCATCTGCGACGTTAAGCTCGCGTGGGACTGCCGGAGCCCCGCAGCGCCGGAGCCGTGACAGAAACCGTGCATGTTGCATGCTTGCTTGCATGCTGCATGCTTGCTTGCTGCATGCTTGCTTGCTTGCTGCATGCTTTGCTTGCATGCTGAATGCTTGCTTGCATGCTGCATGTTTGATTTGCCATGCATGTTTTATGTTTGTATTGCTGAGATAGAACTACTTGGGATACACAGAGAAATTAAGGTTTTTAGGAGAATATTAAATATGAAAAATATGCCAAAAGACGATTCGGACTGTGAACTTTCTGCGATAGGATGATTCTGCCTATTAATGACTATATATACGAATTGTATGCCACAAGACGATTCTATCTGTGAACTTTCTGCGTTAGGATGATTCTGCTTTAAGACTTTTATGGATATTAAATTTCTGCCTAAAGATGATTCTAGCTTACACGATTATGCGTTTTGAACGTCTGATAAATGAATGAATGCTAATTGATGTTCTGCGAAAGGAAGTTTATGCTATTTGATGTTATGCCAAATAAAATTATGACAATAAAAATTATGCGAAACAAGGTAGACCCGAAAACTTCTTTAGCGGCGTTGAGCACTTTTGTGGGATGGGGGAAAAATGTGAAACTC
The DNA here is from genome assembly GCA_963924145.1 of Pyrausta purpuralis. Classification (NCBI taxonomy): domain Eukaryota; kingdom Metazoa; phylum Arthropoda; class Insecta; order Lepidoptera; family Crambidae; genus Pyrausta; species Pyrausta purpuralis. The sequence continues at coordinate 18,546,000 of OZ001668.1, read as the reverse complement.
GCGTCAGGACACGTGGGCTGATCGAAAAACCGTAAGACGGTTGGCGAAATTATGGATGTAAGTTGATTTTTCTGAGAGATAAACTTTTTAATGTAATTTAATATAATATAAATTGTAATGTTTGTGTACGATAGCGTAATAAATAAATATTGTATTCTATAAAAATATATTATTATTATTATTATTATTATTGTATTCTATCACAAAAATGATAGTACTTTTATATTGATAATAAGAGCAATTCATTCAAAGTTATTCCCTAACTATTCCAAAAAATGAAAAATGCACAACGTTGATATTCAAGTTTTCACTTCTGCCGGCACTCCCGGAGTGCAATTTTGTGTTTTTTTTGTTTTGACGTTTTTTTTTTTTTTTACATCACACTGGAGGGCCGGCCTTAAGAATTCTGCTGTAATCATCTGCCCTTACCGGATTATCGGCAATTACTGATATTTCCCGCATCGGCAAATTGCCAGCTACCCACGGTCAAAATCCCAAATGGGTGCTGGGTGATTTGTAAGGTTAAGACAATACGAACATTCATTTGTTAATTGTGAGGATTTGAATTAGCTGTGATAGAATTGTGATAAACATTTAAAGCGGTTTGATACTAATTGTTTCTAGACTTTTCGTTAACTGAGCTCTTATAATTTTTCTTCAACTTAAACCACAGTAGTAACGAATTTTTGACGTTTTTTTTATAGTTACAGTCAGATAGTGCATCGCAAAGGGTGCCAGGTTAAGTAATTAGTGGTGAGTTTTATATATAATGAAAAAAGACTAATACAATCTAGATTATAATATTGAAAATAACTGAAATGTTGCTTACATGAGTATTATTCCCATAGGTACTTTAAATTATCTATCACTCATCACAAACTTAGCCTTTGTTTTCTGCTTATACTTCGTTTTAAGTTAACAAATTTACCTTTACAGTCGGTGCAATCGCATTGGTCATCTCAAGCACAATCCATGAGGGCATCGACATCAAAAAGAAATTGCTCGCCTTAAATGGAGCCCCTTTTCTTAAGCCTAGGCTAGTAATTTAGTAGAGTGGAGAGTACTTAGTACGTAATGAAACGTGTTTAAACCACTAAAATTTAGTCTAGCAGATTAGCAAGCCATTTAGTAAAACTAAAAACTCAATCCATTTTGTTCTATTTTTCTCGGTGAGTAGCGCCCCACTGCGCTACTTTTAGCATCGATGCAGTCGCGATGCAGAAGCTGGAAATTGACAAATTATGTACTGTATTTTGGCGACTGCATCGATACTAACGCGTGTTAGCATCGATGTAGTCGCGCTTCTGTAAGGGATCTTATATATAAGGCAATCTGCATCACGTTATACAGGACATTAAAAGAGCTTACATACATACATAGTAGCGAAACTCTTCGTGCTTGGTCCGACTCGCGCTTGGTCGGATTTAAAGTTCTGTTTTATGTTTTGAAAAATCAAATTATAGGTCTGCTATCAAAGCTCACTGTTAAAGGAGCTGGTTAGGTATTGTGTGGACCTAAGATTATTTAGGATTTGATCACCAAATGTTAGAGAAATACTAGCGGACCCAGCGAACTTTGTTTCGCCTCCAGGCCTGTCCCGCCACAGCCCCGTCCCGCCGAGTCCCGTAATTTTAAAAGTTAAGCATTCTCAGCGAATTTTGTTTCGCCCTTAAATTACTAAAATGGCTATTAAAAAATAAGGGTTGATCGTAGAAGGGTGAAAATTGAGGATTGTATGTATTTTTGTATGTTGTATCATAAAAAAATAGAAATTAAAAAATTTGTCTAAAAAATATAAATTAGGGGTGGACTACCCCTAACATTTAGGGGGATGAAAAATAGATGTTGGCCGATTCTCATAGATACCGGATAAGCACAAAAAACTTCATCAAAATCGGTCAAGCCGTTTCGGAGGAGTATGACAACGAAAACTGTGACACGAGAATTTTATATATTAGATGATCAACCATTATATATCTTGCAATTTACATTGTTAGTTTGCAAAATGGGTACCTGCTACAAATGTCAAATGACAGCCACGTAACAACGCGGTCGGTGTTGATTGACTATAGCAGTATTAGGGCGGCGTCACCTGCTGAATTGAGTTGTGACGTCACAACATGGCGGCTTTAATCTCCGGTCAATAGTTATCTGCGGTTTATTACTTACATAGCCCAGGTAGAACACAGGTTTTTTATCATGTTGGTTAACACATTGAATGCCTTAAAAAAATACAAAAAGTTACGTAGGAAACCGCTTGTTTACGTGTAATATTATAAAAATTGTTAAAAAATGTATACGCTATTATTTTTTTTTAAAAAAACGTGCATTCTCGGGGCAGCTGGTCGGCACACAGCGTGCTGGTGGCCAAGCACTCGGGTTTGAGTGCTATGTATAAAATGACGTTGTGTAAGCACTCTAGCTCGAGTGTAGTAAATTGTTTTTCAACACACTTGCTCAAAACAGCATTTTTATTCCACCGATTTTTGGCTCATAATCCAAGATATTAAACACGCGTTCTTTTTCAGTATATTATTGCACTAGTGCCTTTCGTTAATTAACCCGACCAATTTACATTTGTACCCTGTTACCAAGTAGTAAGTAAGAAGAAGAGGCGATATAATTTAGTCGGGTTTTACTTTTATTTTAGCAACAAACAGTATTTATGCGAATAATAACAGTATGTACATATTTATTTTAATAAATGGTAAATCCAGCTTTATTATTAAAAAATAACTCAAATTCATTTAAAAAATTCTGTAATTTGTGTTTTAAACACGAATTATTACATTTTTAACCTTGGCTGTTGGCCGATCTAGTTCGCGCCTTGGCCTTGCGCGCGAATCGGTATCGCGGTAAGAAAAAAAAAACAACGCGCCATTTTTCAACTAAGTAATTGGAGTCTTGTTTTTTCCTTGCAAGTGTGTCGAAAAATGTCGTATGAAACACGTGTGCCTGTGACCATAATATAATCGGCTTTCTTATGGCGTACTCGCTTTCGCTCGTGCGCACACAATATCGCCTTGTATATAATGGTCAACTTAGCACTCTTGTATCATAATGTAATATTATTATTAAGGAACAACACTATATTTAAAATACGAAGCGGCCACCTTAGGCGGCCACCGACCGAATTTCATTTAAGTCTATCTAATTTAAAATCGGGATTAAATTCCTCAAAAAAAAAAGTTCTTACTTTCTTACCTAAGGTTGCAGCAATAGATCGCAACAGTGTCAAATTATTGTGAGGTGAGCAAATCTAATCTTAGAATCTAGTCATGCATTGGTTTCTTGATCCCTGATGAAAATGAACGGAGTAAAATGTAAATAAATGAAAAAAAAAAATTGAAATAAACTGACTGCCTGATAAATTGCCTGATTCTAGTGTGCATATCAGTCAGAGTGAAATTCCGATAGTTGTAAAAGTTTTTTTTTATTACCGAAAAAAAGGAGAGGGAGTAAATATAATATATAATGTGGTAGCTGTTGTTTATAGTCTGCGTTTCGACAATTAAAGCTGGTGACGGCCATTACGAAGCTTGAGAACATTGAGGAAAATGAACCATTTTTCTTTAATTTCGTTTTAAATGTAACTTTAAGTTCTTTCGAGTAAACTATCTTTGCATTTTATGATGGTATAAATATTATTTAAATTAAGGTAATTAATTATCCCTTGAATTAAAAAAAAAAAACGTTAGTTAAAATTTCACGCGATTTGTTTATGGAACAAGATTCAAAACCAAATTGTCTACCTTGAAGTGTGACCATACATAGGATTTTAGATTTCACAGCTCAAGAACCATCTTTAGCATTCAGTTTACCAGCTTACGGCAATACTTAGGTACTCATTAAACAAAGATCACGAAAGATCCCTTCTCTTTGCAACCAGTGCGTAATCGATAAATTATAACCTGCCCTCCGGCCCGTTAGAATGTTAACCGATATATTGTCTGCTATTTATTAGTAATCTACTATAAAATTATGCAACTACTCGGGACAAAGCTTATATTTGAATCACGCTAATATAGTAAGTAACGGCGTTTCGCTAAGTAGTTATTAGAATGCAGATACAGGTTTTGCGATGCAATTTAAAATTAGACTCTATTTTGTGTTGACAAAAGATAGTAGCCAGCCTTTTCAAGTCCAGATTCTCGCGTCAATCGAACTTTGTTCGTGGGTAATTCGATTGCGAGTTTAACTGTTTTACTTTATAACTCGAGTAAAATATCTACACGTAAAAAAACTATTGCACGAACGAAATCGAAATGCATATAAATCGTGACCCGGAGAAGACAAAAACTATTTTTTTTCGACAAAGAAATATCGGTTGTTGAAATTTTTTGTCTAGGAATTGCACAAGATTCTGCCCCCTGTTCATTTGTGCTATAAATCAAATAGTAAAATAAATAAAGCTTTTGATACTTACAGTTTTTATCAAAAGCACCTTTCGGTAGCTTTGAATTGTAGCTCTATACTTATTATGATGACACGAAGCGGGCAAGAAAGAGCTACCCGTTCTTTTTCACTTCGCACTTTCGTAATTCCAAAGAATGGATTGTTTTTCAACCAATATGTTTTAGGAATTGCTTCCTATTGCTGCATTAAGACTACAATGTTGATGCAAATGTAAGTTGGTATTGCTATTAAATTGCATTCTCTTACGACCTTTTTGGCTCCACCCCTGATATAATTTATGTCGGGCTTATAACCCAAGTATCTAATTATTGTGCAAATTACCGCACTCACGTTTCGCTGCGTTGATACATTTTGATAGATTCTGATTGCCCTTTTGTTGTAACCACGAAATGCAAGCTCTAAATTCTGCGTAGCTGTATCTTAGGTTCATCGACCTTAACAATAGTTCATAAAGATGAAATAAGAAACCAAAAATTTGCGCACGGGCGGGACTTGAACCAGCAACCTTTTGGCAAACCGGGCCAAACGCTCTTACCAATTGAGCTACCGTGCTGTCAGTCCGACCCGGCGAAATTTGTGGTTTCTTATGAAAACGTCAATTGCGTGACGCTTAGCGCCATCTAGCCGTCTGTTTATGAAACAGATGGCCCAAGCAGTTATTCTTTACAGAATAAATTCAACTTGGAAATTGATGTCGCTTCGCTATCTAATGCTTTAGAATGTTTTTAACACTCACAGTGTCATATTTTATATTCATAAAGATGAAATAAGAAACCAAAAATTTGCGCACGGGCGGGACTTGAACCAGCAACCTTTTGGCAAACCGGGCCAAACGCTCTTACCAATTGAGCTACCGTGCTGTCAGTCCGACCCGGCGAGTGGTTTCTTATGAAAACGTCAATTGCGTGACGCTTAGCCATCTGTTTCATAAACAGACGGCTAGATGGCGCTAAGCGTCACGCAATTGACGTTTTCATAAGAAACCACAAATTTCGCCGGGTCGGACTGACAGCACGGTAGCTCAATTGGTAAGAGCGTTTGGCCCGGTTTGCCAAAAGGTTGCTGGTTCAAGTCCCGCCCGTGCGCAAATTTTTGGTTTCTTATTTCATCTTTATGAATATAAAATATGACACTGTGAGTGTTAAAAACATTCTAAAGCATTAGATAGCGAAGCGACATCAATTTCCAAGTTGAATTTATTCTGTAAAGAATAACTGCTTGGGCCATCTGTTTCATAAACAGACGGCTAGATGGCGCTAAGCGTCACGCAATTGACGTTTTCATAAGAAACCACAAATTTCGCCGGGTCGGACTGACAGCACGGTAGCTCAATTGGTAAGAGCGTTTGGCCCGGTTTGCCAAAAGGTTGCTGGTTCAAGTCCCGCCCGTGCGCAAATTTTTGGTTTCTTATTTCATCTTTATGAATATAAAATATGACACTGTGAGTGTTAAAAACATTCTAAAGCATTAGATAGCGAAGCGACATCAATTTCCAAGTTGAATTTATTCTGTAAAGAATAACTGCTTGGGCCATCTGTTTCATAAACAGACGGCTAGATGGCGCTAAGCGTCACGCAATTGACGTTTTCATAAGAAACCACAAATTTCGCCGGGTCGGACTGACAGCACGGTAGCTCAATTGGTAAGAGCGTTTGGCCCGGTTTGCCAAAAGGTTGCTGGTTCAAGTCCCGCCCGTGCGCAAATTTTTGGTTTCTTATTTCATCTTTATGAATATAAAATATGACACTGTGAGTGTTAAAAACATTCTAAAGCATTAGATAGCGAAGCGACATCAATTTCCAAGTTGAATTTATTCTGTAAAGAATAACTGCTTGGGCCATCTGTTTCATAAACAGACGGCTAGATGGCGCTAAGCGTCACGCAATTGACGTTTTCATAAGAAACCACAAATTTCGCCGGGTCGGACTGACAGCACGGTAGCTCAATTGGTAAGAGCGTTTGGCCCGGTTTGCCAAAAGGTTGCTGGTTCAAGTCCCGCCCGTGCGCAAATTTTTGGTTTCTTATTTCATCTTTATGAATATAAAATATGACACTGTGAGTGTTAAAAACATTCTAAAGCATTAACAATAGTTTATTAAATTGCAAATACTTATCAAACAATAAATCGTGGTTAACACTCGTAACTATGTGAACGTATAAAACCTTAAAGGTATAAACCGCCTTCTAAAAACTGTTAAGAGAGTAAAATAACCTGATCGTTATCTATTTAAAAAAAAAACTGTGAAAGCACTCCGGGAGTGCCGGCAGAAGTGAAAACTTGAATATCAACGTTGTGCATTTTTGATTTTTTGGAATAGATTTTTATAGAATACAATATTTATTTATTGCGCTATCGTACACAAACATTACAATTTATATTATATTAAATTACATTAAAAAGTTTATCTCTCAGAAAAATCAACTTACATCCATAATTTCGCCAACCGTCTTACGGTTTTTCGATCAGGTCACGTGTCCTGACGCGAGTTTCACATTTTTCCCCCATCCCACAAAAGTGCTCAACGCCGCTAAAGAAGTTTTCACTTCAAAAACTTTTGGAGTTAAGGCTGTTAGTGTTTTAAGCTTTTAGTCTGTTTTTTGAAAGCGGTTTCATTTATCAAACGATTTTTATACTTTTTATATGATTTTTAATGAGTACTCATCATATCTATAAAACAGTGTTTCCAAGAGAATATAACCCGAAAACTTTTAAAAGAGTATAGACCAATTTAGATGTTGTTTTTCGTCTGGAGTCAGTTCACGACACTAAAAATTAAGGTGGTGTAAGAAATTATCATTTTAGATTTTTTATTACTAAGATAATTATAATTGTTTTTCAACTCGGGCACTAACAACCTCCCCTAGAGGTCTTCATGACAAAATGCAACAATTTACGGTCAAAAACGTTTGAAAGTTATATTTTCCCGATTTGTAAGATTGCTTTACGGTGGCAGTATCTAAATAGGATCAAAATTACTTGTCTCTGAGAGAAATTAATAACAATGTCAACTAGTGTCTGGCTTGTGGTGTGGTGGTTAAACCACGTTTGATTTGTGCTTAGAGTTGGGGACCCCCGACAAGACAGATAGTTAATGTATGCAGATAGTTATAATTATAATGCTATTCTGAGAATGTTATTTGCATGTGCTACTTGCGTCATCTTGACTTTGGTTATAAGAAAAATACAACTGAAAAAGACTATGTACTTCACAACACAAATAGGTTCCTTATTCTGTCAATCTGAATACAAAAAAAAATCAGTTAGTTGTTACTATTACCACGGGGTCTCATTCGGTACATAAGTTACATAGCCTTTAAAATTTCTCAATAGATGGCGACACGTGTATAGCTAGCGCAATTACTGTTTATTAGATAAACTAAAATCCTAAGATACGTGAAGATAATACCCGAAAAATATTTTAATAAACATTTTCAGTTGTTTAAAAGAGAAAAAAACTCAATACCATTGTTTTTTTCCATAATTGGCAAAAATAGTGTAAAAAGCATAAAAGCATGCTTTTACTACCCTCTAACCCTCTGTCGGCATACGACAAAACTATGTGGCATGGTGGAAAGTTGACAACAAACTAGTATAGATGGCGCATTACTATGAATGCGTTTCATTTGACCAGTGATGCCAGACGGTAATTTCAAGTAGACTTGTGTAGCTCGCGAGAGAAAGATAAAAAAACCTCTCTCACCCAAACGGCTCATATATCCGTAGCTCACTTGTGTTTCAAATAAATCTCTATATCCGAGAGATAAAGTTGAATTTTCAGATATACTAACTGAGTCGAAGCCGGTGATAAAGAAAGACGGCTTCATTTCATTTCCAGAGCGAAAGAAAGAGAAGGGAAGATACGTTCGCAGTGTGCGTAGGTATTATGACCGAACCGTGGCTCGGTAAAACGGTAGAATCTGTATGTTCTCGTAGTGTTAACAAAATAAAGTTCTATTTGCATTGCGTGCGGTTCTATAAATATTGGCTGGTTGAATGTTTGTTGACGTTTTTTTAGTTTCTTTTGTGATTAGAGCCGGCGCACTTTGGCTGTCGGAATAATAGCAAGTTTTTGGACTACTGAATGCGACAACTTGATTTTATTAGTAAACAAACACTGAGTTAGTTACTTTTCAGGTGTTTTAAATTCAAAAACTGTCATTAACATTTTTTATCTAGGTTGACAGTCCTAAGCCTGCTTAGTATGAAGGAAAATCAAATGGTTATTATTTTCTTTATAAAGTAATATAAATAATTAACGTACGTAATAAGTATAAAACGTTCAAAAAACTGTAAGCTTCTTATTAGTAGTTATGTATTGTATGACAACAAACAATAGCATATCCTTATTAAAGGGTTTTTGTTTATATATAGAATCATTCGCATCATCGTAAGTAGCTCTTTACTCATTCGGCTCTCTCTGATATAACGGCTCATTTTGATCTCTCAATATAAAGTTACGTAAAGATCGTTCGCTTCATCACCGAGTTAGTGAGATAAGGATATAATGACGACCCGTCTGGTGTAGTGGTCGAGAAATTGCCTACGACGCAGCGGGTGCGGGTTCGATCCCCGCACAATACAAACATTTGTGTGCATGAACATGTCTGTTTGTATTGGTCTGGGTTTTTTCTATGTATATCATGTATGTATTTTCAAACAAAAAGTATTTAAGTATTATATCCGTTGTCTGGCACCCATAACACAAGCTTTGAGTAGCTTACTTTGGGGCTAGATGGCGATGTGTGGGAATGTCCAAAGGATATAAAGGAAAGGAAAGGATATATCTTTTGCTCTTCTAAGCCGTAGCGTGATTTTTGTATAGCCCAAAACCTTCGTCGATTAATAATATATCCGACACATTTTTTTTTATCGGTTCAGTAGTTTCTGAGATTAGCGCGTTCAAACAAACTAGATTTCAGCTTTATAATATTAGTTATAGTACCTAGTACAAATAAATAGAAAACTCATTGTATGGCCAGAATTAAATTCTAACTCCTTAACGATAGAGACTAAACACGATGTTAGGAGATTTTGTCACATTATTAGGTACACATATTGATAGGCAACCAACGCTACGAGCGTGTGCAAAATTTTGGTTGTTCGAGTAGGTTCTTGCCGTTTAAGGACTTTGAATAATTCAAAAATATCTCTTGCCTGCATTGCTCATATTATTTGATAAGTATTAATTACTCAAAAAATGATTTTCTGGATATAAAATCTGATTTTGTTTTATTTATGACCAGTTTTTGGCCGTGCTGACTTGCAACCGAATTTTTTACTATAACTATTTTTTCCTTTGAGACTTTAAACTATAATCAAAAAACGAACAGACTGCGCGGGACATATTATAGTGCACAAGTGTGTGCGCAAACCTGTGGACCTCTGGTGCAGCCGTCACTTTAAAGTGCGACCTTCTAACCGCTGCGCTACCGAGGCAGTTTAAACGATTAGACCATGAACGAATGATGACAAACCTCAATATAATTAAAATCGACTTTGGAATTTATTTTAATATTTATATTTAGCTTTTTTTACTACGCACACCTAATAAAGTGCAATAGACTGGGTTAAATCTTGCACCTGACAAATAATGTGTTTTCTTAAAATTTTAAATAAGTGGATATGTGTATTTGTAAAAAAAACTTGGCAAGAAAAATTAGGTTGCCTCTCCTACATAAGATTCGCATTGGGGAAAAATCAACATGTATCTTGACGGTGGCTGAATTATCACACACACTGATTGATATCCGATGAATTAGTCAATGTATTAAAGATGCTGGATAATCTTGATATTGTGCTGTTAACGTTGACCGAGCCTCTCACCTCAACAGATATTGAAATGTACAGGGACAAGAAGAAAATATTGTCGAACACTCATATAATACTTACTCCAGTATCTATTGGAAACTGAACTCTTGAATTGCGTATTAAGCGGTAATTATTTGGATTTTTAATCCTCAACGTGAAATAGGAACTTCAAACGGATGCAACACATGATTTCCAACTATGGGCTTCATAAAAGAGCTAAGTTTTCTTCGATCTCGAAATGAAGAGATGCGTAAAGCAAAAGAATGTAACTAACATAACCCTACGAAACAGTGAGCTGAAGTGGCAATAGGCAAGGCCCATAACGCAAATGATGATGGCCGTTGGGGCAGGAAAAATCTACATTGGAGCATCAAAAGTCAAGTGAAGATGTCTACAAGCATACGACTTTGTATAGATTAAAGGATCACCATACATGAATACCACCGTTTAAAGGTTTCATGGAGGGGGTTTATGTACAGTGTCCATCCCGGGGCTATTAAAAATGATGATAATACTCAAAACCGCGTGCTTGTGAGTTACTAGTTTGCGCAAGCGGTGCAAATCCCTGGTGCGCAGGGTGAGGGCCAGTCGCAATAGAGTACCTACCGTAGGCATTCGCACAGCAATTTGACTGAAGTTACCAGAACCATTGTGATATGATTAATGCGCAGTCAATATACTATTTTTTTTGAAGTTATAATATTTAATATTTATTAAATTTTATTGTAATTTTATTTAATAATGATGCTTTTGATGATTGAATTAATTTCATAATTTATTTAAATCTTTTTTAACAGCTAACATAGTTATTCAACCCACAATCGAAATATTTTCATTCATTGGCTCCTAGGCCAGGGACCTCAAAATATTAAAATACTTAACTATAATTAGAAAATGATAACAATTCCATTGCAGTTGTTAGCCACCCCAACAATTCTGTTTTGTATGAATTATCAAACAAAATGAAGTAGTATATTATTCATTTAATTTCTGTTAACATGCAGTAAAGTTACAAATAGAACCATTGATGTGTGTGATGACATTCAGTGATCAACACCATTTTCCGAAAATTCAAAAACGATATCTTAAACGGCTAACGGCCGGTTGCTAATAAATATCCTTTGGACATTCCCACACATCACCATCTAGTAAGCTACTCAAAGCTTGTGTTATGGGTGCCAGACAACGGATGTAATACTTAAATACTTTTTTGTTTGTAAATACATACATGATATACATAGAAAACACCCGTAACATTATGCGGGGATCGAACCCGCAACCCGCTGCGTAGTAGGCGATTTCTCGACCACGGTTGCTAAGTAATTAATTATTTTTAATTACTATTATTATTACTATTTATAATATCAATCACAAATAATAGTATTTCGTTGGTTAAACCTAAACATTAGAGAATTGTTGCCAGGTGGCCATGAACTGCCGGATGCCAGAAAATGTACGAGTTACCCTATTTTTGTTCATGTTTTGTCGCAAACATAATTTTGTGAATGCGACTTGTAAAGGCAACTGTGGTAGGCAAGGAAAAGAGGTTATCCCGATTTTCCACACTTGTGTGAAAAAATTGACGTCTATTCATCCCATAATTTTCGCGGTGTGTTCAAACTCGAAGATGTTAATTATTTTACTTTTTTACTTAAAGCCGATTTTACCAACGTCAAATAAGAAATATTCGTCAAATATGGTATAAAACGCCTAATTTGAAAACGCCACATATTTGGCAGCAGTCATAAAATTAATCTACCCTGAGACAGCTTGGTGTGAAAAAAATTACAAGTTAATGTTCCACTTTTCCAGAATGTTTTTCTTTTATTTGATAAAACGTTTATTTATGTATAGGTAAGTGATTCTGTTAAATCACGGCATGCTTTTCACAATTATAAGTTTTTTTGTTGATTCTGAAGTGACTATAATTCTTACTCATTGCTTTGATCATGGTCACTCTATAGGTATTTTGCGCGCGTGTCAAGATTCAACGGAATCCTATACGGTTTTTAAATTTTATTAGATAAAGACGCATAACTGGTTTCAATTAATAATTAATAGTATACTAACTTGCGCTTATGCGTTAAATTGTAGACTAACAAAATGCATCGTAGCAGTAATATCTTACGATTTAAGCATAGAATAGATTAACGTCTATTGTTTTTAGTGTTTTTTTTCTTCATTTTTATGTGTTTGTAATACAAATCATCATATCATAATCTATACTAATATTATAAAGCTGAAGAGTTTGTTTGTTTGTTTAAACGCGCTAATCTCAAAAACTACTGGCCCGATTTGAAAAAATATTTTTACGTTGGATAGTCCATTTATTGAGGAAGGCTTAAGGCTATATAACATAAAGATACAACTCATAAGACCATAGCAGAAATGAAAAATGTTGCGAAAACGGGAGAAAGATATTCCTTTTGAGAGCTTCCGCTGTATACGCTGCGGAAACCGCTTATCTCAGGAACTGCTGAACCGATTTGAAAAAATATTTCTGTGTAGATAGCTTATTTATTGAGAAAGGCTTTAGGATATAAAACATCACGCTGCGACGGGAGGGGAGGGAGCGTTTGCTCCCTTGAACTCAAAACGCGCGGACGAAGTCGCGGAGGACCGCTAGTATAATCATAAATCTTAATGCACATAAAAAGGAAGAACGAAAAAAACACTAAAAATTCTGTAACTCAACTACGAACAATATCGTTGGAGGAGGAAAGTGAAGCAATGTTAAGACAAGTTATATATCAAGGTCAGGCTGGGTACGCACAGTGTCATTAATTGTATTGTATCATTGTATTTTGTAGTAATCGATAAATTTGTAGAGCCAGTAAGTTAAAGTACTAAAAATGAAAATAAGTATTGAATTGATTGCAAACTCAATTATCTTAAATAATGTTTTTCCATAAAAGTAACTAAACGTCCTGATAAAACATACTGAAAACTGCATCGAAACTCGCGGACAAATACCTACCTAGTACAGCAGAGAATCTCCTTTTTTGAACTCGGTTGAAAACTCAATGAAATAAGTTGTGTGCTAAAACATAATACCGGAATAACCCATCCATTAAACACAATGTGTAATTTTTTAATCAAGTATTTTAGCTTATAAATAGACAATTGATTCCGAGAAACTTAGTGTCCAGCAGACGCTACGAGTGGGCATAGGTCGTACTTGCTAATTCAAGTACCAGGTCTTAAAAGTGCTGCGCAAGCGTATCGCCTCGCTGATGATCCGTGCGCGCGGGAGCCCTAACACCATCCTGAATGTCCTCAGTCAGAAGCCAGACTGCCCTCTTCTGCAGCACTGGACGAAAGTACATACATGCCTGGTGCTCCAGAGAGTGGCCGATATTTAAATTAAATAATAATAATTATAATAGAACAATGAATAACTTTATTAATTATAATTTAATTTATTTTGTAATTGACATATTTTTAGTATTTGTATTTGATACGACTAATTTTAATTTTAATTTAATTGCAATTTACTATAATTATTTTCTCAATTTAAAATTATTTTGTGTTTTAATATAATTTTATACTTTATGGACACCTTATACTTTATACTTTATGGGTAGTCTGAAATAAATGGATTTTATTTTATTTATTTATTTTTATTTTAAAAGTACGTCCATAAATCAGCACCAGGGCTCAAAACCAGGTATCAAAGTAAACATACCGGTTCACCGGCCACTACCCCTTTTCGGCCACTTTGCACATTATTTTGAATAATTAACAGTGTATAGGCAGCTTCTTTCCAATTTCACGTCATTCGACTCGGACGACGTTCACGGTTCATAATCCAACGGCTTAACCTGGAAATTTGCAATCTGAGCCCTCACGCGCCATTTCAAAATTTGGTGTCTGAAGCGTGGCAAATTTAGCCAAAAAAATAGCAGGTGGGTTAATTTTCAAAGGTGAGTTTTGAGTGTTACGATTGTACGAACACATAAACCAATTCATTCACCTATGTGAATGAATTGGTTTATGTTATGATTATGGTTATGAATTAACACATAAACCAATTCATTCACCTATGTGAATGAATTGGTTTATGTGTTCGTACAATGAGTAGGTACTCACAAAATTTAGATATATTTAAAAATATATCTAAATTTTGTGAGTACCTACTCACAGTATTTTTATATTTTTAAATATATCTAAATTTTGTGAGTACCTACTCACGTCCTTATTCACGGTATTTTCGATTCAAATCCCTTCTGAATGGATTTCAACTGGTTTTCATTCCAAAATTGGAGTATAATCAGTGAATGTCATACGCCATCTTGTCGCGAGTATTTCAAAAATAGGGCCTCCGGCTCTATAGTGCCTACTAAAATAAGTTGAAAGTATTTAATAGAAAATGCATCCATATTTCGATACGCATAAGGCGCAAAATCGCATTAGCAAGAAAAATACTTGAGTATTTTTCGCAATTTTTGACCTCTTTTTATGAGCGCAAGGTTTAATTTCACTAAAACCCCAGATAATATAATAATATGTACTACTAGTACTAAAACGGTCTTCTTATTATTTAGTATTTCGGGGAAGCCGGTACCGCTTGCAGCTAATTAAAATACTTTCATGCTCTTGATAAACTATATTCGTAGTATGAAGGTAATGTAACATTCTTTAGACATTAAGGATTATTGATACGACCGAAATTACAGCATGTCAAAGATACGAGATCTTTTACGAGCGCGTATTTTTGATTCTGGCTTAACTGCTGGCAAATAAATTCAAAATGTTACTAGGTACAAACGTATTGATATAAATGAATATATATCTATGTACAAATGCTTAACGCCAGATATGCTTATTAATTATGGCAGTATGGCTCAGAGCTTATCCCATTCCTTGCAGAATCAGAAAGAATCGAAAATCCAGGTAGGTAGGTACCTACTCTTCATTCTTCATCTATCTCTCTTTTACCTAAGATACATAATTCACACATCAAAAAAGATTGCGATCACTTTGAAAAATCTAAATCTTTTTTGTTGGGGTTAATGATTTATTACATATTATTATTACACAGGACTTTTATACAGACAGGGTCTAACAAAACCAATGATCGACCGCCAACGTGCGGTATATATTCATCATACAGATTACGCTCACCAAATTTGAGAAAAAAAAATCAGGCTAGTTTCAGAGATCAAAAAAGTAGCACTTTTAAATGTGTAAAAAAACACACTATTTGCACCTGTTTACTATACAACACTGTCAAATGCGCACGCACACCAACAAAGCCAGCCGTCATATGTCGGTTCGCCGCACCGCGGCAGACGCAAACAAAGGAGCGGTATCCTTTGTGTCTGGCGGGTGGCGGCGTTCTTCTTTCGCCGTCCACACGCGCGCATGTGACTTTTATTGCATCCATCAGTCGCAAAATCATTTTGCCACGTAAAGGACGTCGACTGAATTTGATATTCACTTATTGCAAGTAGTCAAGAACGGCCTGAACAGTAAACAACAACAGTCTTCCTGAAGCGGCTAGACGGGTGGACTTGAGAGGTCTGGCGGGTGTTCCTCTACAGCACGGACATCTTGGCCTCCGTGTATTCTTCCTTCGGGTTCGGCCGTCGTGGTTCAGGGTGGGCCACCGGGCCCTGGCTGGCGCGGCGCCCCACCTATTACCTCTTCATGCCTTACCTATCTACCTACGTGAAGAACATGACATTGTTTATACCTACGTACGTGAAGGACATGGCATTGTTTATAAAGAGAAGATGACTGTGATTTTGTTAAGTGCGTGGTTACGTAGAATTGTACCAGTATTACGCAGAAGTTATAAAAACATTCTAAATCGTGTAACAAGTGATACGTGATGATATGTATCGAAACCTTAGACATTTAGTGTTATATTACCTACCGTTAATCCATAACTAACATTCCCGTAAATAGGTAACTTTTTTATGAATTAGCTAAGACGCCATGGAATAATTTTTGTTTTAGAGGGCTAAAATAATTGTTTATTAATAACAACATTATCCACGAGTATTTTACGTTTCAAAATAAATTGTTGCATCAATGTCGTATTTTCTTTACGCTTATCTATATCCTTAGCCTGCTTATACCAAAGGAATCATGTGCTTATGTCTCTTTAGAGGTTTAGGTAGGTAGGAGACTTAATTTTTTGCATAATAGAATCAGTTAACTGTTTAGTCTGTGTAGGTAAACACTACAACGCCTTTGTCTTACAATTTCTTGCCTGGCTGATTATTTATATTGGTTAGGCAACGTTAATTAACATTATTGATAAGGTTGTGTCTGTTATTATTTTAGTAGTACGAGTAAAAAGGAAAGACTGCAACTATAAAGTATATGCAAATCTGCCACTAACTCCGTAAACCCCCAGATTATTCATTTAATTTACACAGCTTGATTGAAAGTTTCTTTCATTCATAAGTGTCTAATGAGTAGGTAGACAAAACTGGGGGCCTACTCTGTAAGACGTTGCACGTTATTTCGGCTAAAGCCATCTTGCTTGCTCCCATGTTATCCTGGTACGGGTGACTGAGATGACTAGAGTAGAAAGCATGAACATTTGACTTACAGAGCAGATACCTTTGGTTCGTATGTATGTATAGGTATATAGGTAGAAGTATAGCAGGTTTCTTTATATAGAAGTGAATTAGTATGTTAGGAAACATAACTTTGAAAAAACTCTATAAAACTAGTTTTGTTAGACTCTGTATTATAAGAAAACAAACAACAAATAGGGTTTCTGCTTCAACGCCCAAGCGGTCGCATGAGACCGCATAACAATGGAATTTCTATTGTGTATCGTTCAAATACGCTTGAGGGATAAATACAATAACATCTTTAAAAAAATAAATTACCTTATGCGAGTGATCACATTTTTTATTTATTTGTGTAGGTACCTACCCAAATCTGGATGCAATCGTATCGACAGCCGAAGCTGAAATCTACTGGTCGCACACGAAAATAAATTTAGCGCCATCTATTGATGAAGTTAATACGTGGATTGCAGTGAGTTTAGCGCCACCTATTGAGGAAGTAAAACCGTGGACTGTATTGCGAGCAACCGATGTGCTTTTATATTGGCAAGTCCAGTCTACTCCAGTAGCTCCATCTAGTCCGTATTGTAGTCTTCCCAATCGCCCGTTACTATCACCCGTTTCGGCGGAACCGTTTTCTTGTATGAGATGAGGTATCTGTACTAGTAGTATTATATTATCTGGGCTATTACGTAAAGAGAAGCTTTTCCAAGCAAAAATGTGTTTAGCTACTTTATGACAAGATTGTGACGTATTCTTTTTCGAACTCGAAATTTAAATTTCGAACATGCTACCGTTTGCATGTATGTAATGCGTTGCATGTAATGTGACGTTAATTCATGGAGCACAAAATTTGTTCGTAAGTTCCTTTAGTGAAAGCACCTTGTTTAAATACAGACAGCACTGACATGCCAAAAAGAAATGTATCGAAATTTGAATACTTATTGAACAGTCTCCATGCAATAACGGATTATCTAAGTCATCATCCTAATAATTAAGCTTGTTTTTTTGCACATGATGTAAAGTAGTACTTCACTCTTAAAGAAGTCTGGTTATAAAACATAGTTTTTACTTTAACCAGGTAATAAAAAGATTCAGATCAATTTGATGACTAATTATCAACTAATTGCCTGATTCCTGCATTCCTACCCACACATTATCTTTCGCATAAAAACATTCGCTGCTTAATAAATTGAATTATTTATAAGCAATAGCTTTATTGGCTCACATAATTACTTATTTCAAGCACAGACATGTGCCAGCTATGAATAAATATTTGACGTTGCGCCGTATCAGTTGCAGACATAAAGTTACTTTTTGCTATGCGAACGAAGATAGAAGCACAAACAAAGCGCTTGCAAGCAAAATGACGGAAGCTCAGATCTCCTGAGTTATGTGTTGGTGACAGCTGTCAAAATCGTAGCCATTTTGCAAACAAAATGGTGGAATGCCTATTATATACTTATTGTTCAGGCTAGGATACACATGCCTGTAGCTGGTACTCTTTCGTGCCAGCTTCTTGCACGTGCCATTTACTTTTATGTGTAAGAAGACGCTTACTGGCATGCAATGTGTGAAAGGGGTCGCGCGGGGCTCCAAAACTGGCGCCTGTGAATATGAAAGTATGAATATGGGTATGCAAGGCAGCACATTGCTAAACTAGCTTACACCTAACTGGTAATTGGCATACAAGCTAATTGTTCGTTTTACAGGCATGCGTATCGCAGACTTAACTTCTACATCTTTGATAGAATTTGATACTTTTAACCTGCCCTGCTTATTTGACTCTTTTTCCATGAGTTGAACGATAATATGGCGGAGCAGAATATAAGCTGTACGGCTATAAGACCTTAATATTGGATAGGTAGGACGCTGCTTACGGTTAGCGCTCATCAGCGCTGCCAAGTTCTAATTTAGCGCTACTTTCGGCCTGGGCACTCATTAGATTCATATCATTAGAAGCGGGGAGACGGCCGTCAATCAGGAATATTAACTGGGAGTACAGCCTTTGCATTACAATTGCGGTGTCGCGCATCCACTCTTGCGCTGGTTGGCGTTCTCTTTCAGGGTTGTCAGTATTTATGTTATTTTAAGCGTTTGAATCGTGGAAAATTACTCGCCTTCATAAAACTGATAACATGCAACGCATGCATCTTCTATTTAGGAGAAACGAATTCTTTTGGATTCAGTACGTAATCTGTTTAGACTGTTGGTGAACGTAAGTTTGACATCATGCCCGACTCCAAAAGAATTTGTTTCTCCTAAAAAGAAGACAATTGAGTTTTTTTTAAAGCGTTTTAGAGTCGATTACACTCACGAACAACGTCAGATAAGGAATTTTCGCCGAATACAATAGAAAGCGCCTAATTAAAAAAATAACCTATTTACGTAAATGTAATGATTGCTTACATTTACGTAAATGATTATATTGCATACTTATGTAATCGGTTGTTTTATACTTATTCGGTAGCATTACTCCTATCTGACGTTGGTAAAATCGACTCATAGTCAGTTTTTTATTGAGTAGGATTTCATTTTTGAAATTATATTATTCACTCATATCTTAAAAACTACTGGACCGATTTTGATGAAATGTACACTCTACCCAGAAAATTTAACTTATCTAGTTCAAATAAAAGCATCGATGTAGTTATGACGGCTCGTTTTTGAGAAGTCCTAAGACAAACATACATACACTTAGAAAAAATTGCATACTTAATAGATCATCATACTAAAATTTAAGCCAATTGTGACAATATCACATACATACAAGTCGAATTGATCCTTTTTTGAAGTCGGTTTATATAGGTACCTAAGGGATATAAAAATGATTTTACCCAACACAAGCGAAACCAAAAGGAGGGCTATGACTTTGATCGGTACGTGTGTATGTATAGTATGAATATCAATCTGTTCAATCATTTTTGCTAACTGCTCATCTGTTTTATTTTAAATAAGGTATCGTTGCGTTTTCGAAACAAACTTTCTTACATTTGACTCTACTTATTGGTATAGATGAAATAAGAAACCAAAAATTTGCGCACGGGCGGGACTTGAACCAGCAACCTTTTAAACAGACGGCTAGATGGCGCTAAGCGTCACGCAATTGACGTTTTCATAAGAAGCCACAAATTTCGCAGGGTCGGGCTAACAGCACGGTAGCTCAACTGGTAAGAGCGTTTGGCCCGGTTTGCCAAAAGGTTGCTGGTTCAAGTCCCGCCCGTGCGCAAAAATTTTTGGTTTCTTATTTCATCTTTATGAATATAAAATATGACACTGTGAGTGTAAAAACATTCTAAAGCATTATTGGTATAGAA
The DNA here is from genome assembly GCA_963924145.1 of Pyrausta purpuralis. Classification (NCBI taxonomy): domain Eukaryota; kingdom Metazoa; phylum Arthropoda; class Insecta; order Lepidoptera; family Crambidae; genus Pyrausta; species Pyrausta purpuralis. The sequence goes on along the minus strand of OZ001668.1, from coordinate 18,525,931 downwards.
TTTCATATGGCATTTAGTTCACCTTGTGTACAAATTATACGTGAGTAAAAAAAGAGAGCTAAGAAATCTTACATACATACTCGTATAATAAGCGAGATTCGCACTCGCAGTCAATCAAGAAAGTGATTTGCGAGGCGTTGCGAATTAACTTAAATTGATTTTGTTAAATTAAAATTGAAGAATAACTAATAAATGAATAAGAAACCATTTAAAAATATATATCGAATTTTCGCAGAGCGTGGTATTTTTAAAAAAAGCAATTATGGTGACTGGCTACTATTGTAGTCTTTTTCCTAAATTCTAGCAAGCTAATCTATACAGGACTAGGTAAATCTATTCAAAACTAAGTATTTGAAGGGAATTCTACTTTGCAGCAAACCTATTTAAATTAGTGTTACAGAATATGAAAGTAAGAAAATAAAGCTAGACTATAAAGCAACAAACTTTTATTTTATTTTTCTTAAATAACTTAAGTTCTACTTACAATATTCACGGCTCGATGACTCGAAACAGAATGCCCAATCACTACGTTCGGACGTCCTTTTGTACCGCCATCTTTCCCTCTAATTTCTTAACATCTGGTAGATGGCGCCACAAAAGCTTCCGTTTTAATTTTTATAAAAGTCACATTAAAATAATAATTATCCGATCTAAATGTTATTACAATTGTTTAAATGTTTTTGAAGATTATTCTTATCTTAATTATAAATCTGTAATTAATTAAATAAACTAAAATACAAGTGTCAATCAGTTTCTTATTTTTATTGAAGACGAAATGTCAAAAGATGGCGCTGCAAGCGCACTTCCGCATCCTATTTTATTAAATTATAAAAATTAACCCGTAAATCAAAAAGATGGCGCTGAAAGCGCATTTCCGTATCCTGTTAATTTTATTTATTAAAATCAAAACTAAAGTCAAGAAGATGGCGCTGCAAGCGCACTTCCGTTTCCATTTTTAAATGATTAAATTAAATCAAGACAGATGTCAGAAGATGGCGCTGCAAGCGCACATCCGTTTCCATTTTTAAATGATTAATTTAAATCAAGACAGATGTCAGAAGATGGCGCTGCAAGCGCACATCCGTTTCCATTTTTAAATGATTAAATTAAATCAAGACAGATGTCAGAAGATGGCGCTGCAAGCGCACATCCGTTTCCATTTTTAAATGATTAAATTAAATCAAGACAGATGTCAGAAGATGGCGCTGCAAGCGCACATCCGTTTCCATTTTTAAATGATTAATTTAAATCAAGACAGATGTCAGAAGATGGCGCTGCAAGCGCACATCCGTCTCCATGTTTAAATGATTAATTAAAATAATGACAGATGTCAGAAGATGGCGCTGCAATCGCACATCCGTATCCTCTTTAGATTATAATTTAAAAACAATCAACAGAGTTACTTAATTATTTTCTTATTTGATTAGATTGTTATAAAAATAATTTCAGCAAGAGTAAAATTAGGTTTATAAACTACGATGAAAAATCGCTGCGGCGACACGGCCATACTGAGCTGCAATGCGTGCTCTGCATTGCTTCCCGTGATTCTTCACTCTGAAAAGAAGTTATAAGATATTTTGAGGCTAGGCACTTCCACAGTACATCTAGTCCGAAATAAATAGCTAATGAACACCAAGGTTACGATTCACTGTTCATCTCTCATGACAACAGTGTTTGTTTCAAATTTAGGTTTATTAATGTAATTTAGGAACAGGATCAGGGTAAAGAGTGGTTGATGCTGTTTGTAACAGAGGCTCTAAAGGATTAGGTAGGTCGATGCTGTGCTCTGGGCGGTCATGAACGCCGTGGTACACAGGGGAATTTTATTCTATTAGGAGTTGTTGTTACTATTGAACGGCTCCACACGTCAATAGAAAATAACTTTTATTATTGGGAAGGAAAAGGGTAGTGAGTGGTTGATGCTGTTTATAACAGAGGACCTAAAGGAATAGGTAGGTCGATGCTGTGCTCTGGGCGGTCATGGACGCCGTGGTACACAGGGGATTATTATTCTTTAGGGATTAGGCATATTACCATTGAACGACTCCACACGTCAATAGTAAATTAATATTATGTGCCACCAAATGCCATCACACGGCGGTAGCTTATTAAGGTGCTACAAATATTTGTAAATGAATAACATTAATAAATGATAAATTTCTGTATGAAAATTGCTCACCAAGTTTGATTGGAAGCCTATGTATCGCGAGCTTCGTTAGCCACCGGTGCTTGATGGGCTGAAACCACCATCCCGGACGGTCCAGGCTGATCGTCTGTGGGCGACACGGCCGCCATGGCGCCCCCAGTTGGCTGTGGAGCGCGTCGAAGTTGGTCGTGCGCGACCTTGCGTGGCCGGCCATGGTGTCCGACTACCTTCTTCACTAGGTAGCGGTCATTTTCGAGTACCCTGCAAACTTCGTAAGGCACACTAAATTTTAAATCTAAAGATGTTTGGTTCCTAGGGTTGTTTTTTATCAACACAAAGTCACCTCGTTGAAAATTATGAATTCGTGCTCTACCTCTATCAAATCGTATTTTATCCTTAGCTGATTGGTCAGCCATTCTGTGTAGTACGTGTTGTTCTAATACCTCCATGTCAATTGACGAGTTTTCAAGATTCACCAGATTTAACAACTCGGGTGGGACGCAGTGTTGTCGCCTGGTAAGAAGTGTCAATGGTGCTACACCCGTAGTGCGATGTACTGTGCAGTTCAAGGCAAGTTGTAGGCTTTCTAAAGCAGTATGCCACTCAGGAGTTTCGTAGTTTTTAATCATGATGAGGCTGTTTTTAAGAGTTGCCATAACTCTTTCCACTCGGCCATTTGCTCTGCTAACACCAGGAGATATTGAATGTATATCGATACCAAACCTGTCACAGTAGGTTTTGAACTCGCCGAGAAACTCGCGTCCGCCGTCAACTACAATTTGCCGTGGTGTACCAAAAAGGTGGATGACTTGCTTCAAGGCAGCCAACGTACTATGTTGACTTTTGTTGTTTGTGTGACGAAGTAATACGTATTTAGTATAGGCGTCTATGGTCACTACGACATATTCTTGGTCGTTAGGGGTGCCAAGTTTTCCGGTTATATCCATGTGTAAAACCTCGAATGCTACAGTTGGTTTATTAATCGGGTGCAGCTGCACTTGTGTAGCACCAGAGGTCTGTTTTGATGTTCTACATACCACGCAGTTATCAACGAACTCTCGTACAATGGTATTCATTTTGTCAAAGTAATAGGTCTCTTTGATTTTATGAAGAGTCTTTTCCCAGCCCGGGTGTTTGAGCGCCGTGTGAAATGTATTTATAAGACTCCATTGAAATGACTTTGGCACGACAATAAGCTTTTGTTCGCCTAAAGTGTCGTCAGTCTTTTCAATTTTTAGTACGTTGTCTTCCAGCAAGTAGCCCGTGACTTGATTTCCATTGTGCAATGTATCGATAATTGGTCGTAAAAGATTATCACGTCGTTGTTCTATATTGATCCACTCCAGGTTCATAGTCGTGACGTTCACAGTCAGTGGGTCTGGGTTTCGGCTAAGAAAATCCGCGTGTTGCATCCGCTCGCCCTTCCTGTACTCTATGTCGAATTCAAAGTTCTGAAGATAGGCCCACCATCTATGAATGCGGGGAAGAAGGTCTTGCTTATGCTTCGAGGCTTTGAGCGCGTTGCAATCCGTAATGACTTTGAATTTTCGCCCATAAAGAAAGTGTCTAAAGTGCTTTATAGCACGGACAACGGCCAGTGTCTCCAATTCATAGGAGTGGTACCTGCTCTCTATATCAGTTGTTCGCATGCTGAAGTAAGCTACAACGTGCTGACGACCATTTATGATTTGAACAAGTATTGCTCCAAAGCCAAGACTGCTGGCATCCGTAAACAGTTCGATGGGCTCGCCTTCTTGAAAAATGGTAAGTACCGGTGCGGATGTAAGGTGATTAATTATTTTTTGACGTGCCTCTTCATGAACAGAAGTCCATTGCCATCGAGTACCTTGCTTAGTCAATTCATATAGGGGGGCCATCGTACGGGCAAAATCGGGTATGAAACGGCGGAAATAGCCGGCTAAGCCGTTGAATTGACGGACCTGTTTTACTGTGCTAGGAACGGGGGCTTTTACAAGTGCTTCAACTTTCTTGGGGCTAGGACGCACTTGGCCATTTTCAACAACGTTACCCAGATATTCAATCGAGCGTTTGAAAAATGAACATTTATCAATATTTATTGAAAATCCTGCTTTGCGAAGGGCGTTAAAAACTCTTTCCAAGTTAACGAGACCAGAGGAAAAATCACGGCTTTTACTGATTACATCATCTATGTATACCTGTGCTACGCTATCATGGGGATATTCGTCGCTATTCGTACCTCCTGGCAATAGCAAGGAACCTAGGGCTCGATTTATGCATCTTTGGTATACTGACGGTGCGTTGCAGAGACCGAAGGGCATAGTGAGATATTCATAAAGTCCGTCCGGTGTTATGAAAGCAGTTTTCTCTATAGAGTCCTCTAGGATCGGGATCTGGTGGAAGCCAGATGCCATATCCAGGGAAGAATAGTACTGCCCACCGGCTAATTGATCTATTTGATCCGCGATTAATGGTAAGGGGTAATGGTCACGTACGGTATTAGCATTTAGCTCCCGATAATCAATACACATGCGGTCGTCGCCATTTTTCTTTTTTTACTAAGATAATCGGACTAGAAAAGGGAGATTTGCTTTCACGCACAATATTATTTTCGATTAATTCATTTACTATCTCTCTGACTTTTTCACGCTCGACTGGGCTCAGCCTGTACGGCCTTCGTTCAACAAACTTATCTTTGTTTTTAAGACGAATCTCCAATGCACCTGTATTGACACGAGACTTTGGGAAGCCTCGCGTGAATAAGTCAGAGTATTTGTTAAGTAAAATCAAGAGTTGGTCGATTTGAGATTGGTCAGTTAAATCATGGCTGAGGTTATCAAATAAAGGGCTTTCTGATCGCACGTGCATTATTCGGGGCTTGCTACACAAGATCGCTTTATCTTGCGTTATTATAACGCTTAAATTTGAGTCTGAAAGAATGTTTGCTCCTATTAACACATCTGTTGTCATTTCGTAATCGGGTAAAAGGTAGAAAGAGATTTCAATATGTATCTCGTTAATGGTGCAAATTGTTGTTAAAATACTAGTGGAAATAATGGGAAATGGACCTATACCCCGCAGATAATTAACAGCTTGGCATCTCCGCCCAGGTAATTTACAAGCGACCGATTCGCGCATAAGTGAACATTCGGCACCACTGTCAAATACCGTGTTAATAGTCAAGTTTCCGACTTGCATGCGCATAGTATTCAAAATCGATTTCTGCTGTGACACCGAGTTTACGTTAGAAGTGATTTGCTTATCGCGGCGAAAACAAGTTTCATACGTATGACCAGATTTAGAACAAAATGAACAATGCTTATCAGGCTTGGGTAAAGAATTAGAAGATGCCTTAGCATTATTCTCGGCCGATTGCGTAATCGGGGTCGCGTTATTTCGGTTACGACAGTTATTGAAGGTGTGACCGTTCTTTTTACAGTAGTTACAAAACAATGAATTACTAGAGGTTTTATTGTCAAAAGAATATCTAGCCCGTTTTGCCTGAGGCTGGTTCGCATTGTTCTGATTGGGGCGTTTAACACGAATAGAAGAAGCAACAGAAATAAGCTCGGGCACCGAAGTGGCTCTGGCATTCATTAATTCTATTCGGAGGCGCTCGTCATTCACCGTTCCTATCACCGCTTCCACCGCGTGATTATTGTCAAGCTTGTCCTTAGTAACTCTTCTCCACAAGATCCACGATTGTGTGAGGAAATCTGTGATATCTTTGGAAGGGTCGTAAGTGTGATCTCTAAACTTTAACACGTCGCGTGAGTAGCGATTTTCAGGTTCGAAGGTTAGTATGATATTTTGTTTAAGCTCTTCCCAGGTCGAGGTTGTTACGAGCCAGTTATCAGCCCACATTTTAGCACGACCTTTTAAAAGACTCGTTACTTTCATGCGGATGTCATAGTCACTCAGTTGATAAGTATTTTTGGCAACACAGATGTGGTCGCACCACTCGCGGACGCCTACATTGCCATCCGGGTCAAATGAAGGCAAAAATACGTCAGTAATTTTAACTCTATCGTTATGCTGTTGGTTTAGCAATCGCTCACTCATGGACTGCATCATAATCATCATGTGTGAAAAAAATTCAGGTGGTACATTACTTGTATGTGGCTGAGCCATAACCAGTTGGCTACCAGGTGCTGCTGGCGGTGGCACGAATGGTGCAGCGGTGCTTGCAGACGTCGCGGTACTCGCTAACGTAGCGGTGCTCGCAGACGTCGCAGTGCTTGCAGACGTCGCGGTGCTCGCTGACGTAGCGGTGCTCGCAGACGTCGCAGTGCTTGCTGACGTCGTGGTTCTTGAAGAGCTTCCGTCTTCGTTAGGCTCCTCCATGATGCACGACGTATGATAGTGTGTCAGGATCTGTAAATATAATGACCAGGGCAGAAAAGGGATCGCTGGAGCGATCCCACTTCTGATATCGAATTTTCGCAGAGCGTGGTATTTTTAAAAAAAGCAATTATGGTGACTGGCTACTATTGTAGTCTTTTTCCTAAATTCTAGCAAGCTAATCTATACAGGACTAGGTAAATCTATTCAAAACTAAGTATTTGAAGGGAATTCTACTTTGCAGCAAACCTATTTAAATTAGTGTTACAGAATATGAAAGTAAGAAAATAAAGCTAGACTATAAAGCAACAAACTTTTATTTTATTTTTCTTAAATAACTTAAGTTCTACTTACAATATTCACGGCTCGATGACTCGAAACAGAATGCCCAATCACTACGTTCGGACGTCCTTTTGTACCGCCATCTTTCCCTCTAATTTCTTAACATCTGGTAGATGGCGCCACAAAAGCTTCCGTTTTAATTTTTATAAAAGTCACATTAAAATAATAATTATCCGATCTAAATGTTATTACAATTGTTTAAATGTTTTTGAAGATTATTCTTATCTTAATTATAAATCTGTAATTAATTAAATAAACTAAAATACAAGTGTCAATCAGTTTCTTATTTTTATTGAAGACGAAATGTCAAAAGATGGCGCTGCAAGCGCACTTCCGCATCCTATTTTATTAAATTATAAAAATTAACCCGTAAATCAAAAAGATGGCGCTGAAAGCGCATTTCCGTATCCTGTTAATTTTATTTATTAAAATCAAAACTAAAGTCAAGAAGATGGCGCTGCAAGCGCACTTCCGTTTCCATTTTTAAATGATTAAATTAAATCAAGACAGATGTCAGAAGATGGCGCTGCAAGCGCACATCCGTTTCCATTTTTAAATGATTAATTTAAATCAAGACAGATGTCAGAAGATGGCGCTGCAAGCGCACATCCGTTTCCATTTTTAAATGATTAAATTAAATCAAGACAGATGTCAGAAGATGGCGCTGCAAGCGCACATCCGTTTCCATTTTTAAATGATTAAATTAAATCAAGACAGATGTCAGAAGATGGCGCTGCAAGCGCACATCCGTTTCCATTTTTAAATGATTAATTTAAATCAAGACAGATGTCAGAAGATGGCGCTGCAAGCGCACATCCGTCTCCATGTTTAAATGATTAATTAAAATAATGACAGATGTCAGAAGATGGCGCTGCAATCGCACATCCGTATCCTCTTTAGATTATAATTTAAAAACAATCAACAGAGTTACTTAATTATTTTCTTATTTGATTAGATTGTTATAAAAATAATTTCAGCAAGAGTAAAATTAGGTTTATAAACTACGATGAAAAATCGCTGCGGCGACATATATATTAATGTATTTTAGATTATCTCAAATTTTGGACACCGCTGCCCATCCACTAGCTATGACTTGATTCTACCAGTAAAGATGCGTGATGTTTAATAGCTGCATAGAAATTATGATTCATCAAATTATATCCTTATTTTAGTTACTGCAACAATTGGAATAATGACTACGCCTATCGCCATTAACAATTGTTGACAAGCCATTCACAAACAAAATTGCTGAAGTCCATATTTCTTCTGATTTTGTAACTTGAGCCTAATTAGGTTGATACTAAAAACGTCGACAGCCCTGACGATTCTTGTTTAGTTGTCTGTCCCTTTTCTTCTTATTGCATTGTATAGTGAGTGAGCGGGGTAAATAGAGTTTTGCAATTGTAATGGATAGTTATCAAATGTCAACGCACGATACTAGGCGGGGAGGCAATGACAAAAATGCACTTATGGCCATGGAATTAATACACGGATTAATTAAATAAATGAGGATTTTTAATACGAATAGTCTTATGTTACTTACTACTCTTGTATAATAGGTACTACAGATTCTGTAACCTTCAAAAATGTATTTTGTTTCACCTAACTAGTTTCATTGTAGTACATACCGTTTCTATTTAAGTTTGAGTAGTACGAGTATGTGTTCTAAGCATTTTGATAATAATTGTACACCATTATATTAGGTTTACACTTTTTGTGATTTATAAATTGTTATGGAGAGCGAGGATTTTCTGAAACAAGTATTTTTACTTAAAAGAAAATCCTCAATCGTATAATGATAAACATCGTAGAAAAAAGTATTTAAGTATTATATCCGTTGTCTGGCACAACACAAGCTTTGAGTAGCTTACTTTGGGACTAGATGTAATTAACTATAGAATTTGTATTTGTAGACTTAAGAATTTGTAACTAGTAAGTTTAATTCATGAGGGGTCATTAACTAACGGGATGACTCTCAGATACAAAAACTATTTGAAGGATTGATCCGACATTGAAAGAAATTAAACCTTTTATTTTTGGAGTTAAACTTATTTTATTTATTTGACGACCCGTCTGGTGTAGTGGTCGAGAAATCGCCTACTACGCAGCGGGTGCGGGTTCGATCCCCGCACAATACAAACATTTGTGTGCATGAACATGTCTGTTTGTATTGGTCTGGGTGTTTTCTATGTATATCATGTATGTATTTACAAACAAAAAGTATTTAAGTATTATATCCGTTGTCTGGCACCCATAACACAAGCTTTGAGTAGCTTACTTTGGGACTAGATGGCGATGTGTGGAAATGTCCAAAGGATATTTATTTATCTTATTTTTATCTTTATTTATTTATTAAAAAAAAAAAACATGTTTTACATCTGGAGATTACAGGCTCACCCGACACAAGACAAATTTTCTCTTGTTTTCTCACCTTACTTCTATTTCTGGTATTTTTCACTGCATAACTTTCTTTCTCGCTACAACAGCCTAGTTAAATTCCCCTAATGGTCCACCAATTTGTGTATTTCAAGCAAGACACATGGCCACATAAAGTACAATTTAAATAGGTGCATTAGATATAAATTCGCTGATATAAATCTGCGATCATTTACACATAGGCTTAACGGGCGCTCCAAATAAGCAGAGAGCTTTGCGATCGCAACGATTTGGATATTTTGAATTTATTTTAGGTAAGACTTACGTATTTTTAGTAAAGATGATGTGAAAGATACAGTGTTTATTTTTTTGCATTGTATTGTGTAGGTTCGAGTCAAGATCGTTTTCTCATTACTCGTATGTTTCTGAACTTACTAAGTCTCTAGTCTCATCGTCGACTTTGTTAGGTACTAAGATTATAACAGTAATTAGTTTCCCATATAGGTAAGCTTTTCGGCAGATAGTTCTTGTTATTATCAATGTACCGTTCTTTATTAACTTACTAGACATTCTAAATTGATGGTCTTTTGAAATCTTTTAGTCCTCTAGCTACCATCATAGACACTTTAAATATTTATCCATAAAGTATATAGATATATTGTACACTTAAGAACCGAAGGGCCTATCACCTATCACGTTGGCATCATAAATCGTCGCGCCATTGCGTGCGCATGCAAAATGTCAAACGTACGACTAAGGTATGATATAACTCTAGGAGAACTTAAGGAAAGGATTAAGAATTAATGAGGATTTAATGCGAACAACGAAATATGGGTGGTAACTGTCACAAACTCACATAGTTTTATTTATACGGTCATGTTTTAAAGGGCTGATTCAGCACAATAAATGGAAATTTTTTTTTAGAAAACAATTTGGGATTATATACGCCAGTTTTTGAGAAAATTTGAGATTAAGTTTAATATTATTTTCAGTAATTTATTTTTCATTAATTAAGTATGAGATTAAAGAAAAAGCAGGATTGGGAATTGAATTGAGTGAGGTGAACCCGATAACGTAAATAACTTTTAAAATCGTTAGGGTGCTGTTAAAAAAAAATCTTAATCAGAGAAAAAAAAACTTAAATCATTTAGCAATAATGAAAAAAAAAGATAGTTTCCTGTTTCTATGATGTATACAAATACACAGTAAAATTATTATCACTTAAAACGATTTGACCTTATATAAATACTGTACACGTAGGTATGATTATACTTTGTTATAAACTCACTTAAATCTTTTGTGGGAAAGCGTTTTTTACCCGTGCTTAATTGCAACCGAAAAAAAGAGGAACCAATTTTTTATTTTTCTATCCTTGCCGATCCTAACCTTGACCATTCATTTATTCCTTTATGCAACGGCTATTCTTTAATAAATGCTAATATGCATGCATGCAAACTATGTGTGATTTACTTATAAAGTGATCTAGGTGTAATTATAAAGTGTACTCATTTATAACTAAATACCCAGAAGGTATACTTTGAGGGCAGCTCAAAAGTGAAGGTAAGTAAATTATACAAGACAAGATGTTATAAAAATCTAATATAGTGTCCTTAAGAATTAAAATATAAAGCACGCTTCTTATTTTCTTTATTTCTTTAGACTTTTTATTTATATTACAGATGATTGTCAATCTTCGGCTATGTTTTGTTTATTTTTATAACGTGAGGTTACATCAGATATTTTATTATAAGAATAGTGCCCTATTTAACTTGCCAGTAAGTGTAATATTTACAATCGGTATTAGATTGTGCGATATTCCTGTATTTGGTATTATTCTGTTCGGAGCTAGCGGTCGGTAACTCGGTACTGATATAAACGTTATAATTAAGATATTGTTCCCTTTTAATGAAACCAGCTGATTTACATCTCGCTAGTTGTAATTTATGTGTTTTCTGTTATGGGAAGCCGGTCGCTTTCAAATTGCGATTATAAACTTTACAAATAACACAGAAACATAGCAACTTAGTATGTGTGTCTGTAGCTCCCGAAATGATTTTGATGCACTCAATATATTGGAAGAAAGAAATAAAAATGGTTAAAAATCCAAATATAATGCGCTAACGAAGGCCCATGAGCTTTATTTTCAAATCGTAATTTTGTTCGAAAATCAATTTAAAGTCGAAAACGCGCTTAACCGTTTGGATTTGAGATATATATAGATTTTCATTCGAGTATATAGTATAGTATATAGCTACAAAACTGTTATCAAACAAAATTACTCGTCATATTGTCGCGAATGATGAGAAATAGGGAATCTGTATTGAAAAAAGTGTACAAATTAATGTGTATTCATTTAAATTCCTTTTGAAAAAAACCGGCTAAGTGCGAGTTGGATTCGCGCACTGAGGGTTCCCTTCCAATTTTAATTGAATTAGGGAATCCATTTTTACTTCCACTTAGCTGAAATACCAAAATATTTTGTTGACAATGGTTATAGGAACCTCTATGTCATTTTAAAGGACCTATCCATAGACACCTTACATGCATAGGTTTGACAAAAATTTTTTTTTTGGTTTTAGTTTCATGCATGAGAATCGTAAAGCGGTTAAAAAGTGATGGATACATCTTCCTAACAAATTTCAACAGTGTGTTGCTTATAGTTACAGAATAAAGTGGCTGTGACATACGGACGGACAGACAGACAGACTTGATGAAACTATTAGGGTTCCGTTTTTTGCCATTCGGCTACGGAACTCTCAAATTTGTTATTGCGGTCATCTTTTAAGAGGTAAAAAATATCATATTTACCACGATCAAATCCAAACGAGCAAAGTCGTGGTTTAAAATTAGTATTATCAATTAAGAATTCGTAGCAAAAAAGGTCGTAGAATAGATTCTAGAATGTAGGCTATTGCCTTACAGGATAACTGTTCCTAATCAGCCGCTTTGATCCATTCTAGTTTCAAGTATTTAGTAATCATGATTGCGGGCCATTTATTTACAATTACAGATTAATAAATTGTGTATGGTTGATAGGGTTTGCTGAATTAAGGAAGACTTTAAAGGTTATTTTACTTATGATGTTACTTACTTATGATGTTGAAATAAGTATTATGCTATGAGTATTATGTATTGTACTAGCGGTCCTCCGCGACTTCGTCCGCTCGACGCCGTCCCCTCCCACAGCTTGATGTTTCATATTCTAAAGCTTTTAATAAATAAGCTATCCAACAAAAAAAAATATTTTTAATATCCATCCAGTTGTTACTGAGATTGGCGTGTTCTAACAAACACACTCTTCAGCTTTATAAATATAATATTAGTATAGGTTGGTGGGTAAGTTTTGACTAAAAGTATGCAATGTTTTCGTTAAGTACCTAATATTTTACTTAAATGTTGATATGAAAAGCTGATATTTGTTACATCACTGGGGTCCCTTAGATCAAAACGCCATACATAATCCTGCGCCCATTGCACCTGTCAAATAGTTAATATCTGTTTTGCATCAACTAGGCATAGGGTTGTCACTGCTTGGACTTTTTGAAATAAATGTATTTTAATTTAACCTCTCGGTCGCGGCAATTTGGACTACCTTCCATGTACTATTTCCATTGCGGCTAAGTCATTTTTTGCCCTGGTTAACAATAGATGTGTGACCTAATGTAGACTAGGCAGACCCTAGTAATTTGTGCTTTAATGGTCTCTGAAAAGTTCATTACAAACATAAAACAAATTATCTATCGTTCTTCCTATATAACTAATGATAATTGTATCAGCCTTAATTTTGTGTAAAAACTCTTATAAGATAAAGATTGTGATCTTAAAGTGATGTTTAACACTCGCTTCCTTCGCGGCCATAAATCGTTCATGCCTTTGGCAGTGAGCCGAGCGCGCACGCGCTTATCGACAACTGTGCAGTGTGCAGTGCAGCACTACGCTTCCCCATAAGACCTGTTAGTGTAAATGAGAGATGAGTATGCGCTGTCACAGTCCCACGTTTCATTGCCGCAGAGGAAGCGAGTGTTTAATACTACTATAGTTCCTAAAATTCCACGTCAACTTTCAGATACACTCTGCATGGTACATTGCTAATATACTATGTATAGCTTTGACATCATTTAAAATCGATGAAAAGTACCAAGACTGTCAAGACCAACGAAGCTTTTGTAGTGAGAAACTGCTAGAAATCTTGTGCGCCATCAAGTCTATATCCTCTGAATAGCGTATGAATATTAAACAGAAATCAAGTTTACGAGCTTCCGTCAGCTAGCAACCCTGACTGAAGATATTTCGCACATGGTAGTTACGTAAGGCAATAAGGTGTGTCGTACGAAATACCTAGGTCTGCGACTGCCGTGCCTAGATTCGGCAGCTTTGCTTACATTATGGATTGTTCTGAGAGAGTGTGGACTGGGACGTATTGAGGGACAGTAGAAGGGCTTTCGGTAAGTTTACTATAGAGTCACATAGGGACCATATTTTTTAGTATTGTCAAGTAAGAAAATATATACTGAAAGAGAGATAAGTCGGTGTGTTGATAAATATTCTTATTTCATAACAAAGTTACTTATTAAACAATAATCAATGCAGTAAGTAAAATCCCATCAAAAACAATACTTGTCAAAAAAAAACAAGTCTCGCAACTCAGTTGTTCTGCGGTAAAAAGTTGTTAGATCCATGTAATACCAAGTCGGTTATTAATTTATTCAGTCTCTACTTAAGCGACTTTCTGTCTTAATACGTCCAGTCTCTAAGACCACGATCGTGGTCCATAACAATTGAAAATCAATTGTGTCTGGAATCTCCGTACTCGAAGCATTAAGTTGTTACGTAATAATTAACAGCATCTTATAGTGACGCATATCAATATTAAAATTCTTTAATGTTTTATATAAATAAATTGAGACATGGCCATCGCACTAAATAATTGAATTTACATGTGTTTTCAGGCGATTGAATTTACACGTGTTTTCAGGCGATGGCCAAGTCTCAATATATTTATATAAAACATTGAAGAATTTTAATATTGATATGTGTCACTATAAGATGCTGTTAATTATTACGTAACAACTTAATGCTTCGAGTACGGAGATTCCAGACACAATTGATTTTTAATTGTTATGGACCACGATCGTGGTCTTAGAGACTGGACGTATTAAGACAGAAAGTCGCTTAAGTAGAGACTGAATAAATTAATAACCGACTTGGTATTACATGGATCTAACAACTTTTTACCGCAGAACAACTGAATTGCGAGACTTGTTTTTGAAGTGAAAACTTCTTTAGCGGCCTTGAGCACTTTTGTGGGATGGGGGAAAAATGTGAAACTCGCGTCAGGACACGTGACCTGATCGAAAAACCGTAAGACGGTTGGCGAAATTATGGATGTAAGTTGATTTTTCTGAGAGATAAACTTTTTAATGTAATTTAATATAATATAAATTGTAATGTTTGTGTACGATAGCGCAATAAATAAATATTGTATTCTATAAAAATATTATTATTATTATTATTATTATTATATTCTATCACAAAAATGATAGTACTTTTATATTGATAATAAGAGCAATTCATTCAAAATTATTCCCTAACTATTCCAAAAAATCAAAAATGCACAACGTTGATATTCAAGTTTTCACTTCTGCCGGCACTCCCAGAGTGCAATTTTTTTTTGACAAGTATTGTTTTTGATGGGATCTCATTTCTTTTTGTATTTTGTAGACAGTTCTACTTTTTTCCTTTTCGGTTCCTTCTACTTATTGTATATATGTATATCTACTAGCTACGAATTTTCTTAAAGCCCTCTCTCTGACTTATGAACTTTCTTATTTTTGTAGGTAGCCTTCCGTTTTCAATCGAAATTATCAATGAAAATCGCAAACTTATAGGTAAGAATTCTGGGCACATCCGAACAGTATTTGGGTCGCTCGTGCGTATGAGCGCGGCTGCTGCTCGCTCGGCAACATTCACCTTTCCGCGCGCCCCGCCACTGTCCCCGCCCCGCGCCCTCGCGCTAGCACCGCGCAGCGCGTAGTAACGGCCCGCGCTCACTCGCTAGCATCGCAGCGCGTGGTATAATAATTAATTTACAACCTTACGCACGCGTAATAAGTACGAATACGCACGTAGGTACGTTTTTTGCATTAAATAATTTAATTTACACGTGTTTTCATGACGGGAATACCCATTTTTTGCTCGATTTATCAGGGGCACTACCATGTGCCTATATTTATATGGGACTAGCTTAAACCCGCGGCTTCGCACGCAATAATAATAACTGCCGTAAAACATCGTTACGAATAAAGCCAATATTGAAATTTTTTCTGAAGACTTGGCTGTATGGGCTTAATTTTCTTTGCGGTCTTTTCTAGATTTTTTAATTTTTCCTTGATTCATACACCAAACACTACTTATATTCCAAATTTGAAGCTTCTAGGTCTGCTAGAAGTGCCTTAGAATTCTGATGATCGGTCAGTGAGTGACAAAATTAAGAAATTTGACCCGTTATAATTCTTAAAATACTGGTTCAAATTGAATGAAATTTGAAATATACCGTGTCTTCACAAGTTTGCATGATTACTGAAAATTTCAATCTTCTAGTTTTATCCACAACGAAGTTACAGGGGGTTGAAAATGGTCTAAATTGCTTCGAGAAAAGGATGGTACGGCAGTGACGCTTTTTTGCTCGACTTGGTGAGGGCACTGCCGTGCCCCCAGATTACGCGGGACGGTTCCACAACAATCGATCTAATGCCAAACACAATCTATCTGACAGGTCTAGTGCTGTCCATAAGTCCTAGTGTTGTCTATCATAGTAATGCCATAATCGATTATCCGTCTATAACAATACATAGACAATGTTTAGCATTGTGACGACAGTAAACGATTTAATTAAAAAAAAACTATTTTTAGCTACATTATTTTATAGAGAAATAAAAGCGCGGAGAGTAAAATACAATAAGGTCAGTAAATATAATTTAGAACACTCGACAATCTGTAAGCCTTATTCAGCTATATTTAATCGTGAGTAGTGCTTGCATCGTGAGATACCCTAAGCTTGAGGCGTGATAATGAAAAGTAAATGCGTAGCTGGTTTATATTAAAATGTAGTGTTTAGGCAGTGCTACAGGGATATTTTGCGGAGGGGGTGCCACCTGGAGGCCCATTCTGGCGGCAATCGAACTTTTTTCGTGTGAGAATTCGATTGCGAGTTTAACCGTTTTACCTTGAAAATCAATTTAAATATTAACACCGAAAAAACTATCGCATGAACAAAATCAAGCACATAGAAATCGTGACCCTGAGATATCAAAATTTTTTTATTCTTCGTCAAAAAAAATACGATCGGTGAACTTTTTTTCGTATACGAATTGCATGAGAATTGGCCTCCTGGTTTTACACGACCCTACACAAGCGGTGCACATCACTGGCACGCAGGGTTCAGGTCAGCCCTAACATCATTCTACAGATGCTCTCACAGAGATTTCACTGTCCTTATAGATATGGACTAATACCAAAATGCAATTAGATGGTCGTCTCATTTAATTTAATTTTTATTTAATTTCATATGTATGCAATTTAATTTAATTCAATAATCTTAAAATGTGAAAATGATGTATTACATAATTATGTCGTTACATAATATAGTATACATGAATAAAAATAATAAGACTGGTGGATTGGACCTTCATTTTGGGACCCCTGGGCCCTGAAATCCGTCCCTGTCTGTGCTTTCGTTACCTACTTAGTCCCGAGTATTCCTCGGAAAAACGACTGCTTTGTTTCATAATAGGATTGGAGGGTTTCTGAAAAGAGCCCGTTGTATTTTGAATGTTGCAAACTCATAATGCAGTTTTCTAAGAAAACTGATTCAGTTCCGAGACATTCGGTTATCGGTATTGCAAATTGACTTCAGTTTTACGATATGGCATATACATAAAGCTTAAATGACGCAGCTATTTTGTTTTTCTGGTTGGCATTAAAGTACGAGAGGAATGAAATATAAAAATATTACAAATTACTTACCAACTTTTACCAAATTAAGAAGTTTTTACCGTTCAATCAGGATAATAGGTATTATATTCTGTAATTAAGTACTATTTACAAGCACCCAATTGTAATATTTCACCATAAGTTGGCATTAAAGTTCTAATAACAATAGCTGTTACTTTTGTCCATCACAAATTAAAGCCGGTTCAGTATACTATATACTCATATTATAAAGCTGAAGAGTTTGTTTGTTTGAACGCGCTAATCTCAGGAACAACTAGACTGATTTCAAAAAATATTTTGGTGTTGGAATGCTTAATTATCGAGGAAGGCTTAAGGCCATATAATACATAACGCTGCGACAGAAAGGGAGGAGGCAAACTCAAAACTCGCGGACGAATGCGCGGGGAACCGCTTGTCTTTCATAAAAGGTAAGGCTTTTTTACAAGAAAGCGTGCAATGTAATATTAGTAGAGAATATATACTTTTGGTTTCTGCGAATCGAACGCCGCTAGCGACGCGGAAGGAAGACGCGGCGTAGGACGTCCACCGTCGAGATATCCTTTCCTTTGGACATTCCCACACATCGCCATCTATTCCCAAAGTAAGCTACTCAAAGCTTGTGTTATGGGTGCCAGACAAAGGATATAATACTCAAATACTTTTTGTTTGTAAATACATACATGATATACACAAAACACCCAGACCAATACAAACAGACATGTTCATGCACAAAAATGTTTGTATTGCGCGGGGATCGAACCCGCAACCTTACATACAATAAGTTGGACAGACGACCTTGTAAAGATCGCAGGATCAAACTAGATGCAGATCGCTTGTGATCGGTGGCTGTGGAAAACTGTGGGGAAAGCCTATGTTCAGCAGTGGACGTCCTTTGGCTGCTAATGAGAATGATGATGAACGCCGCTAACAAAAAAAGCTTGCAGTCTGTATTTTTAAATAAGAATTCAATTATTTTTTCAGTACTAAGCCCTCTAAATCCATCTCAAGTGGCATGCAAAACTCGGTGGCGTGTTAGTTGCGCAACGTCCCGGGTTCGATTTCCGTAACGAGTAGATGGTGTATCGCGGCCTAATGATTCCGTAGATGCCGTGACCTGCAGCACGATCGTGAGGTGTTGGTGCGCTTAGACTATTATAATCTTGAGAGAGTATATCAAAATAATAGAAGTGGCATTATTGAACAATACCTACAATTTCTATGGCAACTGTTTTTTTTTTCTTCAGAAATAATTCTTCGGAAAGTCAAAATACCATTATCCTCTTACTTAAAGGTCTCTCACTGTCTTTCAATAAGTTGTAAAATAAATATATTTACGTCAATAAATAGGAATTCTCATTTAAGGGGCTACCCGATTTTTGACGCGCACACTAGCGCCACTCTATTTAAAATAATTATTACTCCTTAAAAAAGAAAACAATCAAAAATCTGGTGGACACGATTGTAGTACAGGTTCTATAGTTTATTTAGTACGTTTAAATTGTTTCGAAAGTAGTTAGAGTTAGAAAAACTGCTAAATATGGCCACTTTTGGCAATTTTTCTAACTGTAACTGCAGATAACTCTGTTTTATTGAGCAGAGATACAATCGCATCAATCAGATTTTCGATTGGTCTTTTATTTATGATTAGTAACTAGTTATGATTTTTCTACTAAAGTGGCGCTAGTGTGCGCCTTAAAAATTCGGGTAGCCCCTTAACAAGCAAACTACCTACTTTCAAGTTCAAGTGCCCATAACTTTAGGTTTAGGTTTAGAAGAAGAAATTTATTCTCATGAAGAACTTTTTGTACTTCCCTTTCATTACAGTTTGGTTGCTATTAAATTATGCTATTTTTTATTCCACAGCTGTACAAGAATGTAATCTCCGTGTTATACTTATTAAATGTTTCATAATAACCGATTTGGAATTAATAAATCGTATTCCGCTTCAGTCGTAGATTTCGAATCGGCACTATTAGGTTGGCACTTATCTCGCACCGTTGCTTGCCAGTATTATACAGGCTGTCCAGTGGCCTAAGAAGCGCGCCTCTTTACCATTTATTTTTAAAATTTAAACATCTTTCTATGAATTAAAAAAAGGTTTTACTAACCACTAACAATATTGTACTCACAGGTTTTTAAAAGCGATACAAATAGCCTTAAGAGTTCAAAAAATGAGGGGAAAGTATGTCGTTTAGGAAATACGATTATTTTATCGACGCGTTAAACGGTGTCGAGGCGTGCATGTTAGGACGCAAGGCGCATATCGCGATGCAGTTTTGATAGGTGCGGCTAAGCTTTACTGTCAAAGAGCATTATTTCGCATGGTATTTATAATATTATTATACTAAACAATATAAATATAAATATTCGTCCCGTAGTAGTATTATTATGGTAATAATATTTATAAAGATGAAATAAGAAACTAAAAATTTGCGCACGGGCGGGACTTGAACCAGCAATATTTTGGCTGACTGGGCCAAACGCTCTTACCAATTGAGCTACCGTGCTGTCAGTCCGACCCTGCGAAATTTGTGGTCTCTTATGAAAACGTCAATTGCGTGACGCTTAACGCTATATTTGTTAACACTGAGTCGGAATTGAACTGCCTGAAAATTGAACGGCTAAAGTTGGATCGAAATACGCCCTCAGTATTTGAAAAGTAATCCTTGCTGGGGACCATAAGCTAAGCCATGCTCTAAGCTAAATATTTCAAGTGGCTCTAACTATTTTCGGTTGTTTTATTTTTGGTATAAAAAATAACATGATCACAAAAAAAGGCTGTGAATAGCGTGTTATGGAAATAAGAAACAACGGTGTTGCAAACACCCAAGTCAATATTTTTGTTTCTTTGTCGCACCGCCCATAATCATTTCTGCTTAGCCCAAAGGCATGACTGGTAGAGAACGCCATATGGCGTTAAGTCCACCTTTTGAACAGAATTCTATAATTGTGCAATAAAGTATGAATAAATAACTAAAAATAAAATATAGCCGACCGTAATAGTCTTTATCAACACTTTAAGCTAAATTAAAACATTGATAACTGAAGTATTTGAGAGTATATAAACAGATTTTTTAAGTCCTTTTGTTTGTAAAAATAGCCAATATAACAATTAAACATATAAATAAAACATTTAAATCTTGAAAATTTTATCACTATCATATAGTTTAAATTAGGACATGATTTGTGGCTATTATGTAGGTAGCGGATTATTAAACTGTTACTAGACACCCTGTATTAACTGTAGCTTGGCTAAGTAACCGCCTAATAAGGCGTTAAATCTATAATTCCGTACTAAATCATCGCTGGTTGCGCTTGCTCATGATTACAGGATCGATGTGGGACCATTAGCGATAGCAAACTTTAGACGAATATTAGGTAATTAGGTATAATGGTGATTTGACGGAGGTATTAGGGCGATTTGCACCACCAGGTTTTCAGGCGGATTAAATCTTTCAAGTGCTGTTTCCTAATAGGGTTATTAGGACCACAGCGTTCGATAAAATGGGTCGTTCATGAGATATCTTAGTAGGTTTGCACCACTAACCACTGGCGTTGCGATTGACCCCATTCTGAAATAGCACTTGGGCTGTTCGGACCGTGGTCCAAAAACCAAACGTCATTGCCAATCGACCCAATACAATTTGATGGGGGAGTTGGTAGGTATTAAGTGTAAGACCTTAAGTCTCTATAAGTATAAGGGCCATTCTTTAAGCACCGTTTTTTGATGGTCACACGTTTGTAATTCCAAACACATTCAATGTTTAATTAAATAATAAATTTTGTATGTTTTATCATGTATCTATCTATATGAATTCACTTTAAAATGTGTTATTATGTTTGTAGTTTTGTAGGAAAAAATATTTTACCATCGGAATCGGGAGTAAAACTGCTGTTCTTCGGGCGTCACACTGAGTTGGCGCTCAGTTTAAACACTTCTATCTTGCTGGACTTTTACATTATATTAACATTATATATTTTTAAAAATTGGATACTAAGTCAGGATTCATTATATCGAGGGGGGAAAAATCAGTCCTTAGATTTAAATTTTACATACTTAATTTTGTGTCGGTCACACGATTTTACCATTTTCGAAAATGTGACTCAAAATTGCTCATAACTTCAAAAAGGTTCATCCTATCGACACAAACCATAGGTCCGCAGAAACTTCAGACCTGTCAAAACACTAATAGAAGACAAATAAGTATCTCATAGCTATGATATTGCTAATACAGCTCCTTGCGTTTTATTTTTTTTCTTCAGACCCTAGTGCATGTGACCCTTCATGGGTAATGTTTTAAGATTATAAGTCAGCGTCAGGAATAAATGTCTACTATTGAATCATAAAACTCATAGTCAAGATTCATTAGAGCTAATTAGATTACATAAATGTTAGTTACTTAATTTAATATTTCTGAAAATGTAAAATTTTCGTCACTTGCGTGGCACAACTTTCGTGGTCAATTTCCCACGAAAGTTACAAATCATACCACGAAAGGTTATCATAGTGTACTGATCTCACTATAATGTATATTTTATGGTTTGCAAATGCAGTTAAAATAACCGCCTTAACGTTTCAAACTTGAATTATTCTACTTAGACAGTTTCCAGAGGCACATATATGATTTATAGAAATAATGTAGCTTACTATAAATATGTATAGAATATGACGTCTTAAATCTTGATTTTATTCGGCTTTGAATCGCCTCATCAATCTATATACTTATTATATAAAAAAATCACAATATGTTACTCTAAAAAGCATACTCATTAATTAATTAACTTTCGTGCATTATTCGTAATTAGCCCAATTTGTGTAGTTTATATGAGAAAATAATAAATAATTCTTTGCCACTAATAAGAATGATGGCAGTTATGCCAGTCGTCTTAATTTATTCAAACAAGTGGCATGGCTAATATTTGAGCCTGGGCTAAAGCTGGAAATTTGTCCACTAGACCGATAAAAGAGTCTACTTTGAGGCTACTAGATAAAGACTGGGAATCATGAGTTTGCTTTACCGGAAAAAAACTACAATTAACACTGGTACTGGTTCGAAAATAAGCGCGTGACGTCTGGTGTTTATTTCCAAAGATTCAAAAGAAATAGTTTAATTCTTTATTGGATACGAAAAGGTCATATTTTGAACGATTTTACAGTTATGATCCAGCAACTAGTAGTCTAAATAGTCTCACTCCAGGCAAGCAAAATATATTGAAGACTAATTTATTGATTGTAAAGTTTATAAAGGGCCTAACCTATATACCTAATATAACTGAGCCTACCTTAAATGAGTTGATAATAGCCGGCAAATATCTAACTACTAAAATTCAGGGTATCTGTATGTAATTTGAGGCACTACTTTGAAGGGTAAAGAGTTGATTGCTACAGATTTGCTACATGTACCTTAGCTTACCTTTACCTTTATAATCTCAGATAATTTCGACAGAATGCGACTACTTACCAAAATAGGTTAAGGAAGCGATTAAATTACAAAATACTAAAAATTTGATCGTAAGTATGGGTTTAAATTGTCAAATGTCAAAATACCATTGCTCCGAAAGTGCGAAACCGTAAAATTTAACAAAGTATCCTATCGCTGACAAATACGGTCATTGTTGTGTGCCGAGAACAAATGCGAGTAAACAGTGAATTTGAGGTCAGTGATATTGAAAATGAGTGCAATAAAACACTTAGAAGGAGGGTAGACCATAAAGTCTACAAATAACAGCCCACTCGCAACAGTTTTAGGTACGCTGTGATCATGGCACTTGCAACAGTGTCGAAATACCTATCGGATACTCATAAATAATTTGGTACATAGTAGCAATGTCGAAGGTAACAAACTATTATTATGTTAGTGTTCATCATGAATGTTTAAAAATATATGTAATACCTAACCACATTACTGTTTGTCTCAAACATATATAATATTTCAAGTACTTTGATACTTTTATTACCGAATTATCTATTCAAAAAGACGCTGCGTAACTTTCGTGTCACGGTGAGTAACTTTCGTGGCTTACGAAATTTCAATATTAAATATCTACATGAATAATGAACCGATTTTCATGATTCTAACAGATTATGTTACAGTTTGATAGCTTTTTTAAAGCAGTATTTTTTTTATTTGAATAATATCAGTATAAATTTTCGCCACGAAGGTGACGCGAAGAACACTTTCTGAAGAAATGCCCGTAAGAGGTACCTCTTCAATACAGTGGGTTAGGGCACCAGTGTGGTGTGAAAAAGCTAGATATAACTACATGACTAGTACTAGGTACCACCAAAATAGGAGGTAGGTATTTCGAGTTATAGAGGCGTTTTAACGGTAATTATAGCCTGATTTGTACGATAGTTTACCTCTACATTGCAACCTCAGAAACCACAATTTTTAGGGCTCCGTAGCCGAATGGCAAAAAACTGACCCCTTATAGTTGCGTCAAGTCTGTCTGTCTGTCTGTCTGCCCGTTCGTCTGTCACAGCCACTTTATTCTGGAACTATAAGAATCTCACTGTTGAAATTTGGTAGGAAGATGTATCCTGTTAACCGCTCTATGATTCTTATACAAAAAATAAAAATAACGATATTTAAGGGGGGCTCCCATACATGAAACTTAAACTGAAGTACTTTTAACGAAAATTGGTTTGGACGAGATCAAACTAGTATTTTTTGAGATATAGCACATTTTCAACAACCGCAAACATAACTTTGTTCTTTTACAAGTTAACACGATTGAAAACAAAGTTATATTTGCTACCCTCAGTGCGCGATTCCGATTCGCACTTGGCCGATTTACTGCACATTTCAAAGTGCTGTATGTAAAATTGTTACTATGGTTCTACTACCTATTTAGTAACTGATTACCCTTTCAATAAGTCCCACATATTGTATTCAGCTCTCCAGTTGGCTATTACACCTGCCTCTTACAAGGTTTTCAACTTAACCGACAAGTAAAGTCCTAGTCCAATCGCCTACGTTCTCCTAGCTATCTCATCATCTGCTGTAAATTTGTTCGGAACGGTATAAATGTTAATTACTTCAATGCTTAAGGACTCTACTTTTTTTTAAATTAACGGCTTTGGACAGAGTCCATACGGCGGACTCTACTTTGTAATTTGTTGATATATTTGACTCTAGACGTCTCAATCATTCGTCGTTTACCTACGCGTGACAGGAGCGGAGATTGATATTATTTACCGACTTCAAAAAAAAAAACAATTCGACCTGTAGTGTATGTGATATGGTCAGAATTGGATAAAATTTAAGTATGATAAATATCTATAGTGGTTTCCTAACACGTGTGCAAAATTTCGTAAGTGTATATGTATGTTTGTCTCAGGATTTCTCGGAAACGAGAAGTCATTGCAAGGTATGGTTATACCTACTTAAAGTTTCATCAAAATCGATTAAAAGCTAAAAATAACGCATTCGTTTTCTATTTAGGAGAAACAAATTCTTCTTTCTGGTCTATTTACTTTTTTAACGCGAAGCCGCTGGTATTATTTTAAATAGTAGAAAGATATTTTGTACATACGGCTATCTATTTGTATGAATAGACTTACATAAGTAGATACTTCACTTATCACTTTTAAGATTGCTATCCTTATAGGTGTAATTAATAATATACCGATACGACCCACGATCGTAACCGCACTGTACCAATTGAAGTAGTTAATTTATCAACTTAACAAATGGAGACCGCTCCGGCGGTGTCACAAACAGGTCCGTAAGAAATTCAAGTTAGTGCTAATTACTTTCAAGATATAAAAATATAAGTATACGACCTGTGGTGTGGTGGCTAAGCACGACGGATTTCAAGGAGCGACGCTCCGAGGTCCCGGTTTTGGTGCCCGGTCGGGTCAATATAGTAATCATAATTTTCTATATTGTTAGTCTGGGTGTTGTGGTACCACCGTTGTGTCTGGTTTTCATAACACAAGCGCATTGGCTACTTACTTTGGGATCAGAGCAATTTATGTGATTGGTGTCCAAGTGCAAGTTATTTATATTGCTTAATTTATATACCTAATTATGAGATTATTTAACTATTTGAACTTCACAATTCCTTTTTTCAAACGAAACCAAGACAGCCTGATGAAATTATCTGTGAATATTTTATTGTAAAAATAATTTAAACCACATTCTGTATAAAGTATCATTGGATTAAACTATCTATTCAATAGTTGTACATTTCAAATCCAAGTCCTATTGATAAATATCTTTGATAAATCTTTTATTGGTTATCCCGACTTCAGTTGCTAAGACAATGAACTTAGAACGTCCAAGAGTGCGAATAAAGCCTTAAACTTATCTCAAGCTGAAATATGTGCGCTCATTCCGCGCTATCTGCCACTTAGAGCTACATCAAAATCGGCTCAGCACTGAGGTCAGACGTCGCGATGCGCAGGCGCAGCTGTAATGGTTAACGTTAGATTAGATTTAGCTACTAGGGTTGTCTAATCCGTTTATCCGTACTGCAGACATTAATGTATGAGTCAACTCCTTAAGTATGAGTAAATCTAATTAATTTAAATATTATATTTAATATATTATTAGCCGTCTTTTTGCACACCGATTTCTCCCTTTCTAATAAATGTTGCTTCCTCTAGTTCGAGCGATCGCTGAAGAGAAGACCGCCAATATTGATCTTGTAATATGCCTGTTTTTAGGGTTCCGTAGCCGAATGGCAATAAACGGAACCCTTATAGTTTCGTCAAGTCTGTCTATCTGTCTGTCTGTCCGTCCGTTTGTCACGGCAACTTTATTCTGTAACTATAAGCATCACACTGTTGAAATTTGGTAGAAAGATGTATCCTGTTAACCGCTTTACGATTTTTATAAGTACACAAAACAAAAAACATATATTTAAGGGGGGATCCCATACATGAAATTGTAACCGATTTTTTTTTTTCAAACCTGTGCGTGTGGGTTGTTTATGGATAGGTCTTCTAAAATAACATAGAGGTTCCTAAAACTATTTTCTTTTAAAGTCTAACGTTTCATAGCTAAATGCTTCCAAAGTGGGAAAATCGGCGTCCCCCCTATCTAACTTCTAAACTAAGCGAGTGTAAATTTTAAAAAATATATATATTGTAGATCGTAACAAATACCTTTAACGGAAATTGGTTTGAACGGGATCGAACGAGAAGTTTTTGGAATATGGCACATTTTACATAACCGCAAAAATAACTTTTTTCTTCATAGAAACATTATGAAAAACAAAATTATGTTTGCTGTCAACAAAATATTGTAGTATTTTTCTAAGTGGCTCCCTAATTCAGTTAAAGTTGGCACGGAACCCTCAGTGCGTGAGGCCGACTCGCACTTGGCCGGTTTTATTTTTAATGTTTTGTTTCTTATTATATTTATACTTTATTGCAGAATCAAAATTTGTACAAAAAGTGCACGTTTCTTGTGTCCTTCTAATCCAATAAAGAAAATGCCAATAATAAATAAATAAACTATCCTTGTAATTTAACTGTTAAAAAGCTATAAAGCTGGAATCTTACATTTTGCTAAGATCCATGAAATGGATTTGAATGGATTAAAGAAGAGCATCCCATTCATTTTTATTTTATTATCGACTTCAAATAAAAGAAAGCAGTCAAGTCAATGTGTATGTATGTATGTGACATCGTTGGAATTTGATAATAGTTGAGTGTGCTAAATTTCGTAAGTATATGTATGTTTGTCCACGGTTTTCTCGAAAACGAATGGTCATAGGAAGATGATTGATGATTTTTAATTTTATTAGGTATATTCCAACTTAGGGTGCAGTGTACATTTCATCGAATTCGGTCCAGTAGTTTATGAGACATGTGTAATAACTAAATACCATGAAATAAAAAAAAAAATTAAAAAATACAATCGCCACGAAGTAACTAATACATGCTAATACTAATGAAAGATATTGTCAGTACGAGTATGTGAATTGTGATAAATCTGCAAGTATCTTAAGATAGTAGGATATACTGCGCCGGAGTGAGTCACACGGTACCCGTTTAGTTTATAGGCCCCATTCAACGTGTAGCCCATGGAATGGCTTCGGATAGCGCAAATTACCATTATCGGTTTAGCACGTAGTATAGTTTAGGCTTGCTGCTGTAGTAAGATAGCAGAGTTTAAATGATGATTGCTTTCTTGATATAAAAATGTAGACTCAATTAATCTAAAGCTTTTAGATACTTGTGTTTCGTAAGGTAAAGCATTATGCATACGAGTACATCTGACTGTTGCAAATTTAGTGAAATTTCAACCAAATAGAGAGAACGCCATGATAACACCTATGCACCGATTAATTTTATTTTATGTGACTACGAAGTATGTTAATTTAGGTAACAAACAAGATATTTATTTTATTCATTTATTTAAAAACTTCATGCACAAACTAACGTTACATATGACGGACTTAATGCTAAATGCATTATCTGCTAGTCAACCTAAGTCTTTACAGAAAAAATACAGAGCGCGCGTAGAAAGTAGGTAATAAAGGGCCAAAAGAAAGAGCTTGACATAATAACTACAAATTAAAAGGTACAAAGGGATAATTATACAATGACAGTAAACAAACATACTACTTCTAACTTAAATAACATATTCATATAAATACTATAGATAAATATACAGGGTTTAACAAAATCAACTGCATTCTTTCTCGGTGGTGTATCTGTTGCTTATATACAACAACTTTTTGTACGGGACCAACATCGAAATCCCAAGAAAATTTTTGACTTCTCCATACAAACTACACAGACAGTGAATTCTTTTTAACCGACTTCAAAAAAGGAGGAGGTTATCAATTCGACTGTATGTGTTTTTTTTTTGTATGTTTGTTACCTCATATCTCAGTCGTTAGTCGACCGATTCGAAAAATTTTTCCGCCTACTTAGAGGGTGTACCTTCTAGTTGGTCCCTTTGTTGCCGATTTGGGATCTGAAGATGGGATCTTGGTGTAATCGAGGGAAACCCTCAAATTTTAAAGGCACGTATAGTGTTATTTTACTAAAATCTTAATGTTGACATATTGTTACGTCTGATAGTCCACATCTTGTGGGGCTGAGCTGATGGTGGAACTCCTTAACGCTTAGGAGTTCAGTAATTATAATGACAGAACATATGATAGGTAGTTTGTAGCTTCTTAGAGAACAGAGTCATAAGGTGCAACTTCCCCTCCCCCCTCTCTTGTAAACTCTAAAAATGGAGAAATAAAATTAACTTTAAAAAAGTAAAAACCGACTTCAAAACCAAAATGCACTAAAAAGTCTTAAATAATATCTCAAACATTGAAAGGAAAGGAATCAATTTTAGGGAAACAATTTCTTTTTGGAGTCGGTGCCATCACTTTGAAAATTCAGCCTCACCTGTCGCAGCACCGACTCCAAAAAGAAATTGTTTCCCTAAAATTGATTCCTTTCCTTTCAATGTTTGAGAGTATATTTAAGACTTTTTAGTGCATTTTGGTTTTGAAGTCGGTTTTTACTTTTTTAAAGTTAATTTCTTTTGGGATAACGATGTTGGTCCCATAAAAAAAGTTGTTGTATTTGTGCATCAGAATTATATACATGATAATGATGGTACACATGAAAAAATAATGTCAATGAGTCAAGACGGATAGCTCTTCCTGAAAAAATGGTGGGAAAACTTAGATATATTTTACATACTTACGGTTGCATTAAAACGACATTACGGCCAACAGAACCTACTTCACCATCGAAAAATAATAATTCATATATGGAACGGCATTTCGTATGAAATACCGGGCAGATATTATTAACCATAACTTATTAGGACATTGTCAAATAGCATTATTGATGTTATTCGGTATTTACTTTTTCCTATTAAATAGGTAACTACCAAATACGTAAACAAGTATTACCTTTAGCTATACTTACTCCTTAATGACGTTTCTTATCTCGCTACATAAATCGGCCACACTTTACACACGCTGGTATTTGTTAACCTATTTACGCCGGGTTGTATTAGATACTAATTTGTCAGTCTCAGCCTCGAGCTTTGACCTGCTGGAAATAAATAGTGTCGTACAGTCGGCAGCAGATATGTTTATTTCTTATGTGGATAAATTGGATTTATAGAGCATAGAAAATCTACAGACCTGTTCTGGAGATAAGAGTGCATCCATTTCATATATAAAATAATTGAAGGTTAAACAAACTTACCTTAAGTGAAGTTTGACCGTAATTATACGAGTCGCTGCATCCGCGGAGATTTTCAAATTCACTAAGTAGTCCACTCCTCAACGTACCAGGTATCGTATCGAATATTTTAGAGCCTACCAAATTTAAAAAGAAATAAAGTTATAGCATTTCCGCTGTAGGTGGCGCGCCCGCGCACCTCCGCTCCATCTGACAGGTCGCCATTCTTTTCAGAGTACCTTACGATTTCACTAAATACCAAAAAATGGGTAAGTTTATTAAACTTATGGGTAGGGTGGGATTGAAAATCTCCGCGGATGCAGCGACTCGTATAATTACGGTCAAACTTCACTTAAGGTAAGTTTGTTTAACCTTTAATTATACTTCGTCGCTGCATCCTTGAGATTTTCAAATTCACTAAGTAGATGTTTAGAGTTTTAGGGAAATCGTTACTAGATGAAAGAAATAATTTATTATTTCAATATTAAATCAACATTTATTTACACCTTATCCAAAACCGCATTAGCAAAAACATCTTCATCATGATCTGCAACAGGTCTGTTGTAAAATTTACTGAAAACTAGAGAATTTCCAGACCAGCCTGCTGCCTTTTTTATTAATTCAATAGAGACCCCTCTCCGACCGGCCGCTGAAGTTGCTGCATGACGACCACTATGCGCTGAATAAATGGTAGTATCTATTCCACTATCACGGAGTACAAGTTTTATCCAACGGCCAATCGTAGAGGCGCTCGCATTATGATACGGTTTCTTACATGTTAAAATCAGTTTTTGTGTTTCCGCTCCCGCTCTAAATGAGCTGGTGGCATTGATATATGCAATGAGTGTTTGAGCTGGACAAACCTCAACTCTATTATTGAAAAAAGGGATTCTAAGGGTTGATTGAGATCGCCCGGGGCCAGAAGTCTTGACCAAGTCATCGATTATTATTACAATACCCGAATCATTAACCCGAATATTAGATAAACTAATGACAGATAGCGTCTGCACTCGTTGTCCCGTGGACAACATCAGGAGAGCTACTAATTTTTTTGTCAACGAGAGCAAAGGAAGGCCTTCATTTGGGTACCATTTACTAACAAAATTGAGTACAATGTTTGTGTCCCAAGTATCATGATATTTTGGGAACGATGGACGAGTCTTGAAAATCCCCTTAAGTAAACGACTCACGTATCTGAACTAAATTGTTTACCTAAAAT
Organism: Pyrausta purpuralis; assembly: GCA_963924145.1. Taxonomy (NCBI): domain Eukaryota; kingdom Metazoa; phylum Arthropoda; class Insecta; order Lepidoptera; family Crambidae; genus Pyrausta; species Pyrausta purpuralis. Next base: position 18,495,382 of record OZ001668.1, on the reverse strand, counting down.
GAGAGAAAGTGCTGATCGTAGTGTATTAACAGTGGAATAGCTAGCACCTGACTTAAATTGAATTGATAAAAAATCTAGGGCTTTCGGATTTGATATACAAAAACAATCAATACTATTATTTTGACAGTATGTCCAAAATTTCCTATACGCGGTATCATATTGTTTCAGCGTACTGCGTGAAAGCGATGCAATCATAATATCTACTGTATCTGCTGTTAAACACTGTCGAGCGAACGCTTCCCTGATAAGCGGCAGGACACCAGGGTAAGGCTTCGCCATAGAGGGTGCTGGCTCCTGGAAGGAGATTGCAAAAGGTCAATTCTAGGCGAGAAGTAAATTGGATTCGAGGTTTGTAGTTCTCTAAACAGAGGGAACCAAGGCTGACTCGGCCAGTATGGAACAATGATTATACCCGAAGCCTCATCGTCTATTATTTTGCGCAAACATTTCAAAATTAAAGAAAATGGAGGAAAACAGTAGAAAAAATATTGTGACCAATTTATTGTAAATGCGTCAATATTAAAGGCATCCGGGTCTCTTTTCCAAGATATGTATCGAGGGCACTTTTTATTTAGCCGAGATGCAAACAAATCAATACCTGGCAACCCGAATTGATTCAGTATTTCATCAAAGGCTACAGGGGATAATTCCCATTCAATATCCATATTTGCACACCTAGATTCGCGGTCAGCCTCAACATTTTCTTTTGACTTAATGTAAGATGCGTAGACAAATATTTTGCGGGCTTCACACCACTGCCAAATTTTGCGCGTTATATCATTAAGATGTTTAAACTGAACTCCTCCCATACGATTAATATAAGAAATCGCCGTCATATTGTCTATTCTTAAAAGAATTTCTTTGTTGGTAATATTTTTAGCAAAACATTGAAGCCCAATAAAAGTCGCAAGCAGTTCTAAATAATTTATGTGATTTTTAGTCTCAGATAGACTCCAAAGCCCGTTTGATGTTTCGCCATCACAATAAATGCCCCAGCCAGTCAAAGAAGCGTCTGAAAAAATTTCCAGAGCGTATTGACCATTGCGTAACGGTCTGATAGAATCCATTATATTAAGGTGCCACCAAATAAAATCATCCTTAAGGTGGGAACCTAAAGTCATTTTCGAGTCATAGTCATCGTTGGACTTTTGAAGAGCTAGAATTTTTTCTCTCTCGAATAGTTTGGTATAAACCCAACCGTAATCTACAGCTGGGCAGGCGGAAGTGAGAACCCCTAAGAACTGAGCAAAATCTCTAATAACCAAACTTTGTTTCTTAGAAACACTATCAACCAAGATCAAAATTTTCTGGCGTTTCGATTGGGTTAATATAAGAGCCATTTTAGAGGAATCAAGCAGAAAACCAAGAAAGGTTTTTTGTTGACTAGGAAAAATATCACTTTTTTCGTAGTTAATCACAAAACCAAGACTTGTTAATAGGTCAAGGACCTCATTTACCTGACGGGAACAACCTAAATAAGTAGTATTTATACATAACAGATCATCTAAATATATAACAATCTTGTGGCCATAATTTCTTAAGTATGTGGTGACAGGTTTCATAAGTTTTGTAAATACAAATGGCGCGGAACAAAGACCAAAAGGTAGACATTGAAACTCGTATGTTTGACCATCAAATTTGAACCTAAGGTACTTTTTGTATGAGGAATGTATGGGAACAAAGAAGTAAGCATCTTTAAGGTCAATATTTGCCATAAAATCTGATTTAGTTATAAGTTTTGAGGCAGTTCTAATGTCTTCCATTTTGAAGTGACTTGTTTCTATAAACTTGTTTAACTTTTTTAGATTAAGAATAAAGCGAAAGTTACTATCATTTTTAGGAATCAGAAACACGTTTGATATAAATTGGCCAGCAAGATCTTCACATTTCCTAACAGCACCACATTTGAGTAATTTTGCTATCTCTAAATGCATATGTTGAATTTCTACAGGAGAAAACAAAGGTTCAGTTGGTATAACCCTTTGGATAACTGGTTGATTAAATGGAATTTTGTATCCAGTGACATATTGTGATATAATAGGGTCATTAGTAATCTGTTTCCAAGTCTTAACATAGTGACGTTATCGTCCAGCGTGTTGTTTTACCTCTATGTTCTGCGTGATTGCTTGTCGCGTTGGTTGTTCGCCCGGGTTGGGTTGGTGTATCTTTCGCTGGTTGCTGCTGGCCGTCTCATTGGTTGTGAAGAGGCTTAAGTCCTGGCCGTCCCCCGTCTGCCTCTCGAAGCTTGTGACCTGGGTGGGCCCTTCCAGTTTCCCTGTCGAGCAGGCGGTTGGATTTGCCGAAAAGATGATGTTGACGGTTGGGGTTCAAAAGTCCTTTTTATTTGAAGGCCTGACTTCTCTGCAGTTTTATTTGCCTTAATTTTCTCCCCCAAGTTTTCACCGAACAAAAATGAGTCTCTTTTAACGTCCTGTACAATATGTGAAAACTTTTTATCGAGGCTATACATTATGAGCTATTTCCTTGCTGAAGTATTTTGGCAATGTAAGTCCAAAAGCAACTGGCCAGCTTCTGACAACTTCTTTATGATATCAGTCTTATCCATGTCGTCTTTTATTAGACTAGTCATTAAATTGGTGATTGCTGCAATACCTAAACCTAGGTGATTCTGTGCCTTTTCTAAGCGTTTGTCCCTGTTTTTTGTGGATTCGGACAAAACTGCAGAAATTTCTGGGTTCAGGACAGGGGCCTTTAGCAGTTTGAAATTTTCGGGTATGTGAATGTTCTCCGTTAATTTCAATATGGATTCTCTGCTCAAACCGTCGACCACGATTTTCCCCCACCGTTCAGAGACCTCTTCTCTTATTTTAGGAGCATAAATTTCGGCTTTGCTTTTGGGTTCACCCAAGGCCTGCAAAATATCGGTGGACAGCGCAGGGTTCTCGGTACCGTCTGATTGGACGAGATCGACTGGTGGTATATCGTCATTGTTTGATTGAGGTGTATCCTCTTCCGACTCCAGGGGTATCGAGACTACTGATCGAATATGAGAGGGCTCCGACGAATATGAATCCTCCGATTCGTAGTTTGCAAGGATGTTAATGCCGGTAAGAAACAGTATTTCGGTAGTAATCGCATCACTACTCTAAGAAATACATAAACCAATGTTATGACCTCAATCGCATCGAGGTTCTTTCTATAAAATAAATAAAGTGGCCTTGCCACAATGGTCGTAATCGCATCACGACTCAATATATTGGAGATCACTATTTTCATGGTATATCAAAAAAACAATCTCCATCGCGATTCTGGATCACGTAAACAACATTCCGTATAACGGAATAAATTAATCACCAAATATTTTCAGCATAGATACAACCGCGTAAAACTTTGAATACGCTTATTCCAGGTTTAATAGGAATAAGTAACTTATTGTAGTGTGAATTTATGCTTCGTAAGAAAAAAACAGTAAAAATGTGGGTAGGTAGGTAATACTACGCCAAACCAAGGAAAAGATAAAATTGCAATGCAAAATCTCTTCCGATATATGATAGAAACACACATCTCAATAAGGTAATCATAAAACTACATAGGTATAGGTAACTAGTATACCATAGTTATTATGTTATGAACAAAATTTAACTTACTTCGATAATCACTTTCTTCGGATTTCAAACGGCGTTCCAAGCGCCGTATTTTCCTGCGTATCTTTTCTGGGTCCTTACTTTTATGTTTTCTTTTGCCCATTTTTACACTCAAATACTTTTTGAACGAAAAAATACACTTTCTACCGCAAATAGCACGAACGAGAAATTCCGATGTTTCGATGCCCGAACGTAAGAAGCGAATGGCGACCTGTCAGATGGAGCGGAGGTGCGCGGGCGCGCCACCTACAGCGGAAATGCTATAACTTTATTTCTTTTTAAATTTGGTAGGCTCTAAAATATTCGATACGATGCCTGGTACGTTGAGGAGTGGACTACTTAGTGAATTTGAAAATCTCAACGATGCAGCGACGAAGTATAAATAAATAATTGCATTATGCTTTCATGGGGCGGATAAAATAAATTTGCTTGATTTAAAGCGCTAATCTCAGAAACTTGTGCTCTACAAGGCCATTTATTTCTTTTTCAAAAGACTCTTCGTCGTGGAAAACAAACGAAGGCGGGGCTAAGTTTAGTCCCCTTACACACTGCAACTTTAAGCATCGATGCAGTCGCAAACTGTCAATTCTTTGGCAATGCTAAAGCTGGAAATTGACAAATTATGTACTGTATTTTGGCGACTGCATCGACGCCGTAGTCACGTGACCTAGCGTTTATATGTAATAAATATAATAAATTTATTATTTCCAGCAAATTTTAATTTTAGGGTATACAATAATTCTGAGCACGTATCAGAAAACTTTTCCAAAAGTTGTCAAGTAGCAATCAACTTAATTTATACTCGACGTAGCCTAGTTAACTGTAAGTGCTTAAGTAAAACACTTGTAGAAGTCAACAATTTTATAAATTGACAGAAGGACAATTGATTTCGCCTTCAACCATTAACAAGGAATGCAACATCGGTATCTGGACAAATAAATGCTGTCTTACGGAATGCAACACTACAGAAACTAACAATAAGAATAACTAGACCATTCAAAGGTTTTACATGGTTTGATTTAGTTTCCGATAAGTAAACGCCTACCGCTTTTGATTTGTGCATAAGAATAGCAACGAAATCCTGGCATTTTAGTATAATATCCTTGATCTATCAAGCATATCTGCTTGGGTTAATAAGACGCAAATGCTACCATGCTCTTTACATAGAAGCTGAGATTTATCAATTTAATATATTGCTTAATTTAATCAACATGCTAATTAAATGTCTTTACCTAGAAAATCTAGTATTTTTTTGTACTTATTTTGTGATGTTGATTTGGTTAAAACGTTAGCTTGTTTAATTAGCTTGAAGAATTTTCGATAATCAATCTGGTACTCCATTTTTGTACATAAGGAGAGGGTCTGTCTACTGATATATGTATATATTGACAAAAAGTTAAAGTTGAATCCTTGAAATTAGTATTGAATTCTACCAATAAACTTTACATTACTAGTAATAATAGTCCCCCTAGCCGATTTCGACTACGGTGGCCAGTCACAACAACTAACTGACTGCGCGGGACATATTATAGTGCACAAGTGTGTGCGCAAACACAGGTGCACTCTCTATACCTTTTACTCTCATAGCCCGATGGGACAGCAATCTGACACGACCGGAGAGAGTTCAGGCGCAGGACCAACGGCTTTATATGCTTTTCCGAGGCACGGGGGTGAAACACCACGAACTTCCAAACTCCGAGCCTTCACTTAACTTTAAAAACTTCCCATTATTTATTCCACGTAGTTAAAAACTAAAACACTGAGTGCACGGTTGTAGAAATCTGTCATTAAAACATGGTTTTCATAGCCGAACTAGAAAAGACAATAGTTCGCACGGTACAGGGCATTCATCACGCTCGTTTAGATAAGACAAGGAGTTATCTACTACATAACAATTAACTAAGCCGGATACACTATCGATTGTTTCATTATCGATACTATTCCGAAAGAGAATACCAATATTGTTTCTATTATAGTCCACTAGTCGATCATATCAATAGAATGGTAAATGTTGACCAATAGCTGCAAATGGAAGCAAAGCTTATAGAGGTTTAGGTAAGGCGCTATTACTGAACTAAAAATAGCTGATAACTGTAACAATAGGTACCTTACTATTTATGCTTTTGATGATATCATTAGTAAATCAACTGCCTCGGTGGCGCAGTGGTAGGAGGGTCGCACTTTAAAGCGACGGCTCCGCCAGAGGTCCCGGGTTCGATCCCGGGTCGGGCCAAAAATATATACCTGGGTTTTTCTGTTCAGAAATTCTTAGGGTAGCTCGGAGTTTGGAAGATGGCGGTGTTTCACCCCCGTGCCTCGGAAAAGCACGTAAAGCCGTTAGTCCTACGCCTGATCTCTCTCTGGTCGTGTCAGATTGCTGTCCCATCGGGTTATGAGAGTGAAAGGAATAGAGAGTGCACCTGTGTTTGCGCACACACTTGTGCACTATTATGTCCCACGCAATCGGTTAGTTGTGACTGGCCACCGTAGTCAAAAAGGTCAAGGGGGACTTTTTTGCCTATTAGTTGGATAAGTCATTAAATAAACTAAAAGTAAGTAAAGTAAAGTTAACCTGTAACGTCCCACTGCTCGGCAAAGTCCTTACCTCAACTATGAGGTAGTTTGGCCTTTATCCGGGAGGGCTTCGTGCGGGTTGGTAGAGTAATCTTGCAGTCCGATGTTATCAAGCCGTATACTACGCGTAAAAAAGGACTTTATAGGTATCCAAAATATCGACAAACTATCGATATATGACAATTAGCCGCACAAGACTACGATTAACATTTGCGGAGGCCTGCAGCCTTCGACTAATTTAGCGAAAGGTGAAACAGACCGGGATATTCATTAAGTCGCCGATTAATTACAACCAATGTTTTGTCACTTCCAGTTGGATAATCGATATTATGATTATTGAAAAAAAAAGGAACTGGTGCTTTATGTGAAATGCCGCTTGCATCTAGATTTCTATTTGTTTTTGATAGAATGTCAAACGATAGAAATCTGCACGCAAGGCAGTACACAAACTTTAGACTGGAATTTATGTTTCCAGAATAAATCAATCTCTATGCTTTTGAAAGTCGCATGACAACTTTCGATTTGTATATCATCCCACTTTTGGGTAAAGTACCTCAAACTCCTCCACAAACTATATTCATGGCCAACGACTCCCAGTCCTTAGCAAAACTGACCAAATCGTACCATGATCACTTTTTGGGTCTACCTCTGCGCCGTCGTGGTACCTTTAGACGACTATGATAAATTTATAAAATACTAGCGGACCCAGCAAACTTTATATGGATTTATTTTTGTATATAAAGATAAATCGTGTTCACAACACCTTGTATAAAACATTCAAGTTATTAACAGGTACAAGCCTGCCTAAGATTATCAGATAAGTTCTGCGGCTGACTATATTCAACAAGTGACCGATACTAAAATGCCTATTAAAGTGAATGCAAACCTTACTTGACTCGTTAAAAGTGAATATATTGAAAGGTTTATTGCAATTCCAACTTAGTACCAAGTGTAGGTATGTATAGGAACAGTCACTGATTGTGCAAACTCTATTAAAATATATTAGAAAATTAAATGTTTACTTATTAAGGAATTTTATAACTGGACTTATTTAAGTTAACTTGCATCTTCTCCGAACATGCTTACGTATAATGAATACCTGTCTCTAGTTCCTTTTCTGACTGACCCTCGCGTTAGAATAACGAAACAGTATACAGAAATAAACTAACTGATGCTAATTCTGGTTTACATTAAAGTTAGGTACAGTGTGAGATTCACATACTTATACTACCATACTTTTTCACCACTGTATACACATTTGTAGCCAGGATCTTAGCTCAACCTTGGTAAATTGATTACTTATCGAATACTCCAAGACATCCCAATGTCTTGTCTTAAATAGAATTAGACTGTCGTACCTATAGGTATGTGAGTGGGTAAGTATTACACAGTGTGTTATCGACGAGAAACTTTTTTAATCATATTGAAAAAAATGATTTTAAAAGATTTATTTCCTAATGTTAACATTAGCAATGAATTGAACTTAACTATGACTCCAGGTGATCAGGCTTATAAAATTAATCCATGACACGACTTACAGAAATAAAAACATTATTAAGCAAAAATTTACTTTTTAAAACAATTTTATTTACTTTATTCGATTTTTTTCATATGTTTTCGGTTGATTAAAAGCTTACAATGCCATATTTACATATGACATCTGTCTGAGACTCTCACTGTATAAATATTTAAATAAGACCCTAAAAACCTATTTAATTTTATGTGACATATCCAAATATGGAAAAATGTCTTATTCGGCGGTGCCGTATCTCCGTATCAAATATGACCCATTCAAACATCGGGCCATAATTGAATCGTTCTCATGGTCCCGTTGGTCGCTAGTTGCGTAATGCTTGGATGTAATTATAACCCGTTCAATAACTCAGTTGATATAAGCATTGCATTCAACGTTAATGTTCCTGTGGCGAGTCAAACGCGCCGCTCTAGCTTGTGTGCAATAAGGCCCGCTGTTCATGGGCAGATTAATCCAGGTTTATTAAAGATGCGACTATTTTATCAACCATCAAGTGCATGTATCAGACCAAAAATAGTTAAAACTAAGACATTAATAAAATCATAAAAACAACTTAAAATCTATCTATTTAAAAACCGTTTCCTTCCTAGCCGCGCTGCTGCGTTGGATAGGTATACGTAATTTGAGCAGGAACCAGATAATAAGTTTAATTTTTCTTACTATAAGTGAAATTGTGAGCATATGAATGGATAGATAGATATCTCTTGGACACCTTAACAAGTTCTTTAAAGGAAATGTATAATTTAGGCGTTCTTATCGCTATAAGCGTTGTCTTTCACACAACCGTAATTAATAAGAATGTTAAAAAAATTGAAACGAGAAAAATATATTAAAGAGCTTTATTGTTGAAGATACTGCAAATTTGTTCACTTTGATGCAATGAGTCTTTGCGAAATCGTTAGGCAGACACCTGTGCCTTTTGTTTTGATATTTGAATTTGAATTAACATAATAAAGAGTTCTGCTTTACGAGTATGTACATAAGTGATTGTTAAAACAAGTTCCTTTTAATCCCCTTTATATTGATTAGTGTCATAAACAACATTAATTGTCCCTAGTCCTATGATTAAGAGATACCTGTGACCTACGTCGTACAACGAATGGGCGGGATGCGTGTGCGCAGGATTCTCGCAATACTCGTCTCTGATCTAACGGAGATTCGCTATCATACAGCATGCTGTATAATGTACAGACAGCAGCACGTCAAGGAAAACACTGTGGTATCTTATACAGTTGTTACAAGGGTTAGTTTTCAACAAAAAATGTATAGTCTGACTGCTGTATATAAGATTATAGAGGTATAGACAGATGATGAAGATTGTCTTCATTGGATTTTGATCATTATTATTATGAAGATAAATGGGAGAATTGATTGAGGTGATTTGGTGTGTTTATAGTAATTTGATTTGCTGTTTTGTATAGTCTGCACGTCAATAATAATAGGAATACAATGTTGTACGTGGATGATGTTTTAATATGAAATCAAAGAGGATGGAGTTCTCAAACGGAGTATACCTCTACCATACATGCTTGATCCAAGTACCAATCTTTTTTATTTCCTTTGCTGTCACAAATACCCCCTAGGTTTATCAATATCTAATATATTTTAAACAACAAATCATCAACATCATTTCAACAATTCAAATAAGAACGGTAAACAGACAGATTCATATAAAGTGTCATAAGGCTCGGTTGAGAGATTGATAGTAATGGTTTTAAATTTGATAAACAACGGTCAAATATTTACGATTGTGCATGTTTTGAAGAAAAGCTACCTTTACCAATGGCCTTTAAATTAGCCTTTCTGACATTTGGTTAGGAAAGTTCTAGATTGGAGACCCTTGAAGCAAAGACGTAGCGTTGGACGTTCACCGCCAAGATGGACAGACGAGCTTGTTAAGAGGATTAAACTGGATGCAAACTGCTAGTGATCGGTCGCTGTGGAAAGCCGTGAGGGAGGCCTATGATCAGCAGTGGACGTCCTTCGGCTGATAATGATGATGAAGATGACATTTGGTTAGAGTATTTTTTTCTTCAGAACACACACAATCATATATATTTAACCACTGGTAACGACATTTAACCATTATTAACTATAAGGAAATTGGGCCTAAGCCGTGCGATTCAATGCTTACATCTCTCGGATTTTTGATATTTCTGCAGCTTTCAAATCTTATTTATATCATATTCATTACTGTAACTCTGTATCGACATGCGGTAAACTGTGAAACGTGACTCTTGCGTCTCTCTCACACTCATCTCCCGCTCACACGATTTATAAGCAATTTCCAAGTTTCGGAAACTTGATACGTTTGTACATTGATGTAAATTCATGTATGGGCCGTGTAACTTTTTATTGGAAAGCAATCAGGCTTTGCATGATGTTGTGGGAAATAGCTTCTGTCATTATACAGAATATTTAGGATCTCGTGGAGTTCACATTCGAAAGTTTACCGTTCGAATTTTAAGAAAATACAGTATATTTGCTTTATCAGGGTCACAATTTCCTATATATGCATTTAGATTTCTTTACGTGTGGTTAATATTAGTTGATTTTTCGGTATAAATACTGAAATTCTACATCAAATTTTATTATTTTTTATTTATACAAACTTAGTTGCACTGCAAAATGTACAATTGGCGGACTTAATGCCTAATGGCATTCTCTGCCAGTCAACCACCTGGTTATGCAGAGAGTTTAATCAGTGGCGGAATATTAATAATAAAGTGAGAGGAGTGGTACAAAAGAAGAAGTAAAATGCACTAACATAAACATACATACTAATTTTACACAAATATATAATAGGATACATAAGCAAAAAACTATAAAACATATATAGAATACATATACTTAATTATTACAAAAATATGGATGATAAAAGTGATGATTTTGATGACATCCAAAAAAAACACAAATAAAAGAAAATGGTTTTTAATTCTGAAGAGTGAGTTCAATTACTACACTAAAAAGTTCGATTGACGCGAGAATCTGGGCCTCGGTTATATGAATGAAAGAGAAAACAAAACAAAAGCTGTAAGCCATCGTCTATCATATTCATTTCATGCATGTTTATGGCAAAGTGTCGATTACCAACTTCAAATAAGACGTTTCTGACTGAAGCCCGATTTAACCAACATCAGATTAGGAATATTCGGCGAACATAATACAAAACGCATAATTTAAAAACGTCACCTATTTGCCAGCAATCAAGGCGTCACCAAAAGGTGACAAAAGTCAGCCAGCAATTTATTTAAATGTCATTTAAAATCAGTCGTTTTATACTTATTCAGACGGATAACTCTTATCTGACGTTCGGCCCTGACTAATAAAACTTAATACTTAGTAGAGGAAATTGTCAAATTAGATGTATTGTATTGTATTTTCGAATATTCCTTAACTGCCGTTGGTAAAATCGACACTAAGAAAACCATAGAAAGAAACCATTAGATACGTTCAACAATTGGATGATCAAACGAACTTACCTTAAGTGAAGTTCGATCCAAATTGTCCTGACTTCGACGAAGAGATTTAATTGACCATGTAGTATGCCCTACTACGCGTCCATTCACTCGCACACAGGTTTAGCGCAAGAAAGAGAAGGTAAATGACCTCACTCCCTCCCACGCCTCACAGCACTGCCAGCCGCCTGTCGCTCATTCATTTCAGAGCAAGGAGACCGATGTATGAGATGTACAACATTGATTATACTTATTGTAAGGGTGACGATTATTTTTGCATAAAAAACGTACACGGGAATTGGGAAGGGTGGGACCTTAAATCTCTTCGTCGAAGTCAGGACAATTTGGATCGAACTTCACTTAAGGTAAGTTCGTTTGATCATCCAATTGTCCTGCCTTCGACTCTGAGATTTAATTGACCATGTAGATGTTTGGAGTAAAATCAATGTTGTTACAATAGAATAAGTTGACATCTCTGATGTTAGTAGTGATTGATCATTAAAACGATCATATTAAACAACAATTCATTGTTCATGTCGCTATCTTTGACATATACATGTATCACTATTACTAAAAAACATTAGTTGTATGATAACTATGATAAGTTATAACTTTCTACTAATAAAAATATCTTTATTAGAAAGAAAGAAGATATTTGTTAGTATTGTTTATTAATGATTAACTAAAAATTGATAATTTATTTACTTTAGTAATTTTAAGCTGAAATAAAGCATTTCTGTTTAATTGTGGCATGTTATAAAAATTGCAAACAATACAGAAGACGTATTGTTGGGCTGAGACGGTTTGCGAATAATATAGTTTTACACACTGAATTTGGCACGTAAAACAAATGATAATTTTATTACGTGGATAGCCACATACAGAAAACACTTTTTAGTTAGCGCCTTATCTTTGGTAAGATAAAGGGCGTGAAGGTAATGTCGTCTGAAAAATCGTTATCTTATTCTTGCAGTATTTAGCATATTTTATAATTATAGTTTTGAAATACGTATGTACATGCTATTCTATTGCTTTTCAGTATGGGATATGTAGGTATTAATGCGACTGTTTGAAAAATATTCGATCGAATACCAAACACATAAATAATATTTTATAAATTAAAATTTCGAATACCTGAGAAAATTTATATACTTAATTTGGTTATAAAATGTGTTTATGATTTGTATAAAAGTAATTGATTAAAAGATTCATTCTTAGGAATGTAATTATTTTAAGATCATGATTATATTCATCAATGATATATGATTATTTGCTGTGTAAGAAAAAGAATACAATAATTCAATGGCTTTGAAATATTATCGTTATCAGAAAGTTTAAGGCATAGGTAGGTAGGTAATGATTTTTTATGTATTATTTATATTTCATTAAGTATATTAGTTTTTTTTTAAAATAAGATTTAAAATCGGCTTCTGGGAGCTTTATAAGGGCAAACGACGGCAAACGATTTCTCCGATATAAGTTTTGGTACCACCCGGCCCCGACCAAATACGTTTGCCTAATATTCGACTAATCGACCAGGAATGTTCGCCGAGTATTCGATAGTCGGCACATGTTCAGATTTATATAATATGATGTATATGATAAATTTAATCATAATTTTATTGCCTGGGTAAATGTATGGATTACTTTTAAGGATTACAATAAATATCAATCCTATGTTTCAGGTTGGTTGCTATGAGTTTTTTATTTATTTAACTTTATATTTATTTTTAAGTTTGACAAATATTTGTAACATATTTGGCTACAGATGAGACTTGTTTCAATATTATGAGCTGTGTCAAAAAAAAAAACTGATGATGACTTAGAATAAGGGGACCTATTTTGACACGAAATCCAAAAATAAACGGATATCGTATTAAAAGTACCTATGTCATATCGAGATCCCAAGGGTAAACTGGTTTTATACATATTTAAAAGCATCTTTACATATGGTTAATAAAAAACATAGATAATTTAGTTTGAAATAATTAATTGATTCAAATTTTAATAAATAGTCGAATCACATGACGTCCTCTGGCGTAAGAATTAAGGAAAAGTCCATAAAAAAAAAAAAATCATTTTCAAAATAAAATACTTTTTCTCAACCATACCACCCGACCTATTTTATTATTAATTTTTAATTTTCAATTGTTCCACCGTATGTAAGTAACTGGTGAATATCAAGACAAAATGTCCTTTGAAAAATTATTAAACACAGTATATCGAATACTATAAACATCAAACAATAAAATGCATATAATAAGTACCTATTTTATTGCTTATTAGAGCAACGTTTTCAAGGAACAGTTCCTTAATAACTTAGTGGCTTTCTGGGGAAGATTGTTGGGGAGTGGGTGGATGTAATTGATTACAAAAAACTGATGATTAAAGAATATATTTACTTGATGTACTTTATTCTTAAATCACAGAATAAATAGTAGGAAAATAAACATGGTTCATATTTCCAATAACTCGAATTAGATTATTATAATGCAATTTGATTCTAATGCTGCATTCCATTTAGGATACGTCAGTTTTTTTAAATATATATATATAAATAATAATTTCCTAGCCTTTTGTTAAAAAAATATTGATAGTGATATTTTTGTAATAATGAATATGGCTTGTATTTATTTCACGTCAAACGTAGGTGTGTGTGTAAATGGCAAATAAAAATAACCGAATTATATGAAATATTGTAATAATACCTGAGAAAATAAAATTGTGTCAATTTATATGCTTTGCTTATGCATTTCCATAAAAAGCAAAAAAGGCATTATCTTCATAAAATGAGCTTGTTTCAATTTAATAGCTACCTACTCTTATGGTATATCTAACAATGTGTCGATAAGTTTTGGTTTATGCTATCTGCCGCATACTTCAATACAATAGAACGTTTGATTTGAATTATTCTTAGGTGGTGCTTGAAACAAGTTCATAGAAACAAAGATCAATTCCAGGTGACCAAAGGTTGTCACAATTTTTACTGGGCGTTGGCTGGCTTTTCCAAAGATAAAGGACACAGATCTTTATTAAGTTTTCTCGACTCGAGATTAAGTACCGAACTTTGCGACGGTTAAATGAACGTATTCATAAAAAAGCATATCACTTTCACAGCATATTTTTCGAAAAACGAAATAACCTCTAAAACAATGGAATACAGCGCACCCTAATAAATCTTATATGACGGTAGTACTATATTGATTTCGGGGTTTGATAAGATGTCTCATTGGCATATTTAAAAAAAATACGCTTTCCAGGTAGTTGTTATTGCTTCAGTAAATAAAATCTAAGCTTTACCGAATTATTTACTGAGAAGTTGATTTAATCTTAGTTGGATATAAAATAAATACGGCAAATTTCCTACCATTCAGAATCATACATTTGCCAGGTATTTAGCAAAGCTCATTCTCATTTTTATTATAGCTGTTAAAATTAAAAGCATTTAATGGAGTTTTTAAACGTACTGGTTTTTATATGGACCCAACCATATTTTGGTACGTCCTGGGCAAGCTTACAGCTTGCTTGCTTGCTAGTTATAATCAAAGAGCCAACCACAAGCTAAATAGCTATAGGTATGAGCAGAAAGCAGAATTGTATGTAGAAAAATCTTGCTTTCTTAAAAAGTACATTGTTTTCTTTTTACAAAATCTATTAAATTCAATATTTTAAGTAGTATTATTAAGCAATTTTTGTTTACCATAGCATTGTCTAGTTAGACAATTTTATAGCCATTGGCAAGAAATAAGTACAAAAGAGTTGTGATCGATGGATAAGGACCCAAACCACCCATAACTATGTAAGCTATGGTGGGATGCTATGCTACCGTTTTTAGAGCTTTGTGGAAAACATATTAGGAACGTGTACTGCAGGTTGCAGAGTACGTGTATTTATGATTAAGGTCTAAGTTGTTAAAGTGTTTTTGAGTCTCTCATGTTTACTATTCTAAATAAAAATTTACAAAATAAATATTAATTTATTCGTTTTGAAATAAATCTTCTGCCACTATTATTACTTGGTAAACCATTTTATTGCTATTTTGGTTTGTACGTGTGATAGCTCACATTATGCTCCATTTTAATATTTGCCTAAATATTGGCTGAGACAAGTGTTCGGTCGTGGTTTTGCCACGAGTGGAATACGGTAGCCCGTAATAAGTACATGTACGTACGGCCTTAAGGTGATATAACAAAGCATTCATAAGAACACATACCTTTTTTGGTCGGATTCTGATTCCGAGTGCGAGACGTTTAAAACACGCTGGAATTGTGACGGTAGATCACCGTTGCGAAGCAATTTGCGGCGCGTCATGGGCCACACACATCACAGGTATGGCCGGATGAGTGCGGGCGAGGGCCGCTGATTCATACTCAGAGGCCATAGTGGCGCATCGTCAGCGCTGCTTAATATTAATCATGAATGTCTTTGGCTGTAATTTATTATTATAGCATCAAAGAACAATTGGCTGTTACTTCAGCTAACTTGTTTCCCTTTTTTCGCAATGAAAATGAGGGTAGGATATTGGAAGCAACGCATACCAAAAGTCTCAGATAAGATCTAGAATAATCTAGATAATTAGGACTGGCTGACCTCACGTGTCAGCTCTGCCAGTATTTGCTACAGATCAATATCGCGTATTGATTCGGAGCGGAAAATGCGGACTGGCTAGCATCGCGTGCTAGCTCGGCCGCGAAGCGTAAAGCATGCATGGTGCAGCCACGCTGGGTAGTGCGTTTTACTTCACATTCACTTGTTAAATTAATAACAAAAACATTTTTGAACTAACATGTCACTATAAGATAAATTTCGTTTAACGTTAACGGTTATATACTGTGGTTACTGCGTGCGTTGGAACGGCGCGCGCGCACGGACACGAATGAGCGACAGGCGGCTGGCAGTGCTGTGAGGCGTGGGAGGGAGTGAGGTCATTTACCTTCTCTTTCTTGCGCTAAACCTGTGTGCGAGTGAATGGACGCGTAGTAGGGCATACTACATGGTCAATTAAATCTCAGAGTCAAAGGCAGGACAATTAAAGTATTAAAGTATTGGACACCAATCACATACATTGCTCTGATCCCAAAGTAAACAGCTAAAGCACTTGTGTTATGGAAATCAGACACAACGGTGGTACCACAACACCCAGACCCGAGACAATATAGAAAATTTTGATTTTTGACCCAACCGGCAATCGAATCCTGGACCTCGGAGCAGCGACGCCTTGAAACCAGCGTGCTTAGCCACTACACCACGGAGGTCATCAATTTTACTATACTACAATTTTATAAGGATGTATATTCTTATTCTGCTGTGTTGAAGTATAATAATTTATATTTCAAAATTCCAAGCTTATTATGTAGCAGCCATATTTTAAATCCATGTAAATATTGATATTTGCCCGTATCTGTCGCTTAGCGTTTTCCCCCGGCCCAATAACTCAAAAACGACCAAAGCGTAGTGCTGTAGAATATTATTCAAATAAGTAGGTATCGATTAAATGATCGTTTTTTTTTAAATAAGCACAATCGATTTCACAATTCACTCTGAAAATAGAAGACAAAAATAGAAGACATTAAGAAGATACTCCGAAGAGTAATATAGTATGGTGGAAACTATATGTATTACTTTCTAGTATCGATAAAATATATCTTGTTTACTAATGAGTGAAATTGTCACGTTTCTGACACCAAATGTACATATTATTACGATAACTTTTGAGTAATTTTAACCAATTTGATAACAATCAATTTATTACGATTTGTTTGCCAGGCTAATACTTTAGCCTAACTTTTTAGACTCTTATTTTAAGACTGGCTGAGAGTGATTTTGACCTGAACTCGTTTACTCGCTTGTTATGATAAAGATCAGCGTTAAAAACCACATTTTATATCTACGAATCATAAAGAACATAATTTAAATATTTTTTGAATAATACAAAAAAAACAAGTGCACTACTCATTTGTTTTTCATCGAATCGACTGGAGTTTGTTGGAATCGATTTGTAAGCTATCGGCGCTGAGTTTTTCTGGGTCACATCACAACACTAGCGGTAGGAATTCAATAAAACCCGATGTAATAAATCGTAAGGTATCAAAAGCTTGCGGCCGTTCATCTGGAGATACGAAGAATTAATATTCGGGAGATATCTCCTGAAAGTGGGGAGTTTGCGAGATTCTGCGACGGAGATGCTGATTTAATTCTTTAGCGTCTAATTAGATGCGATTGTCATTTATTCTGCAGTTAGCCTGACACTTAATATCCAGGGTGACCCAAACAGTGTCAAAATTTATTTGGAAAGCTAACATCCAAGGCTATTTAAATATACCCTATGTATGTTAGCCGAATTTACGTAGTTATCGAGTTTTTTTTTCGGTAATTTTGTGAATTTTCAAACAAAAAATTCCTCCACTTTTTAATGGTGTTATATCGGTTTTTTGTAATGCAGTATGATCCTTATAAATCAAATTTACTCAGATAAAATTATAAGCTACCTAAAACTAAGACTAACAAACGTTTTTGAAAAAAAACTCAAAAACTACAAAAATTTGGCTTTCATAAATATGATATATTGGGATAGCCCTGGATGTAAAGAATCCAAAAAAAAGTTGGACGTCTCCGTTTTCGTCACGGTGTATGTATATTTTTTCTGTGCTGGTGGACGTCCTACGTCCTTCGATTGATTGGTCTCTAATCTCGAAGTTTTCTTTCTCAATAATCATGAGTTACTTTATTGCACTGTAAATTATACAAATTAAAAGCCTATCAATTCCCAACATTTAATATTCCATAAAATGAAATTTGTACATTTCCTGAATTCCGGAATTACATACCCAATGATACGTACTTACTTATCCAGTGAAATTGAACAATTGCAGGCGAAATTCGCTGCGGTATGTCGATCGTAATCGGATTACGTAATAATATCCCTATGTGTGCAATTTTGCACCAAGTAGCTTTGATTGCAGGCTAGTGAGGCCGCTGCCTTACACTGAGTAGGCACAGCAGAAAGAGAATATGCAAAAAATATTGAATATAATTTTAAAATAACAGAAAATATGATGATTGACGACCTCCGTGGTCGAGTGGCTAGCACGCTGGTTTCAACCGTCGCCATCTCGTGAGGTTCCGGGTTCGATTCCCGGTCGGGTCAATGTAGAAAACGATCTTTTCTATATTGTCTCGGGTCTGGGTGTTGTGGTACCACCGTTGTATCTGATTTCCATAACACAAGTGCATTGGCTACTTACTTTGGGATCAGAGCAATGTATGTGATTGGTGTCCAATATTATTATTATTATTATTAAATATAGATAAAACGACCCAAAACTTTACATTAACAAATTGATGCAATCAAACGTTTGTCTTTGTCTTTGAATACAGATTGTTTATGTTAAATGTATACACTGTGAAATTTTACTAATGTTGTCCCAAAGTAAAATTATTATATCTCAGTAGTACAGTCGACAGCACATCAGATTGCCCACTTTTGTTACAATTTAGCCCTTATTACAACTGCATAAGATACCGCAGTGTTTACCTTGACGTGATGTTGTCCGTGCAATAGATTTGTAAAGTTTATTTTTATTCAAATCATAAAATTGCCGTTTTACGAGATTTTTTAGGACCGTCGAAAATACATTTATCTAACCTTAACTAAACACGAACATAAAAAAAATATCAAGATTATTTTCTTAATTATAATTCATTTCAGTTACAGATATAAAGAATCTATTTCGAGTTGAGTTTGAGTTAAAAACAAAATAGCATTATTTTCAATACTTAACTCGCATGATTCGATAGTACTAATAAAAGTAAATTTATTTATTCATTAAAAACTTCATGCACAAAACATAAAATTGTTCATATGGCTGACTTAAAAAAATATACAGGCGGTGTAAGTAAAGTTATAGAGGCAAGAAAATAGAAGAGAAAAGGGATAAAGATAACTATAATACGATAATAAATCAAATAATCAAGTAAATCGACCTGCTGCAGGAAAAATAACTACTAAAATGTCACATTAAATACATATTCTTACTTATGTAGTTATGAGTGGTACCTACTTATAAACAGTTTATCTATTTTGAAGTCTATGTCTAACTAATATTTGTATAGTGCTAAAGATAACGTTGAATTTGAACTATACATATAGGTATTATGTAGGACTCTGTCAAATTCTCAGGTTAAGAACGCCGTAATGGGGATTGGGACTATGAAAATTTTGTCGACGCGTTTGGGTATTTGTTAGCGCTCAAGACTATTACGCCGGCCGTCGCGGGTTCGAATTCCGCAAGGGGCAAATGTCTGTGTGACGCGCACGACTATTTGTACCTAATTCATGGATTTTTCTATATATTTAAGTATTTATGAGAGGCGCCCCCGTCATAATCGTTGTCTGATATTCGTAACACAAGGAAGAAAATTCCTTACTTCCATACCAACAATTTGTGTGTCGTCTGGCGCATATTTATTATTTATTTATTTTTTTAAACTAGTTTATAACGTTCATTCAGGCTAAAAAGCCTGAAATAAAAAACCGGCCAAGTGCGAGTCGGACTCGCGCACTGAGGGTTCCGTGCCAACTTTAACTTAATGAGGGAATCCATTTACTTCTACTTAGTAAAATACCACAATATTTTGTTGACTACAAATATAACTTTGTTTTTCATAGTGTTTGTATGAAGTACAAAGTTATGTTTGCGGTTTTTGAAAATGTGCTATATCTCAAAAACTACTTGTTCGATCCTGTCCGAACCAATTTTCGTTGAAAGTATTTATTAAGATCTACATCACATATTTTTTTCAAAATTTACACTTGCTTGGTTTAGAAATTAGATGGGGGGGGGGGGGCGCCCATTTTACCACTTTGGAAGCGTCTAGCTATGAAACGTTAGACTTCAAAAGAAAACAGTTTTAGGAACCTCTATGTTATTTTAAAAGACCTATCTATAGACATCACACACGCATAGGTTTGACAAAAAATTTTTTTTTTGGTTTTAGTTTCATGTATGAGAGCCCCCCTTAAATGACATTATTTTTTATTTTTTGTATAAGAATCGGTAAGCGGTTAACAAAATACATCTTCCTACCAAATTTCAATTGTGTAATGCTTATAGTTACAGAATAAAAAGGGTGTGACATACGGACGGACAGACAGACAGACAGACTTGACGAAACTATAAGGGTTCCGTTTTTTGCCATTCGGCTACGGAACCCTAAAAACGACTGGTAGATAATACTTTAAGCATTCCATTCGCCATTTTAGATTTCTTATGTCTGTCCGATAATGCATAAAATTAATAAATTCTTTACATAAAGCAAATGTTTATATATCATGCAAATTCACTATTTTGCAGCCAGTACCTAGCTTTAATAACAGGCTGAAGTGTGGCCGCTGTCTTACACTCAGTATAAATCGGTTACAGAAGGCATAATTGTATAATGGTAATATCACGAAAAGTTCAACTGGTAAAGGGTTAATTTGTCTTTGCCCTGTGATGGGATTCGTTGAATACGCAAATAGATATAAAAGAGGTCAGTAGTCTCATTAATACAATATGTATAGATACCAAGTAATCTCCCTGAAAAAAAAAACAAACGCGTTCAAGTAGTTTTCAGCGCTGCGAAATGCTGTAAGTGCAATAAAAGTCATTTATTATGTAGAACTAATGATTGAACTTATACATGATGTAACGACCTTCTTAGCGGAAGAAACTTACTACTTATTATCTAAGCCAAATAAAAAAAATCGGCATTGTAAATAAACTATGCTACAGCTGGGCCATTGCATATTTCATTACATTACAGACACATAACGGACACTGCGTTTAGCTTTTTCTCTTTGATGCCTGCTTTTAGTTTTGTTTGTTTTTCTGTAACTAAAAATTGTGCCCTTAACTGTGTCTGTGCTGTGATGTCCTTGTTTGTCCTTGTTTGTGTGATTGTCCTTGAACGCGCTAATATCAGGAACTTATGCACCGATTTGAAAAAAATATTTTTGTGTTAGATAACTTATTTATCGAAAAAGTTATAAAACATCACGCTGCGACGGCAGGGGAGTGAGGAAACTCAAAATGCGCGGACGTAGTCCCGGGGGATCGCTAGTTATCTATCTATATATGTATATGTATATAAAAGGAAGTGTAAGTTACACTATTTATAACTCAATAATGACAGAAACGATTTGGCTGAAAATTGGTGGGGAGGTAGCTTAGAACCAGGAAAAGGATACTTTTTATCCCGTTCGACGGGGCCGGGGCGAAACAAGGTACGCTGGGGCTGCTTAACTTTTAAAATTACGGGGCTGGGGGCGATACAAAGTTCTCTGGGTCCGCTAGTTACTTTTAAAAAATGAGCACACTGTACCAACTTCCATTATACAAGTTCTACATACGGAGTCAAAGCGTTGCGGTTGTTACTGTTGCTGTAAGCAAATAAAACTGAATTCTGACGGCGGGTTTGCGTTTCGGCTTGCATGCATTTCTCTGGAGACATGCACAATTATTAACATCAAAAGATGAACTTCGTAACATAAAGTTGCTTGTAGCTTTGGAACTCCTCATGGTATTTTTACCAATTGAGATACCGTGCTATCAGTCCGACCTTGCGAAATTTGTGGTCTCTTTATGAGTACGTCATTGCGTGACGCTTATATAAAATATGACACTGTGAGTGTTAAAACATTCTGAATCCTCATGGTATTTTTCGTCGAGAATGATTGGAAGGAAAAAAACATCAAATCGAAACTAAATATCATTTTTCTTGTACTGTAAATACAGCGTTTGGCCAGTAATAGCATAAAAAAAAACAACGATTTTGCTGTATACACTTCACCGGTACTCTAAAATGCTTTAACTCGGAGATATGGTAATCCAAAGTCATAATTCCCAACCAATGTATATCAAAATCGCTAACTCGTTGAAATAACTGACCGCGTCAAGTTAACTAGACACATTTGTTTGCTTTACATTGCCAGTTCAACTTATTTTGTTAAAAAATATCAAGTTTTATTTTTCGTTATAATTATTAGAATTGATTATAGTCCCCCTAGCCGATTTCGACTACGGTGGCCAGTCACAACGACTAATCGACTGCGCGGGACATATTAAAGTGCACAAATTTGTGCGCAAACACAGGTGCACTCTCTATTCCATTCACTCTCATAGCCCTTAGGGACAGCAATCTGACACGACCGGAGAGAGATCAGGCGCAGGACCCACGGCTTTACGTGCTTTCCGAGGCACGGGGATGAAACACTGCCAACTTCCAAACTCCGGGCTACCATGTGAATTTCTGAATAGAAAAACACAGGTACATATTTTTGGAGACTTGATAACCGACTACTTAAAAGGCCTAAATTTTAAACTTTTGTTTCTGTTACGGGCCACATTCTATATGTATATTATCATATTGTGGTTCTTCTAGGATCCTGTTTTATCTATAGAAAGTGTGTAACTACTTATTAAAAAAAAACTCGTATTTCATATAATAAGATTTTATGAATATCATACTGTATTGATGGTCCTCGTAGCGCAGTGGCAGCAGCGCTTTGGTGTGGTTTGGTACCGAAGTGAAGTAACCTACAGTGCTGTCATGTTGGGATGGGTGACCATATAAGTGACGTATTTGACGAGCATCTACGTGCTCCGTCCCAGCTGATATCGGTTGATATTAGTCGTTAAGCCTAGTCAAAGGCCTTATGGGCGGCTTGATAACATTTGACAGCAGGGTAAGTCGCTGGCCTCCTCCCATCAATCTGCACTGAGCCCGCGTGGTGGAGTATGTCTCGAACTACCAGTATTATATTATCTGTGGTTTGAGGTAATCCCAGCAATGGGTCGTCACAGGCTTACTTAACTTTTTACTGTATTGATATAATTTTGTGATCGGAAGATTAAATAAACATACTTCTTGTGTACAGACAAAATTTGGTTCCTCTGGAGAATTTAGATTTTAGTGGATTCCCATTTCCCTGAAATAGTCAATTATATGGGTCAGTGTACTCACTCTACCACTTAGCAAAATAACAGTTACCAATTTAAACAGCAGCAAGCTAAATACCAGTTATAAATTATAGCACTACAGCAGTTATGACCATCGTCTAACTGGTCAGTAGCTGCGTTGCATGATATATGGCCTTTAAGCTATTAGCCTAGAAATTGTCCGAAGATCATAAACGGCCTATAAATTATATGAAGCGGTGACGTGGATAACAATTTTACAAGAACGACGACGATGTCATAGCGCTGTGTGGAAGGGTGTGGGCTTAGTTCAGAAGGAAACGATGTGAAAACACGGAGTGATTTTCGGATATTTTAAGGGATATGTTTGTGCGAGTGGAGAGCCACTTTATGCAGGTGGAGAAAAGAACGCTATGTCATTAGTTTTTCGGGCGGAAGCCTTTACAACCCGGCTTCTATAATAAGGGCAGGGCAGAAAAATTTAGCAAACATTAGCAAACGCCTTACAAATTAAACAAAGAACAACCCAGGAAACTGCAATGTTAACGCATTTTTCACTAATTAAAAAAACATGCGCACTCGGGCCCGAGTGATTTGCACACAGCGTGCTCGTGGCCAAACACTCTGGTTCGAGCGCTATATAAAATGACGTCAGAAAAAGAAATCATCGTTAACATTCAGGCCCGAGTGGGCGGCACTGATGAAGTGGTACTCGCGCACTCGGACCCGAGTGCTCGTCACTGAACGAGTTAAACGTGTTAGCATCCAGCAAAATATTCTAGTGATACGTAAGCAATGGTGATATTGGATGCGCCATAGTATAAGGCGCGGAACGGGAATAGGCGGCAGAGACGGAATCCTGAAGGCATTCGGAGAGCCTGAGTTGTGTTAGAAACGTAATTAATAAAATTTGAATTATTATTTATGGTGGACGTAGCGTAGTTTATATACTTATGTATCTAGAAAGGAATGTATTACAAATAATTAAGGACTGATTTTTCAATAGTCAGATAAGAAGTATTCGTCGAACAAAATACACTATGGCTAATTCGAAAACGTCACCTAATTGTCAGAAATCATACGTAACTGCATTTTTTTAAATCTGTCGCTTTATAATTTATCAGTCTGATAAGTTCTATTTGACCATTGAAAAATCGGCCCTAAAAATATAAAACTTTTCAAAGAACAAAGGATTTTATTGAAAGCTATATTTACCAGCGCTAATAAATGCGTAAAACTGATAATGTAGGTACTGCGTCAGCTACAAAGTTCAAAATAATTTAATTAGTTGAATACCATAATTTTGTAATCTTTTTAGTGCAACCATTTTGAGGTAATCACTTCGCTCTCAACTCACACCAATGTCGAAGGTTAAAGGACGTTGCGAGGTCGTCAATGGACGATCACACGATAAAGAAGCGATTACGATGTCCGCACAATCGATTAGCGATGCGATTGTTACAAGCGATTAACGATACTAAGGTGAAGGTCACCTTGTGATTTGAGGTCACACTTTTAAATGGGTTAAAGTGATGTCAATGGTAAAAAAATCATCATTTACTCTTAGAGAATAATCGAAGGTGAAACTTTCAATAATACTTAGTGTGTTATTATAAAGATATTAAATGATCAGTTTCAGCGTGTACATTATTGCCGTACATTCACTGCAAATTCATTTTGATATTTTTAAAACGATTCTACACTTGCAAAGAAAATCATTAAACAAATTGAAAAAATATGTAATCTTAATTCAATTTTTTATGGAGTTTGTCAGCTAAATATTTTTGTTGTCCGACTTTGGAACTTTTAATAAGTTGTATACAAATTAGTTTTTTCGTGGAAGAGATTAGATATTTTTTTAATATTTACGAAGTTTGTTCGTACTTAATAAAAATCTTACCGTGCTTCAGTACCTAGAAAATAGTAGATGTCTATCACGAGTAATATTGAAGACTTTACCTTTCTTTTAGATAGCTACTGGACTTTTAAAAAATGTGTTAAACAACGCAGGAACTAACTTGTTTATTGAAATTACATTTATCGTCTTTCACCTAGTTATATTTTAATAATAATATTGTTATGTCGTGCATACTTTTTTTAAACACTTCGGTCAGTTCTTACTGTATGATCATTTCTTATTGTATTATTTTAGTTGTTTGATTGTTACTGTGCCTCTAAAAAATAAAATAAAATAAAAATGAATAAATAAATATTGACACCAATCACATACATTGCTCTGATCCCAAAGTAAGTAGCCAATGCACTTGTGTTATGGAAATCAGACACAACGGTGGCACCACAACACCCAGCCCCGAGACAATGTGGAAAATTTTGATTTCTATATTGACCCGACCGAGAATCGAACCCGTGACCTCGGAGCGGCGACGCCTTGAAACCCAGCGAGCTTAGCCACTACACCACGGAGGCCGTCGCGGTGATGTTGTTAACTTGGCAAATTTTTGTTTGATTTTTGATTGTAACATGTTTACTTAGTTTACCCATTCAAACTTATTAACATTCAAATTTGAAATAGGTACTAATTCATGAAATAGAAATAAATTGTCATTCGAACAGTTGACAGTTACGTTTGACGAAATTAATTGGTACCTAATAGTGAAAGTATATTATGCCTCATTCGTTATAGCAAGGTATTGCACAACACATCACTAGCGACTATCAGTCAATTATTGATTTTATCGATAGATCGACCCCCCGTGACGAACCTCACTAGGTAATTAATTTTAATTCGTTATTCAAATATGTCGGCGACTTTTTAGGTTTTATTGGCATTCGATTTTCGTGTTTAGAAGGTATATTTAACGAAAGTAAATATGTTAATTTAAATCATTAATATCAAACAAATTCCTTTCGCCTTTCGTTGTAATTAAATTAAATATGAAAACCGAAGCTCGCCGAAAAATAATTTTCAGTAAACTTTTTACAGTCTAACGGCCTGTTTCACAATGTCCTACTAAGTTCTGGTTACTGTTACCTGTCCAACACTTAATACGAAAGGGCGTTCCATATTTTTTTTAATTACATATTCGTTGGTTAGTGTTTATTTGTCCATGGTACATGCCCTTATATAATTGTATCTGAAGGTGGTAACATTTACAAGTGGAGCGGAAACAGTATATAACTAACAGAGTTTTACTATTAATATTTCTTTAGAGAGAGAAAAAGTTAAGTCCAAAAACGATTCATGAAAGAAAAACTTTTTTTTTAATTTGAAACTACAACACTTTATTCGCGATGGCACACTTCGTATAGCAATCTCGTCATTTTGACGAAAAACAGCCCTTGGTTTTCTCCATTACCCATTAATTTAGTTCTGTATTTCACTAATTGTCAGTTTTAAGCGAAACAGAGTGTTCTATCACATAAATATTTTATCAAGTGATCCTCCTTAACTTTGTTTTTGACCGATTGTTTTATCCGATCCATTTGTTTGGATAATTAGTTAAATTGGATCGGTGTTGTGTCAAACTAGCTTTTTGGCTGTTAGCTGTACCTTTTAGTTTGAAGTTATTTTGGACTTGAGTTAGTTGATATCGAATTTTAACTGAGGGCCTACTACGAAAAACGAAATCCATCAATACGAATATTGTTGTGTTGCGGATCCGAAGTATTTTTAGTACCTATGCAATCCTCACTGCGAAATGATAATCGTATTGACGGATTAAGTTTTTTGTAGTAGGCCTCCTGTTTTATGGTGAATGCACACAGCCTGGCGGCCGTGCCGGCGGCCATGCCTTTCACGCCGCGGCGGCTGCCGCCGATGCCGCTGTGGCATTTCCTATATTATCTGAGAGATGATTGACATATGCCGCCAGCAATGCTGCTGGACGGTGTGGATACACTATTACATTTTTGAAGTCAGTTTCTGCCAGTACTCGTGTTTTTGACACTACTAATAATATAAAGAGCAATGGAAGGGAGGGTGTTGGGTACTAAAAGGATATACAGGGTGTCCCAAAAGTCGACGTCAAGCCGAAATCGCATGATAGGTAAGGTCATAACAGTTATCAGAAAAATATTATAAAAAATATGACGTGTTTTTAAAATTATAGCAAAAAAAAATTGTAGGAAAATTTACACCCTGTAACAGTTTTCACTTTCCTGTTGCTAGAAATCTTTACTTGTTGCCATTTTTTTTTACTTATTTCATCCTGAATAGTGCTTCTAAAATTTGTAAGCTTAAAATCTGAGCCAACTGCTCCAGCTTGAAAGAAGATGGCATGTTTTGCAGAACCACGTTTTGAAAATCAGTTTTTCGCCCTACTGTAACTGACAGTCCTGAAAAAAATTTTTACCACGCAAGTCTGGCAAGTAACTTTAAAAGTTAGCGCATTCAAAAAGGATCCTAAAATGGCATAACACTTATTACAATATTTCTTAGATCGGGCACAAAAAAAAATCAAGGAAAGTCGGTTTTGATTAATTCCTTTGACTTTACTAAAAGTGATTCTGCTCTCTCTCTGCTCAGATTTTAAGGTTACAAATTTTAGAAGCACTAATCAGGATTAAATAAGTAAAAAAAAATGGCAAAAAATAAAAAATTGTAGCAACAGGAAAGTAAAAACTATTACAGGGTGTAAACTTTCCTACATTTTTTTTTCTGCTATACTTTTAAAAACACAAGGCAATTTTATTTTTATTTTTTTCTGATAACTGTTATGACCTTACCTATCATGCGATTTCGGCTTGACGTTGACTTTTGGGAAACCCTGTATAGGATCCGAAATACCACTACACGCACCAAAACTGGCATAGCAGACGTTGGCGAAATAACAGCAAAGCTGAATTGGGAGTAGGCGGGCCATGTGTGATACCATGAGATGGCTATCGCCGCAGATGCAGACCGATAAAGAGATGGTGTGAGGAATTGATCAGTTTTGCGCGGGACTGGGAATCGTTGGCTTCGGTTAGAGATAAGTGGAAGAGTTTGAGAGAAGCCTGTACCCTGTGGGGTGAAATAGGCTAACAAAAAAAATTTAAAGAGTATATTTACAATCACAAAACTAAATGGAAACACAAAGTCGGCTAAAGTAATTAAAAATGCTGGAGATGACCCCTATCGCTTGTTTACTTACTGCGCGGCTGTTGGCATTTAATTCAAAGATACGGTACAATACTGTATAGATAAAATTACCGTGGCAGAACGTATTTGTACTTGCTAAGGTTATTTTTTTAAAAAAAATAGAGCCGGGTTTACCATAATCATTGTTGTTAACTTCAGCTTGAGATTCGATATTTAAAATTCGCCTTTTTGTCTTCTTTCTTTTATATTCATTAAAATTTGTACTTAGGTTTTACCATTACTTAGAGTCGATTTTACCAACGTTAAATAAGAAATATTCTCAAAAAAACGCATCTTTGAAAACGTCACCTGTTTGACAGAAATCTTTTTTGAAAATGGCATTTTCAAATCGGTCGATTTATTCTTCGAACGGATAAGTAGATTTTCCTAATAATTGCTGACAAGGTAACGTTTGCGAATTAGAAGTTGTGTATTGTATTCGACGAATATTCCTTATCTGACGTTGGTAAAATCGACTCTTAGTTGAAATTCAGAAAATGTCTTTAAATTGCAATTAAAGAGGTAAAACAGAAGCATACGGTTTGTGTGTTTGGTTAGCATATTCAATTAACGTACTGTACTCATCCTTTGCATTAAAAAAATATCCCCATGGTTATCTATAGCGACTGGTAGCAAGCGGGCATTATCCAGTTTGATCCTGTCATTTTTATTTTTGAGTTAAAGGTCATCTGTTGTACATCGTGCTAATACGCTACGAATTTATAACTGAACAAATAATATAATATATATGTGTATTATTTAAAGCATTAATTAAAAATATTTAATAGCAATACAAAATAAATAAACTAACAAAACAAGTACGTAAAGGCTGTTATACAAGCATACACATTATAGCTAGGGAGTTGAAGGCCTACTTCGAAAACAAAATCCGATAAGATAATCGTTTCGCGGATCCGAAGCATTCTTTAGTAAGGATTCCATACTAATAATTTTCCGAATTTGAAATACGATAATCGTATTGGCAGATTTCGTTTTTTGTAGTAGACCTGCTGGTTCTTCAGAATTTCGTCCATTTATAACCAACCAAGTCTTAATTTAAAAATAATTTAATGCGTACAAGCTGAGTTTCGGATCTATAAAAAAATTGCATTTCAACGTTGTGCATTTTTGATTTTTTGGAATAGTTAGGGAATAATTTTGAATGAATTGCTCTTATTATCAATATAAAAGTACTATTATTTTTGTGATAGAATACAATAATAATAATATATTTTTATAGAATACAATATTTATTTATTACGCTATCGTACACAAACATTACAATTTATATTATATTAACTTACATTAAAAAGTTAATCTCTCAGAAAAATCAACTTACATCCATAATTTCGCCAACCGTCTTACGGTTTTTCGATCAGCCCACGTGTCCTGACGCAAGTTTCACATTTTTCCCCCATCCCACAAAAGTGCTCAACGCCGCTAAAGAAGTTTTCACTTCAAAAATGAATAACACCAAATTTGTCTTGTGCCATAAGGGTTTGCTTGTTGAGAAACGTTATCGCCCGCAAGCATATTTTGACTGCAAATGTAGGCAATTTCAATAGTCTTAATAATAATATTTTATATGTGAATAACGAGTTAATAATTTTATTGCCGACCGTTCACAAATAAACGATTGAATGTTACCCCACCAGTTACCGTCGGTACGGGTCTCATCAATAATCATCAATATATTACATTGGACGACAATTAATACGGACTGGCGGCGACTTAATAACGTTTTTGCTCTAAGCACCAATTAGGTAGATCTGCTGTACGAGAGACATAGCAAGAATAGATAAGACAGCACAGGTCGTACAAATCACTAGCAAGACGAAGTAATTTTTTTTAACTGAAAATCTAAATTAAGGCTACGATACCCATGCCAGTAGCTGATACACTTTCATGCCAGCTACTTGTATGTGTAGGCGGACGCTAACTAGCAGGCAATGTGATAGAGGGGTCGCGGGGGGCTCCAAAACTGGCGCATGTGAATATCATTAGTATTAACATAGGCATGCAAGGACGCAAATTGCTAAACTAACACATGCTAGTAACGGGCATGCAAGCTACTGGCCCGTTTAACAGGCAAGTGTATCGCAGTCTTTAATTTAACACCATAAAATTAGTATGATAATTTAATGACACTGATAAAATATGCAACAACTAAGTATGTGTACTTAGTGTGTGTGTTCTCAAAACGTTTAATTTTTCAAATAGATGACTATTAAGTACAGCTTAGTTAAAAACCGTCAGTTTAAGTAAGGATAAACGCTAAATTAATTTGTGAATCTACCGTTATCATGATTTGAAACCGCTCATTTATAAAACCTTATGTAGCGTTAAAATAGTAACAGTGTTATGTTATTTATATGGTCAGATAATAAATAATATCCTTTAAATATCCTTTGGACATTCCCACACATCGCCATCTAGTCCCAAACTAAGCTACTCAAAGCTTGTGTTATGGGTGCCAGACAACGGATATAATACTTAAATACTTTTTGTTTGTAAATACATACATGATATACGTAGAAAACACCCAGACCAATACAAACAGACATGTTCATGCACACAAATGTTTGTATTGTGCGGGGATCGAACCCGCAACCCGCTGCGTAGTAGGCGATTTCTCGACCACTACACCAGACGGGTCATCCGGTGTAGTGGTATTTAATAATAATAAAACAAGTGAATAAACGAAAAAATGTATCAAGTGCAATATTTGTAAATGCGAATATCCCTTTCTCGCAAAATCTTAGTTTCGCATTCCTTTCTAAGAAGTATGTACTGTTGTATCTTCCCATGCTGTGTAGTTGATATGGGCATGAATAAAAGATAGCCGTCTGATGAGACAATAAATCTTCAAGATAGACGTTTTAGACTTAGGAATAGGTATATTGAATACTAAGCTGGTCTGCTTTAAAATCATAACCTAACCGCTGTACGAAGGGAGATGAAGATATGAGTAAAAAGACATCGGAATATATATTCTTACGATCTTAGACTTTTTACCAAGAAATTAGTAAGTTACTTTGTATTACATCTGGATTTTTTTTATGTTTTTAATTGTTAGAGACGCGCTGAGTAGCACTTTTGTCGGGTAACGAGTACCGAGTTTTACGTAGTTATTTTTTTTTTCAACCGAGTACTGCACGGCGATTCAGAGCGTTCGATAAGCCATTCTTCAAGGCTTGGGTTTCGGCTAGATTTTTTATTATTTTTTACAGTAATATCGCAGTTTGATCGGATGTCGATATGATAGTTCGGTAACAAATATAATTAAAGAACAAAATAAATTAGTTGCATCGGATAAATCCAAGTATTTTTTTTATTATTTATATGTAAAAGTTAACCAATCGTAATCGAATCCGAAACCAAATGGTTCTGAATCAGGGGGGCTGGGCTGGTTCAATTAAATTCGTGCTTTTGGCGCGTAAGCAAGTACAAATAGGTTCACGCGGCAGAATTAGACTTCTCCCAGCCACAAGAGTGCTTAAGAATAACATCACTATTTGAAAGAAAATTTGTTGGCAGAAGACATCAGGCCTTTCGAAAGGTGCGCACGAACAAGGTATCTAGAGCTGGCACGTTTAGCACATGTGTTTCTATGTATACCTGCGAGTGATTATTTGCAGAGGCTGGTAACGTCTACAAAATATTAAGGACATCCTACATCATAAATTTACCTTTATTAAATTTCAAACAATGTTTTTTTTTCAAGATCTGATTTCACAAAATGAAAATTTTCCTAAAAAAATTCTTATTGATGAACACTGTTACATTATTAATTTGTATCTACCTTAATATACTTAGTATTTCTTTACTTAAACCGAGTATAATCGCCGAGTATCAAAAAACTAGCCGAGGTTGCCTCGTACCGAGGTACCGATACCGAGGTACCGAGTACTCGCCATCTCTAATAATAATTTCTACTTTGAAACAAACGAGACACAAAATTTGATAATATTCGTACCATTAGGGCTGAAGGATTAAATAAACGCTTAAATCATATCTTATATTAGATAACAATAATAATAATTGTTATTCATTACAATATTGCCAGTCAGAATTCAGTGCTATGTAGATAATATGTACAAAACTAAACTACCTGTTTTCTGTCACGAAAAAATGGCCAAGTAATTTAATTAAGTCGCGAAGCCCCCAAAATTCCTTTCACAGCTATTTTTATGAGGTTTGTTAATATTTCTGGGTACTTTTACACGTGTCAGGGTAGGCGCTACCTGTGTGAAAAGTTTTGAAATATAATACTATTTCATTTAATTATGAATTTTGTTTTAGTATTGTCTTTCCTAAGTAGTAAATAAATAAACATTCTGAGTCTCTATTTTTTCTTAATGCAGATTAACCCACGTCAAGTTAGATTTATCCAACCGAATAAAAATATAAAATGGCCGATTTAAAATGTTTTTCTCGTAAATGATAGCTGAAAAACTAGTTACGTTTTCAAATTAGGCGTATTGTGTTTTATTCGACGAATATCCCTCGTCTGACGTTGGTAAAATATTGAAGACTACTGAGACCACACAAAACTTTTTTTTTTGGAGATACTTTAATTTACTTCATGTCCAATGTATGAATAAAAAAAACACAAAAAACTACAAGCGCTTTACACACTTCGAACAATAAGGCACGGTCCGCATTGTTCCCAAAAATCTCGGATGTATATTTTTTATAATATATCTGGCGTCAAATACTTGACATTGCTCCCGCTATCCGGCGTGCATTTTCATAAATATCCTCTGGACAAATTTACGGCGTGGGGATAGCGATCTCAACAAAATGCTTGTAATTTCGACGATTTTTCTTTTTGAACGCGACCCATGTTTGGTGCGTTCGCCTTTTTAATATCCGCGAAAAATACATTTTAAAAAGTTACCGCTATTTGTTATCTCGACTTGTTTTCGTATAATACGGGGACGATATAAAAAAAAGATTGTGCAGTGTGATTTTTTTTGTCGTCGTTTTGACGTCCAACGCTGACAACCCCCACGGTTTTCCACAGCGACCGATCATAAGCGGTCTGCATCCAGTGTGATCCCGCGATCTTAACAAGGTCATCTGTCCATCTTGTCGGTAGACGTCCCACGCTGCGCTTATGGTCGAAAGGTCTCCAATCTAGAAATTTCTTTTCTAATAAGCATACGAATAAATAAATGAACTTCAGATTGAATCAACGGATATTCAACAGTTCGTCGCCTCAGTGCTTATTTGTTCTATCTGCCATTTGTTACTTTTACAGGAGACGAGTTTTTATCTTTAGTTTAAGCAAGTGGTTATAGTTTTAAGATTTAAAAGTCTCATACAATACATTGGTAACTTTTGATTTGATTTTTTTAATGATTGACTATGGATGGTAATTAATTATACCTTATTTTTTTCGTTTTATTTGGAGACTAGCGGTCCCCCGCGACTTCGTCCGCGCGTTTTGAGTTTGCTCCCTCCCCTCCCGTTGCAGCGTCATGTTTTATATCCTAAAGCCTTTCTCGATAAATAAGCTATCCAACACAGAAATATTTTTTCAAATCGGTCCAGCAGCTCCTGAGATAAGCGCGTTCAAACAAACAAACTCTTCAGCTTTATAATATATTAGCGCAAGCGCACGTTGTACTTAAGCTGCGAATATTATTTTGGTGCGGAGTTATGTTAAAACTGTGATAGCTCCTAAGATATTTATTGAAATCAAATGATATAAAGGGCAACTTGGTTCTAAATGAAATGCTCGTGATGATGAATGTATTTATTTTGATAAGAATTAATACCTGTGTGTATAATACACCTCTAAAAAAATGCATTATTTTTTTTCAAATTTATTAACATAAAAAAGGTTGTAGTAAGTCAACCATAAAAGATAGACATATGCTGTCGCGGACTTTATTATAGAACTCTTAATGCTGAACAATCCTGTCATACATGATTTTTGTGTAACTTAAGCGGTTTCCGCAGCGTATGCAACGGAAGCTCTCAAAAGGAATATCTTTCTCCCGTTTTCGCAACATTTTTCATTTCTGCTGTGGTCTTATGAGTCGTATCTTTATGTTATATAGCCTAAAGCCTTCCTCGATAAATGGACTATCCAACGTAAAAAAAATTTTTCAAATCGGGCCAGTAGTTTTTGAGATTAGCGCGTTCAAACAAACAAACAAACAAACAAACAAACAAACTCTTCAGCTTTATAATATTAGTATAGATAGAACAAACAAACATGCACAAATATAATTACGAACGTGGAGTTAGAACATTGCCTAATTGGAGATAAACCAAAATGACTGTTCCATTTTTGCGTGCTTATGTGTTTTATGTGCCAAACATGTATACAGGATGTATAAATTAAACAGTTGCCTTCGTTTTCAGATTTAATCATGTGTACCTACTGGATAATGTATTACATTTATTACAAAATCTAAAAACATTGAAACCTATGTTAATTCCAAAACCATTTAGTGATTTTGTACCTATAAAAAGTATTTTGACATTTTAACTACTAAAAAAAGTGTAAGCTGGGTTATTTTCGCAAAGAAAGGATGATCATTAGCCTTTCAAATTACCATAGAACGCTACTTTTGACGTCACGTTTATGGCTTGATATCAATGTGTGAGTAAAGAAAATACATATGACGTCATCATCTCTTATTAAAAAAAAATCTACAAAATAATTACTGTATCTATACTCAAAATATTCAAATTAGTATCTTAAATTTGTAGGTTATTCAAGTAAAGTATATAAAACATCCACTCTAAAAATTTCATTACATACTCTAATAATAATTTATTTATTTATAGTAAAAGAAAATAAATCTATTATTATTTATTTTTTGTTGGTTATTTTTTTATTATCCTCTTTTCTGTGAACTTCTTCATTTTTTTCTTTTCATTTATTTACTTTATTCATTGCCTTTTTTCTATACATTTTCCTCTTTTCCAGTATCATTTCCTTAAATATTTGTGTTTTTTTCTTCATTTTTAGTTTCAATACTTAAAAAAGTGTCTTGTTCTCATTTTGCCTCTGTTTTAGTTTTATTTCTTTCATTCATTGATTTATTTCTATCATTACTACCTCCCTTTGCTTCCTTTCTTTCAGTGAGAGTCTTCTTTAAATATTTTCGTTCATTTAGTTTCTATTAGGGTACCGTAGCCGAATGGCATAAACGGAACCCTTATAGTATCGTCAGGTCTGTCTGTCTGTCCGTCCGTATGTCACAGCCACTTTATTCTTTAACTATAAGCATCACACTGTTGAAATTTGGTTGGAAGATGTATTCTGTTAACCGCTTTACGATTCTTATACAAAAAATTAAAAGTAGTATATTTAAGGGGAGGCTCTCATAAATGGAACATAAACCGAAAAATTTATGTGTCAAATATAAAATATAAATAGTATTTCAATGGTGGCCGGTCACCATTGAAATACTCTCGGGTCATATTACAGTAACACCCTGAACCGTCAGAGTAAAAAAAATGACCTTTAATCAGAAATCGACCCTACCCTGCTACATAAAGGATGACATACTGTGTTAGAAACAACACCCTGTTTCAAATTCATAGCGGAATCGAATGTCAATAAAAAAGTACTTATTTCTCAGTTTGCGGCTGCGTCTACTTGTATTTAGTTTTGCATCCAGTTGTAGCTATAATAAAACACTTGGTTAATTAATACAATTCAGGTACTAAAACACAACGAATTATTTAATATTTGTAGTTTTTCCGAGCGTGACGAACTTATTCCTGTGAAGACTTCTGGCACAGTGTAAAATAAAACAAAATGGCGAATATGGCGTCGCGCGCTGTGATTGGCCAATTGAGTGCACATAGAACACTCAAGCACTGAACTTCTGTAACGATGTAGGACATAAAACAAACACCGGACATAGAACAAATAAGCACAAAATTTACATTTTGGAGCCGTGTCACAAATAAAATGATTATATATTTTTAATGGTTTTGTAAGCAAAAAGTTGTAATTTTTTTTTAACCAACAGGACTGAAATTTAAATCTTAAAAATCAAAAGTCAATTTTCGAAAAATTGGTCGATAGAACAAATAAGCACTGAGGCGACGTTGTTGACGAAATTGTAAAAGCGTACGTGTATTTCTTTAACCGACTCCAAAAAGGGTCAATTTAACATAACTTGTTAGGTTATTATGTTATGTTGCGTTTTATATTACTGTACTTTTCACACTCATTCATTCGGGATTGAAGGCAATAATTACAGTTCATTCGTTCACGCATAAGAAATCGATTCAACAATCGGTTCTGGATGTATGCGATTAACTGATCTCTAGATACGGATTCGATGACAGACGATCGAGATCAGAGGTGTATTCTGGAATAAGTTTTATTGAAGTCTGTTTAAAATTGTTTTCGCTTTGAGGTGGCTAAATAAATCAATAAACTCAATAAGTATCATTACTATATTATAATACACACTAATGGCTATTACTAATGTATCAGTTTTTTTTGTACACATTTATTTTCTATCAGTTAATATGAGTGGTGTGCAATAAATAGACCACTCTAAAATCAGAAATGAAGGGTCTAAAATGTTACATACAATCACTCGCGACATAGTACAGTCTGTTTTTATTTCAAAGTCGAATATTGTAAACAATCGTGACATTTCTTTTAAACGAAATGATTAATTTTAAAATGAGCTAAACACAAAACTCACAACTTACATGGTCAATTCATCGTTTTATACTGAGATCTTATTAAATCAAATAGTTTATTAATTTTATTCACTGATATTATTTAAAAAGTTATGAAAAGATTGTTTACATTATTGGACTACCTAAGAAAAACTGAGTTTGCATTTTGAATGTTTTTGACAAAAGCATAACAATTGGGGTTATGGAATGTTTAAAACTTTACTTGCAATATTTTTATATATCCCTTTATAGAGTCCTTTTCACCGGTTGAAGGCTGGCTTAACAAATTACAATAAACTTGATTTATTCTCTTCGCAAATCGAATCGCTGCATGAACTGTTTCCTTAACTGTTGGTTACCCTAACCAAAGCATAAGCAGTAGGTGTTGTAAATATAAGTAGTCAAAAGTAGTAAGTACTCTCTTTAGTTAAACTTAACAAATAAAATAAAATGACCAAAAATCACACATGTACATAATTCTACAGCCATTGTGAATATCATACTATTTGTAAATAATCTGTACGTATATCACCTAAATTGATATTTTTCAATAAATTTTGATTTTGGCCTAAATTGAGAGAAAATGCCTATAAATTACCTAGGAACACTATATCATAATATCGCTCACCGAAAACAGTACAGACGCAAGTCTGAAAAATGTAGTTTTGAGTTTGAAGTTTTCATTAACGTAACGTTTTTGAATTTTTTGGGTTTACTTTTTTTGTTGACAGATGTAGTATTGGCTTCTTGGTTTGTAATGGCGCGTTTTTAAGAACGTGTTGATGACTTCAAAAAACGAGAAGCTGTAATACAAGCTATAGTATAATTGAGCGTCTTCTGTGGCATTTTTTATTGTGTCTTGCGATCCTGCGAATCGGTTTGAGAGAACGGCGATCTTATCTCAAACCATATTTTATTGTTGAGAATATTTGGCGATGATTTTGTAAGGAAACTTTCGCTAATCTTTTGACAAACGATTGCTCGTTTCAATATTTTTACTAACATACGAGATAAACTCATGATAGTTATAAGTTGCTTATTTGAGTTGAGTTTCTGATTTTTAATTGACTAAAACGAAAAAAACTAAGACATAAATAATAAAAATATTTATTTTGTTTTTTTAAATGTTGCCGCGTTAAAATATCTATAACTACAGGATGGCCAAAACAGTAACGACCAGGTTTTTTTGGAAACATTACATTCAGGACTATCCGAATATATCCTATGTATGTTAGACGGATTTTCATTGTTTTCGAAATATATTTTTTTCGCAAATTTTGTAAATTTTCAAATAAATAAATAATTCCTTCACTTTTTATGGTTTTATGTTGGCTTTATGTATTACAGTATGATCCCTATAAGTAAAATATTATGTTATAT
Source organism: Pyrausta purpuralis (assembly GCA_963924145.1). Taxonomy (NCBI): domain Eukaryota; kingdom Metazoa; phylum Arthropoda; class Insecta; order Lepidoptera; family Crambidae; genus Pyrausta; species Pyrausta purpuralis. The sequence goes on along the minus strand of OZ001668.1, from coordinate 18,457,127 downwards.
TATTAGTTAGTTATAACTAAGAATATGGTGTATTTTGGATAGCCCTGGATGTAAAAAATTCAAAAAAAATAATGGAATTCACTGTTTTGTCATTCTGTATATAGTCACTTTCATCGTCCATTAAACTTAAACTTATTTAAAATTCATTGTTTTCATTAGAATGAGTTTTATTTATATAAATAATAGTTAATTAATTATAACTTATCAACTTGCACATTTGATTACCTAAAGCGAATTATAATACATTTTACCGTTAAAGCGAAATATATATAGTTATTGATATAATTTAATCCGAATACTGCAAAATCGGAGCCAATAATATTAATATCATATACCGTAGATTAAATTCCGATTTTGGGCCATGAGTGTTCATAAATCACTCTTACTTTTGTTGTTCTTTTTGACCTGTAGTGTTGTATTGAATGCAATTACGGATATTCACTATACCAATAAAAACGATATTGTTGTGGTTTGCTTTAGAATGTAAGTAAATCACATTTTTGCCTAATTTTTTTCGACTTATCTAAACGAAGATGTATCAGCTGAACGACACTTTCATGTAAAGCCATAAATATTTTTTAATTTTAATGGCTGCCCTTTTACAAAAAGTTTGGGTCTTTGCAAGCGAATTTAATTAATTTCGTTTTAATAACACTACTTGCAACTGCTAAACACCTAGGTACACATTTAAAAATATGCTTATTATATTACCTTTTTGGAATTTGTATCCTTTCCAGCCGACACATCACTAAATTTTTGACAACGGGTTTCCGTTTGTCTTCTTTTTTGACAGATGCAGTATTGCCATTTAGGTTTGTAAAAGCGTGTTTTTAAGGACGGGTTAATGACTCCGAGACACAAGGAGCTGTAATATAATTAAGCGTTTTAATGAAATTGAAATTTGAAATATATAAGGTCTATTTCAACTTTTTGGACCATTTACGCTTTAAAAGCAGATTTCTTTTAAGGTATTTTCTCAGTCAAAAATAACCATGCCGGAACCAAAATTAAACACGCAAATATAATAAATAAACCTATGAAATTTGAATGAAAAGATAAAAAATATGCTGATCAGCGTAGTCTGATAGCTAACCACAAAGTTGAAAGTTAAAACAGCTTCATTGCAATAAGAAGATAATTCTTATCACCTTTGCAGCAATTGTAAAAAAAACAAGTCTCATGCAAAACCGTGTTGAGTCTCCGGTGAACATACAATGTATTGTAAACACCAATCAACATTCGGCTTCAGTGCTATATTTTACATAAAGGTGTCAGTCTAATCGTTCTATGGACGCCATTACCTCAGTCAATGACGCATCCTGCACCCGAGATATGATGGTATAGGGTTACCATGATGTCTAGTTAAATTAGGATAATCCTGTAAAATAACGTACAGCAACTTATAATATATGAAGAATACCCACCGGTTTTAGTTTCATGTATGGGTGCCCCCCTTAAATATCATTATATTTTTATTTTTTGTATAATTGTAAAGCGGGTAACAGGATACATCTACAGAATTAAGTGGCTGTGACATACGGACGAACAGAAAGACTTGACGAAACTATAAGGGTTCCGTTTTTTTGCCATTCGGTTAGGAACCCTTCAAAACTCTCGTACCTTATCAGCTATAATACTCAACATGAATAATCTTAGTATGATTTCTTATTCATCCATTTAAATTATGAATGGTTAAAGTAAGTAAAAGAAAGCAATTTGAATTTGAAGCTGATATAACACATAAAAAAAACTGAGACGTTACGATTACAAAATCGTTACGTATCAGAATAAATCCTTTTCAAGTTTCACAAGGACAACCTTGTAAATCTTGATGACTTAAGTAAAAACACTCATAACCTAAGAAGTCAGTTAAAATAGTTATTTGCATGGATTTTATAACTCCGTGTCTAATATTTAAGTTGTTAAACCACTCAAACCAATTTCTTACGTCAAGAGATTGTTTAATGTGTCTTTCCACATCCCATTCAGAAATGTAAATAAAGAGTGTTCTAAAGAGAATAGTTAAAAGAAACAAAGGAAGATATTTGGCCGGGAGCATAAAGTCGCAACTAGTTTGCATTTTCAATTTTAAGACGATTTAAGTTTTAAGTTGAGTTTAAGTCGTTGAAGATTCCGCTCGGCCGGGATTTATCGTTAAATTGTTCCACTGCTTCCGATGTTTGTGATTCTAAGTGAAATGTACTATTGGACTGACTGAAGTCGAGGCGGGGATGTTATTGCTCCAAATTAATCACATAATTTTTCTCTCGCGTCTGAGCTTAGCACTTAATTAAATAAACACACTTAAAACAAATCTACAATTATAAGAACTCAAACACGTGCTCACCTTACATACCTACTAATCGGTCATAAATAAGCAACTTTGCTGAACATTATTAGCCGGTAATTTGTTTTCTGTGTTTATAGTGTTTTGTTACTATATCCAATAAACACTATAAAAACAAATCAAAAGCGATTGATAAATATTTGTCAAAATATTTCCTTCGAATCGGTTGAGAGAGAAATCTCGCAATATCAACGAGGTAACACAGCCCCAGCATTAAATCAACTTGCAAAATTCAACAGGTTTGCCAATGTGTCGGTGACCGAGTGGTATAGGCATGCGCCCGGGTAACGTAAGACACCGGGTTTGATTGTCTGAACAACAATTTATATTATTATTTGGGGTGATGTGTTTGAAATAGTTATTTCAAATGTCAATACAACTTAACGTGTTTTCGAATAATGCAATTGGTGTTAGATAGTATCTGTATTTTCTTGCTGTGGTCTTTTAATGTCAGGCGCATAGTAGGTACCTTTCGCTCCTATTACATATAGATACAGTATTTTATCTTTCAACAATGCATCATAGTTAAACATGATTAAATAGTATTATAAGATCACAAAGATGAAATAAGAAACCAAAAATTTGCGCACGGGCGGGACTCAAACCAGCAACTGTCTGGCTAACCGCCCTGTAAAGTGTTAACGAAAGCGCACATACTTGGAATCAGTGTCCACATAATTACCACATACATACCACTTTCTTTTTTTGGTATGGCAGTCTTGGAATAAGATACGATTATAATCACAAGTCAGTATGGTCACCCTACAAACACGATCGTATAGCCTCACACAATGTCTGGTTATATTACTCGGGAATACAGGAGCCATTGGATTCCGCACATTATTATCGGCTCAGCCGAAGGCTTCATAATTTAACCCAATAAAAACATATGAACAGTTTATAGGTTCTGAGTACTAACCTTTAATAAGCTGTGATTTTGAGAAAACTTATTTGATTTTTATTTATTCTTAATTTAATAATGTGTTGTGAAAAAATACCTTAAATTTAATGATGATACTCATGATACTCATTTGTGTAATTAAGACCTTAACATTATTTCGAAATGTTTGGTTAGCGTACCGAGTATTTTGTATTTTAAAATTAATTACAAGGTCCTTTAGCTGGCATCTTTTACGCCAAGATAACTTTTATCGTATAAGCGTTAGCGCATAAATAGCCACATTAGATTGATCTCTATACCGTAGAAAATCTAATTGTATCATAATAAGAGTGTAGACTACTAGCCTAGATTGATCTAAAAAACTTACTGAAGCGTGTGAAATCATATTGCCCTAAGGTTAATTTATAATTCAAAAAGGCTTGTTAACCAGGGCTTGGAAACCGGTTTTTTTTTTGAACTGGTTTGACGATAATACAGGTGGAACTTTTTGAAAAAGGTTATGTTCCTTTAAACCGGTTTTTAAACCGGTTTGGAAAAATATGGGTATTTTGCATTAACCGGTTCAACTTTTCGTACAGGCAGGACAACCACTCTGAACTTTGTTAAGATCTGCAAGCGGTGATCGCATCTGACGTTTGTTTCTGAATCTGATAATTAGTTTAACATCTTTTGAAGAATATTCGGTCTAAAAACACGTCGCGTTGCGATCGTCGCGAGCGGCTACGAATTAACCAGTTTATTGAGGTTCACAGTAACGCTCTTATTTGGTTCCGCTCCGGAACGGAATTTTACGATAAAACTGATTTAACCGTTATAATACCGGTAAATCTTGAACCGGTTTCAAGCCTTGTTGTTAACTATAGCATAATCAGATAGAGGTACGCAGTTGAATAACCATCCACATCTACCTATCTAGGGATACGGTTGCATCCTCGCCAAGTTAAGAAAAAAGGCAAATCTTCAAGCTGCACTATAAATAACATAAATTATAAATAAATGCATATTGGACACCAATCACATAGATTGTTCTGATCCCAAAGTAAGAAGCCAATGCACTTGTGTTATAGAAACCAGACACAACGGTTGTACCACAACACCCGGACCCGAGACAATATAGAAAATTATGATTTCTACATTGACCCGACCGGTAATCGAACCCTGTACTTCAGAGTTAAGCGAGCTGCTAACTGTCAATTAGCAATCCCATCAAAAACAATACTTGTCAAAAAAACCAAGTCTCGCAACTCAGTTGTTCTGCGGTAAAAAGTTGTGAGATCCATGTAATACCAAGTCGGTTATTAATTTATTCAGTCTCTACTTAAGCGACTTTCTGCTTTAATACGTCCAGTCTCTAGGACCACGATCGTGGTCCATAACAATTAAAATCAATTGTGTCTGGAATCTCCGTACTCGAAGCATTAAGTTGTTACGTAATAATTAACAGCATCTTATAGTGACGCATATCAATATTAAAATTCTTTAATGTTTTATATAAATATATTGAGACTTGGCCATCGCCTGAAAACACGTGTAAATTCAATCGCCTGAAAACACATGTAAATTCAATTATTTAGTGCGATGACCAAGTCTCAATATATTTATATAAAAAAATAAAGAATTTTAATATTGATATGCGTCACTATAAGATGCTGTTAATTATTACGTAACAACTTAATGCTTCGAGTACGGAGATTCCAGACACAATTGATTTTAATTGTTATGGACCACGATCGTGGTCCTAGAGACTGGACGTATTAAGGCAGAAAGTCGCTTAAGTAGAGACTGAATAAATTAATAACCGACTTGGTATTACATGGATCTCACAACTTTTTACCGCAGAACAACTGAGTTGCGAGACTTGGTTTTTTTGACAAGTATTGTTTTTGATGGGATCTCATTTCTTTTTGTATTTTGTAGACAGTTCTACTTTTTTCCTTTTCGGTACCTTCTACTTATTGTATATAATATGTATATCTACCTGCAACGAATTTTCTTAAAGTCCTCTCTCTGACTTATGAACTTTTCGCCTCGCGCTAGCACCGCGACAGCTCCCTCGGCGACATTCACCTTTCCGCGCGCCCCGCCACTGTCCCCGCCCCGCGCCCTCACGCTGGCACCGCGCAGCGCAGCGCAAAGTAACGGCCCGCGCTCACTCGCTAGCATCGCAGCGCGTGGTATAATAATTAATTTACAACCTTACGCACTCGTAATAAGTACGAATACGCACGTAGGTACGTTTTTGCATTAAATAATTTAATTTACACGTGTTTTCATGACGGGAATACCCATTTTTTGCTCGATTTGGCAGGGGCACTACCATGCGCCTATATTTATATGGGACTAGCTTAAACCCGCGGCTTCGCACGCAATAATAATAACTGCCGTAAAACATCGTTACGAATAAAGCCAATATTGAAAAATTTAACTGAAGACTTGGCTGTATGGGCTTAATTTTTTTGCAGTCTTTTCTAGATTTTTTAGTTTTTCCTTAATTCATACACCAAACACTACTTATATTCTAAATTTGAAGCTTCTAGGTCTGCTAGAAGTGCCTTGGAATTTTGATGATCGGTGAGTCAGTGAGTGACAAAATTAAGAAATTTGACCCGTTATAATTCTTAAAATACTGGTCCAAATTGAATGAAATTTGAAATATACCGTGTCTTTACAATGCTGCATGGCTACTGAAAATTTCAGTCTTCTAGTTTTATCCACAACGAAGTTACAGGGGGTCGAAAATGGTCTGAATTGCTTCGAGAAAAGGATGGTACGGCCGTGACGCTTTTTTGCTCGACTTGGTGGGGGCACTGCCGTGCCCCCAGATTCGTATTGCGTATTAATTAATAGTGGGTACGTGTAACAAATTAATGTCTGAGATTTTTATACACCTACCTACCTACATAATATTTTATTACCCATTTATATTTAAAATGTGATTTGACATTGTAAAATCTCATTTTTTGTTGGTTTACTGTTCTTTGGTTAGCTAATTTTATGCTATGTCGCATTACATAATAAAAAAAAAACATTATGAGTATAATTGTAGTATTGTTACATTGATAATATGCGTTTACACTGAGTGGGAATTGAAATGACTGGAATTTGAACGTATTAAACTGGAATCGCTTGAAGTCACAAGTTTTTTGACATTTCGCGTCGACAATTTCAATTTTTAAGATTTTTTGTTGCATCAAATATAATTTTACTTCGGTACGTAGCTATATCTTAAATAAATCTTAAAAAAATAAGGTAATTATTTAAGCTTTATTGAAAAATTATTCTCAAGCAATAAATACATGGAAACACCAATTTCGTCGTAGCGTTGTCTCTCTCTATCTTGTTGCCAATTTTTTTGCTTGAGACTGCTCGCGTGTAATATCGCAATACGCCCCTTGTTCACTTAAAAAAATCATTCTAAATCATATTCATTATACTTAATTATGATTTCCATTTAGTATACAATAGCCCACCTACATCACTAACGAGGAAGTCATGTTATACTCATTACTGTAAACGACATTCAATACTAATGGCTCTCCAAAACACAATATCACTTTAATTAATGGATGCTGCGACGAAATGCCATTAAAATTCTATGTAACGATATAAAATCACAATGTTCGTGCTGGGCTACATGTTGAGCGAGCAATCAGTCGTGTTCTTCCGATGTCAAGCCTACTTTCCGTTTCGTTCGTAAAAATCGCAATTTTGTGCTACCTGTAAACGATTATAAACCATATTTTTATAAGGGTAAGGTTGAGGAAGACATAGAGTTAGTTTGTCGGTGGTAAACATCAAAACAACATGGCATTGAGTATGCTCTTGTCAAACTTGCGGCGCTTCGTAGATTGTTGAAGACAGACGCCATAGAGATGCGTTTCTAAGATACCTTACCTACCTATCAGCCAAAGGATCTCCCCGACGCTTTTCCACAGCGACCGATTACAAGCGGTCTGTATCTAGTTTGACCTTCTTAACCGGTCGTCTGTCCACCTTACCATGGTAGACGTCCTACGGCACGTCTTTGGTCAAAGGGTCTCCAATACAGTACTTCTCTGCTCCAACGGCCATCAGTTCTTCGCGCTATGTGCCCTAAATGGCTACGACGAATAGGTTTGACGAAAAAAATAATGTTTGGTTTTAGTTTCATGACTTTTTTTGTATTAGAATCGTAAAGCGGTTAACAGGGTACATCTTCCTACCAAATTTCATCAGTGTGATGCTTATAGTTACAGAATAAAGTGGCGGTAACATACGGGCAGATAGACAGACAGACAGATTTGACGAAACTATAAGGGTCCCGTTTTTTGCCATGTGATATGTCACTGTGATTTGGAGGTAGTTTTATTTTATTTATAAACTTTTCTATGCATTGATTGTGTAATGGAATAGACAAGCTTATCATTTTGATTTAAACTTAATTTACAGATATTTTTCGCGGAAATTTATTTAATTTAATTAGGATTCATTCAAATGAGTAGTATTCGCGTACACTTCAGAATCTAGTAATCTTATCATATTGTCTTCGTGTCAATTTGAGATAGAAATAATTTTAAAATTACAAATGCACATGTTAGTTTATCAGACCCTTAACTTGAAACGATGTGTAGGTCAATATTCACTTTGACTGAACAAGACATACGCGTACATACATTAGTATTATTATTATGGGTTTGTTCATTATGTATTTTTTATTTTATTTATTTATTTAAAACACTTCATGCACAAACAAAAGGTACATATGGCGGACTTAATGCTAAAAGCATTCTCTACCAGTCAACCATTGGTCTATACAGAGAAATTGCTAGCGGCGCGAAGAAAGTGATAGAAGGGCAAAGTGAGAGCTTGATTGAACCTACAATAGGTATTTAAACAAAAAATAAACATACATACTACTTATTACATAAATACCGTATACATTAATACATAATTATGGAATAATAAACATATACATAATAATAGTACTAATGGTACACATGTGAGAAAAAAAAGAAGAAGAGGTCAGTGAGACAAGTTCGATATCTCTTCCTTGTAAAGTGCTCGGAGGGCCATCTTGAAAGAGAATTTGGAGGTGGATGCTTGTACTGTCTTTGGGAGGCCATTCCAAAGTCGAATGGCTGTGAGGGTAAATGAATTGGACATGAAGCCAGAAGAGTGACGCGGAGTGAACAGTTGGAGAGAGCTACTGGAGCGAAGGGACCGGTCATGAGGAGTATGGAGATACGAGAATTTGTCTTTCAGGTACGACGGAGAATTGGGATTGAAAAGAATGGAGTACAACATGCAAAGTGTTCGAATGTGTCTAAGCTGCCGGATGGGAAGCCAGCCAAGCTGGGAGCGAAATTGGGAGATGTGATCATATTTGCGAAGACCAAACACAAATCTGAATGTATATGTTATGGACCAAGTGATAAATTGAGCAATATACATAATGCCCGGTCATTATGAAAATGCCCAATGTAAGAGTGCAATTTAATAATAATTATTCAAATAATCAAATTGGCCGGGTACTATGCATATTGCCCATCATCTTTTGGGCCGAGTAATACAAACAATTACTATTTTTTTATTGTTATTGTCATTTTACCTAAAATAAACTAAATATTAAACCACTTAAATAATCAGACTCATTATTTGGATTAATTACGAAGGACTTCTACATTAAAAATCCACTAGTTTATGCATTTAAAACTTAAAGAAAGTCATATTTAAAATATGACATATAATTTAGTTAAATTTAAATCAAAAAAATCACAACATATCTTTGTTTTACAGAAATGACTTATTATTAACAGCTTAGTTATCAAATTGCCCAACTATCATGTAGCAATATAATAATGACCGTGCAATGTGGTAAATAATGAAGTTTAGATAGTACCTAATCACTTAGCCCGATAAAGACAGACATTATTCATAATGCTCGGGCATTATAAATAATGCCCGCATTAATCACCTGATCCATAACATAGACGGTATTTATGTTATAAGTAGTATGTATTTTATGTTTTTGTTCTAAATACCTTTTTATAGTTTGAAATCGTCAAGCTCTTATTTTCCCCTGTATCACTTCCTTCGCGCCGCCAGCATTTTCTCTTTATACACCTATGGTTGACTGGTAGAGAATGCTTCTAGCATAAAGTTCGCCATATGTACCTTTTGTTTGTGCATGAAGTGTTTTAAATAAATAAATAAGATATTATCGTGATACGCAACGACAAAGTCGCTTCACTGTGAGTGCATTTATTGTGAATGTTTTTTTTTATAAAAAAAGATACACTGTCTTAATTCATTGCGAGGTAGAGAAATCTTGTCTCCATTTAAATAGTAATCACTTCGCTAAATATTTTCTTGTTCAACATAACAAGATTGAGTTGAGATAATAGGCTAAAAAACTAATGATCGTATTATCTTTATGTTATTCTTCTATTAGCAGAACATTTAATAAAAATATATTCGTTCATAATGGGTAAGATTCTGAGATTTTTATAACTACATAGCTAAGTGGAAGTAAGTGGCCTAATTCAGTTAAAGTTGGCTCGGAACCCTCAATGCGCGAGTCCGACTCGCACTTGGCCGGTTTTTATAGCTGTGAACTGTCATATCACGTTACTATGTCATCAAAAACTTGGCGTAGGAAGATTCCAACTATCGACATGATTATAATAAATATTTTACAAAATAAAACAATTGATGTTCCATTTATTTCATTAAAACAAAAACCATTCAGATTTAATTCCCATCGACGTTATTATATCTACGACCCTTTACACTCTGCGACTTTTAGCAGCGATGCAGTCGCGATGCTGACGCGCATTAGCATCGATATAGTCGCAAAATGACAACCTTAACACATTGCGCTACTTTTAGTATCGATACAGTCGCGATACTAACGCGCGTTAGTATCGATTCAGTCTCGATGCAGAAGCTGGAAATTGATAAATTATGTACTGAATTTTGGCGACTGCATCGATACTGACGCGCGTTAGCATCGATGCAGTTGAGCTTCTGCATCGATGCTAACGCGCGACTGCACCGATGCTAAATTAAATCTGTTCATTGCGTGAGTCGCGATGCTGAAGCGCGTTTTCAAAACGCGTGACTGCATCGAAACTAAAAGTCGCAGTGTGTAAAGGGTCTACGGTATTTGCATATTTTGTGGTCACAAGTAACATGATATTTTAATGGTTCGGTATTCGTGTAGGCGATCGAATAATAAGGGCTATAACATGAAATATTCACAATACTACGATGGCTATAAATCACGTGAACACGTAGTTAAAGTAAGGCCAGTAAGCTGAGGTCAAAGGAAAAGACGCCAAAAGCTTTATATGCAGGGATCACCATAAATGTGTTAATTTAAGGAAAAGAGAATTAAAAAAATCCATAACAAAAGTGCATTGGCTACTTACTTTGGGATCAGAGCAAATAATATCACTATTTTTATTTTTTTTGTATGAGAATCGTAGACGCTCACGGATCAAAAGGCCGCCGGCGGTCGCATAAACAAAAGCATAACAAAAGACTGTTGATAAACACATCCGTGTGGAATTAAAGCGGTTAACAAGATACATCTACCTACTAAGTTTTAACTGTGTAATACTAATAGTTTCAGAATAAAGTGGCTGTGACATACGGGCGGACAGACAGACTTGACGAAACTATAAGGGTTCCGTTATTGCCATTTGGCTACGAAACCCTCAAAATGCACCTAAATTGAATTCTATTTTGGTAAAAGATTAAGCTGGCTCGTACCTAGCTCAACGATTAAATAAGCGACTAGTGTCATTACCTCCTAGCCATAAGGAAACGGTTTCGTTTTTGAATAGGTAGACTTTATCGAGTTCATGCATGCCTTAGTTTTTTAATAATAAATGTTGCCTTATAATAAACAAATGTGCTAAATACACCATAGTTTTAAAGGTAGTACTAACCTTATGATCTATTTTGTCGAAAAGAGAATTTTCTTCCAAAAAGAACAAATGTGGAGCGGTCCTACTGAATGCCACTGCGATTATGACAACACTTTCCAATTAACTATAATGTGTATTGTTTTACGCGTTATTGTGCAATTGTTAAATAAAACAAATGTTTTAACGATATTGGCTTTTTACTACTGAACCGTCAAACTTTGCAGTAAAAGAATGGGCACAAGATTTATGCCACTTGATTAATTTGAAATTAAAACAATTTATATTACAACTTTTTATTAAAACAAGCGAAAATACGTTGAAGTTACCGATTAAAAGCTTAATTGGCTAACGTCTGTTTGAACACGCCCGTTTGTTTGTGTGTTTGTTCCCCGCGACTTTGTTCACGCGTTTTGAGTTTGCTCCCCTCCCCTCCCGTAGCGTGATGGTTTATAACCTAAAGCCTTTTTTAGGGTTCCGTAGCCAAATGGCAAAAAACGGAACCCTTATAGTTTCCTCAAGTCTGTCTGTCTGTCCGTCCGTCCGTATGTCACAGCCAATTTATTCTGTAACTATAAGCATCACACTGTTGAAATTTGGTAGGCAGATGTATCCTGTTAACCGCTTTTCGATCCTTATACAAAAAATAAAAAATAATGATATTTAAGGGGGGCTTCCATACATGAAACTAAAACCGAAAAAAAATTTTTAGTCTAACTATGCGTGTGAAGTGTCTATGGATAGGTCTTTTAAAATGACATAGAGGTTCCTAAAACCGTTTTCTTTTGAAGTCTAACGTTTCTTAGCTAGACGCTTCTAAAGTGGAAAAATGGGCGCCCCCCGCCCCATCTAACTTCTAAACTAAGCGAGTGTAAATTTTGAAAAAAATATATAATGTAAATCATAACAAATACTTTCAACCAAAATTGGTTCGAATGGAATCGAACGAGAAGTTTTTGAGATATAGCACATTTTCAACAACCGCAAACATAACTTTCTTCTTCATACAAAGTTATATTTGCTGTCAACAAAATGTTGTGACATCTTATAGTGGATTGCCTAATTCAGTTAACGTTGGCACGGAACCCTCAGTGCGCGAGTCCGACTCACACTTGGCCGGTTTTTAATAAATAAGCAACACAAAATATTTTTTTGAAATCAGTCCAGTAGATCCTGAGATTAGCGCGTCCAAGCAAACAAACAAACTCTTTAGGTTTATAGTATTAGTTTAGTATAGACTTTCTTAAATATGATATTACCATAATCACTTTTGATCCATAGTTTTTATATATTTGAAGATGTAAGTTCAAAGCAACGATTCTCAACATTTAAAGCTTTTATTGCCATCTAATGTATTTAAGTGCAATGCAAATACGATTATTATTTTAATGCTAATATAGTTCAAGTGTTTTCGTTTGTCTGTTAAGTTCAGAGCTGTTAACATCTTCAAAAACAAGATTTGAGCTAGTGATTTTGTAATGTAGTTTCTCAGCTTAATTAAATATAAGTTGTATGTGTTGAATACAATATTTAAAACAAACATAATACCTACTGAGCGTCTAATAGGTGATACGATAGTAAAGGTATGATATTATTGTAACAAAGTAATACATTCTTCAGGTCCAAACTTGCTTAACTTTACGTAATATAGCAAATTAAAAAAAAAACATACCTAATTCGAAATTTGTAACTGTATTAATGGATTGCATTATGTTGGATTTTTTACATCCAGAGCTATCCAAATATACCATATTTATAATGGCCAAATTTTTGTGGCGCTTTTTTCTTTTGAAACTATTGCAAGGCTAAGTGATAGTTCGGTCATAATTTTATCTTATTTGTATGGTTGATAATCACACTGCAATAAACGTACGTAACATCATAAAAATAGCAAAAAAAAATTGTTTGAAAATTCTAAAAATCTACAAAAATATATATATTTAGAAAACTACGGCTTACATATATTAATTCATTTAAAAATCTTCATGCTCAAACAAACGGTACAAATGGCGGACTTAATGCTAAAAGCATTCTCTATCCGTCAAACGTTGGTCTTAACAGAGAAAACACAGGCGGCGCGAAGAAAGTAATACATAATATATGTATCTGGGGTATTCATTTTTTTAAAGTACCTAACCAACCTTACCACCATATTAGTACCATTCATTATTTATATTTTATATATATATTATTATTTATATTTTCACGCTCCCCCTTTATAATCATACCCAAACATAAGATTTTCAGTACCAGTTTGCCTGATAAATTCAAAAACAGAAATTACTGGTACCCACTTAGTAGTAGACATATTTCTATGTTGCTGTTGTACTTTAATAACGGTGACGAAACGCCTCCTTACTTTTATTTAATTAATAAAAGGATGACAAATGCCCAATATTTTTTTTATGAATGACGAAAAGTAAAAAATGATGCAACGGCTAACCCACATCTTTAAGTCTTGCTCTCAGGTACAATAATTGCTAATTGATATTTTACAACGAGTAACAGTCACAGCACAGCTTAAAATATGCCAACGATTTTCTCTCATTTTAATTTCCTAAACCTCAGCCAATATACCTCATTAAACTGAAAGTTCCCCAATAAATATAGGGAGACCCGCAAAAAGTGCTATTAGTGGTAAATCTTCTGTCCCGCCGGTTTTCTACATGAGTGAAAAGGACAGTGGCAGGCGAGGCCATAAATATCTTCCGCTAGGCCCAAGGTTGGGAAAATGTGGGAACTGCGATTTTCGTCCTGTGAGCCTTCTTTGAAAGGTCGCCCATGTTTCTTACATGTTATTTTTATGACCGCACACATTGTGAACTACTTACAGTTTAGCTATAAAAGATTTATTTTAACAATAGAACCCTTTAACACAATGTAAGCGATAGTTATGTAACTCAGATGCTGATCATTTTCAGAACTCTCAAAAGACATGACGCCTTCGCCTTTCTCGTTCAATATAAATATTAGTATAGTCCGAATATGACCCACTTTTAAAAGATTTGCTCTATTATGTATTTATTAGAACATGAACACTCGGACCCGAGTGGTCGGCACAAACTGCTGGTGGCCAAGCACTGGAATCCAAATGCTGCATGTATATAAAACTAGAGGTACCCCACGACTGCGGCCGCCTGTTTTGAGTTTGCTCCCTTCCCCTTCTGTTGCAGCGTGATGGTTTAGTAAAAATGAAATAAGCTATCCAATTCAAACATATTCTATGCGATCCAGTAGTTTCTGAGATAAGCGCCTTTTAATACACGAACTCTTCAACTCGACAGCAAATTGAACGTCACCGTACGGCTTGGACCCGAGTGGTCGGCGCCGCTGGAACGGTTCTGGCGCACTCTGAAACAGGACTTGAAACCGGTTCAAGATTTACCGATATTATAACGGTTAAATCGGTTTTATCGTAAAATTCCGGTCCGGAGCGGAACCAAATAAGAGTGATACTGTAAACCTTAATAAACCGGTGAATTCCTGGCCGCTTGCGACGATCGCAACGCAACTTGTTTTTTGACCGAATATTCTTCTACAGAATTATTCCTTTTGCCATTTTATTGTTTTTATAATACATATAATTAAAATTTCCAAAAATATGTCGAAAGATTACCACAGTACGTATTTGACAGGATATATAAAAACAAAATACATTTTATTGAATAAAAACAAACGTCAATGCACTCACTCACGCTCGCTGATCTAATGAAGTTGAGGCAGTTGTCCTGCCTGAACGAAAAGTTAAACCGGTTAATGAAAAATACCCATTTTTTCGGAACCTTTTTCAAAAAGTTCCACCTGTATTTTCGTTATCGGTTCAGAAAAAATACCGGTTTCCAATCCCTGCTCTGAAAGGACTGTTTCACCAAATACAAATAAGCACTAAGCAACGTTTAATTCAAATATGGAAAGTCACTCTGTATGAGTATTGGACTATGAACTATATATACAGGATCTAACAAAACTAGTGATCTATAAATCATACTGATGTCAAATGATTGACATATTTTTTATAGCGATGTTTTGAAACAAAATAATTCAATTAAATAAGTAAAAATGCTGTCGTTTACTTATGCACACACAGACTTTAACCCACAAATCTAAAATCACTAGTTTTGTTAGACCCTATGTATAGATATATAATAATAACTAGAACGTATTAAGACATTTTGAAACAGGCTGTTAATCTTCTTAATATAGATCAACTATCAATCCTACAAAATTACAAAACAATCAATTCTAGTGTCTCCGCGTTCCGGCATTACGTTACTGCCGTTTGAAAAATAAGTGCGATTCCACCGACGGCAAACGGCTCGGTCGCACCGTTCTCAGTTAACGTCGCTTAACGAGCGTTTAAGACGCCACAATTGTTTTATCGCCGCTATTAAGACGCGGCTCCATACATCAATTAAGCCACGGTATCCCGTAAACACTTTAGTGTTGGTACCGGATACTATAGTATCGATTTATCGATAAAATAGTTCAATGGCATTAAAAATTTTGATATTCTCACTCTCATCAAGCAAAAAAATAGGAAGGTAAGTATTCAAAATGATGTGTGTAGGAGCACGCGCCGCAAGACTAGGATGGCAACACAGGTATCAATCAAATTATTGTAGTAATCAGGGATGTAATTTACTCTGACACCACTTAAAAAGGCCATTATAACTAAGTAACTGCAGTCTAAGATACATAAGTTGACAACAAAAAACATTTACAAATTCTGGTTACTTGTTAGGATCTGATCGAGTGCCAAAGAAGTTCACCGTTTGAAATTCCTTTAACGAAAATACAGTTTTTGCTTTATCAGGGTCATTACTCGTGATTTTCATGTCTTTTAATCGATCTAACTAATTCTATTTCTAATTCCTCGGGTTTCATCGACACGCTAAGAAGAAGAAGAATGTCTTTTAATTCCGATTAATTTCGTGTGGTAGTTTTTTTACGTGTGGACATAATACTAGATATTTTTGGTAAAACAGTGAAACTCGTAATCTATTAGAGCACAAAACAAGTTCGATTGACGTAAGAATTTGTGCCCTGAAATGGATCAAATACAATAGAACAATGTACCCTTCTTTAGAAACAAATAAATTGATCATTCATTAACTAACACTCTACTGACTCGGTAGTTACTAAATCAGACGTAAAAAGTGTATTAAAAATCATATACACGTTTTACTTTTAATATGAAACTCATCTTGTAGTATCCACTTTTTAACCCAGCTTTAACTTTATAAGAATGCAATAATTGCACTTATGCACACGGGTGGGACTCAAACCCGCAACCTCTGACTATACGGTACAGCAAGGTAAAAGATATTATTCATCACTGGATAACAGCACAGTAACTTGTAATGAGCGTTGTTCCGGTTGATGGCGGTTCCGGGGTCGAGTCCCGCTCGTGTGGAATTTTTGGTTTATTATTTCATGTTATTAAAATACAAAATAACACTGAGTGTTAAAACATTCTAAACCAGCTTGAACTTGCTAGAAGAGTAGCCACTTTTATTTCTAGGCGCTTATTATTAATATTTTATTCCATCATCTTTATAATATCTATATAAAATCTTTATAAGCTCATTTGTAAAATACAGCATATTATGATATCGATATCCGATCTACCGATACTCCAACATCTCTCAAGCAGCACGTAAATTGATTTTTTGCTAGTTTTTATGTCTCTTACTTCACAATGAGACATGCGAGTTTATGGTTCGTGCGGTGGATGCCTCATTGTCAATTATTAAATGTCAGTGCTAATGAGCCTGTGTTTTACAAGACTGATTTGTGAAGATCCTTCGGTGCTGAATACCGGAACATAAGTTGTACCAGTTCGACCAACCGTCTGGGTGTAGCGGTTACAAACTTCTGAATACGATGGAGGGAATTCAATACGGATGGAGCCTTAAGTAATTATATACATAAAAGGAAGCCGTCTTAGTAATACCATTTGTAACTCTAGAATGGGACCGATTTTCATGATTTTTATTACTTTGTTGGATAGGATAATAACCGTAAAACAGGGACGGAGTGAAACGAAAATCGCTGAGAGCGCTAGTAAAAAAAAATGGACACCAATCACATACATTGCTTTTATCAGAACGGAAGCAGCTAATTCACTTGTGTTATGGAAATTAGAAACAACGGGTTATTTTTAAATATTTACGTAAGAATATTAGTAGCTTAAAATTCATTTGCTGCTTTTTGTGTTCTTTTACGCCGCCTCAATTGTTTCTGCTTCACCCAATGGTTGACTGGGAGAGAATCCTTTGAGCGTTAAAACCGCTATTTGTACTTTATTTCTGTCAGTGAAACAGAGAATAAAATAAAAAAACTGTGAAAGCACTCCGGGAGTGCCGGCAGAAGTGAAAACTTGAATATCAACGTTGTGCATTTTTGATTTTTTGGAATAGTTATTATCAATATAAAAGTACTATCATTTTTGTGATAGAATACAATAATAATAATAATAATATAACATTTTTATAGAATACAATATTTATTTATTGCGCTATCGTACACAAACATTACAATTTATATTATATTAAATTACATTAAAAAGTTTATCTCTTAGAAAAATCAACTTACATCCATAATTTCGCCAAACGTCTTACGGTTTTTCGATCAGGTCACGTGTCCTGACGCGAGTTTCACATTTTTCCCCCATCCCACAAAAGTGCTCAACGCCGCTAAAGAAGTTTTCACTTCAAAAATACGGTTGTACCTACACCCAGAACGGAGACAGTAAAGAAAATTCAGATTTCTACACTGACCGAGAATCGAAGCTGGAACTTCAGAGCGGTGACACCTTGAAAACCAGCATGCTTAGCAACTACACTACGTTGTCAATTTAATTTAAAATATGAAAAAAACGATTGGTTAAAGAAGCTCCAGTTCAATGAACTTTATTTTGGTGAATAACTAAAAAGTATCTCCTAAAAGTGCTCATAGCATTGCAAGTAATGCTGTGACATAAGTAAATTTCATTGAGTATATAGTTTATATTGTGTTAGTATATATTACATTAATTTGTTTTATTTATAATTACGTACTTTCATTTTTACTTTTATGATTGTATTTATTAATATAAATACGTATATATGAATGTTTTAAGTAATATATTATTAATTTCATAATTTGTCTTGATCTATTATGCACATAATACCCCCTTTTATAAGCTCATTATTTCTTTACCCAAAGGTTGTCTGGAAGAGATATCTTATAGCGATAAGACCGTTTTAATTATACATTTTCTCGAAATGAATTATTTTCTGCTTATAGTAAAATAAGAAGTTTTCAAAATGGGATGCTAATACCTATCCAACGCGGCAACGCAGCCAGCATCATAGCCTCCTTACCGCAAGGAAATGGTTTAGTTTTTGAATAGGTAGATTTTAAGTTATTTTTTTATGTTGCATGTCTTTTTTTTTTTGGTTGGTATTAATAGAGTTACAAATGGGATTGTGATTATGAATATAGTTATATTACAGATAAGGATAGTGAATCTCAGTTAATTTAAAACTTTGTTACGTTAACTTTAAGTTGACTCTACGTCGTACAGAATTAAAAATACAATCTGAAATCGCGAACAAAAATCTAACACGTTAGCCTGCCAATACAATGTTGGTGTAAAATTAATCCGAGGCGCGATATTTTTAAAGCGTCGTATAAAACAGTAGTAACGTACAAAATATCAATTGGGTTGCCTTCGTCGTTTTTTATAGCTGCCTGTAAAACACGGGAGTCGCGTGAGGACGGCCTTATATGCGCTTGGCACGCGAGCGTACACTTGCTAACAAAAGTGCTTAGATAAGAAACTTTTTTTGGGTATTATCATCATCATTAACAGCCAAAGGACGTGCTCTATTAAACATAAGACTCACACATGGTTTAAGTTTTGGTTTTATATATAAATCTAATTTAATGCAATTTTATTTACCTATCTGAATTACTTTTGGAACTCGCTCGCTTATCATGGCATAGATAATTTGAAAGGAGTGGTTTGATTTCCTGAATATGAATGAATAAATATTGGACACCAATCACATACATTGCTCTGATCCCAAAGTAAGTATCTAACTAATGCACTTGTGTTATGAAAATCAGACACAACGGTCGTACCACACTACCAAGGCTCGAAACAACGTCGAAAATTTTGATTTCCCGACCTGGAATCGAATCTCGGAGCGGCGAACCTCTGTGGTGTAGTGACACCACGAAGGTCGTCGATAATATGTTATCTAAATCACCATCAAAGTACATAAAATAAAGCACATACAGACGTTGAACCAATGAACCAGTTAAATTGAAAGCTCAATGTTTTATCAAAAAAACGTGATTTTTGTTACGAATTTTGGCCTTCACAAAAAAGAAGAAAAAAATATTCCCGCAATAAAGTGTAAAAATAACTTTCAAAGAAAGAAAGGAGCAGAGTTCTGTCTTAGAATTATGTTTGCTGACATGTGAGTCAGCAGTCATGGATTAAATAACTTTAATATGGGACAAGGTCCATATAAAACTTTACACAAGTACTACAATTAGCTAAATTGCAACCAAAAATGCATAACGTATTTATTTATTTACACATAAAGCTTAATACAATGTTATTACTTACATTTGATTATAATTAAATTTTTAATTCGCCTCTTCGATTTCTTTTCAATAAGCGCTTTTCTACCCGCCATTACTTAAACCCTTTTATATATATTTTTAAAAGCAGCGCCTCAGCCAGGAATGATCGAATGGTCTGAATCCATGTTATACATTTAAAGTTATCCGATCAAAAATGTAGTAATTTGTTAACTATTCCAAGTACGTATCAACTTGCAACTCGGTCACGTAACGACGAAAATAAGTTATTATTTTAACCAAAGGTTTCAGGGCAGTGGGTAACATTACACGTATTTGCATCAGTAATGGCTGGTTTATGTATAGTTCTCGAATTGGAGTGAAACTGGCCGCAATAGATTTTTTTATCGTTTGAAAGTGTCTAGGCGGCAGAGGCTTCGACAGCACTATGTCTGATACTCGCAGAACAACAAAGTTCAACAGTTCAGCTTTAAAAAAATACCCTAATAAATGCAAAATAATCTGCTATCGTGGTTATTTTTTATGATTAGAATGTTTTTAACACACACAGTGTCACACTTTATAATCATAAAAATGAAATAAGAAACCAAAAATTTGCGCACGGGTGGAACTCGAACCAGCAAGTTCTTTGCTAACCTGGCCAAACGCTCAACCAATTCAGTTACCGTGCTGTCGGTCCGACATTGCGAAATTTGTGGTGTCTTATGGATACGTCATTACGCTTCGTTGACGACGCTGCGCTTACATTGTGAGTGTAAAAAACATTCAAAACCAAAGCGTAATCAATTTCCAAGTTGAATTTATTCTGTAATTAATAACTACTCGGCCCACTGTTGCATAAACAGACGGGTAGATGGCGCTAGACGTCACGCGTAATGACTTTTCCATAAGAGACCACATATTTCGCAATGTCGCACCGACAGCACAGTGGCTCAATTGGTAGAGCGTTTTGCTCGTATAGCCAAGAAGTTGGTGGTTCGTGTTTCACCCGTGCGCAAATTTTTGGTTTCTTATTTCATCTTTATGTATTTTTTTGTTTTCATACTTAATGGTTAACACATTTAGTGCCGACCACTCGGGCCCGAGTGCGCGAGATCCATTCCAGCGGTGCCGATCACTCGGACCCGAGTTTTGGGTGACGTTATTTTATACGTATAGCACTCGGATCCCTGTACTCGTACTGAGCCACCAGCACGCTGTGTGCCCATCCAAGTAATATTATTGCAAATATTTATTTACATTTGAATTAAGAACCTTTTTTTACACAAGATATTTTTTTTGAGATTTTCTTCGTTAATTTTTAAGGCACTAAGAGTCGATATTACCACCGTCAAATAAGGAATATTCGTAGAATATGATATAAAACGCCAGCAATTTGTCAGCAAACATTTAAGAAATTGACATTTCAAAAACGGACGTTTTATACTTATTCGATCGGATAAGTCCTATCTGACATTGTTAAAATCGACTCTAAAAGTGTTAATCAATTTATATTAAGGTTAAATTATGGTACTACATTTCATATATTATATTAGACGAGTATATCACTCATAATATAAAGATAATGCCTATAACAAGTACCTTTCCGTCCGCAACAGAAACGAAAAAGAAATGTTTAGAAAACATGACAGCCATGATCGATCGCTTAGAAACAACTTTATTTGTTTTTCTTTTGCTTGTTACAAGTCGGATACATTTCGAGTAACATAGAAAAGTATATTATTTCCCCCGCACAAAATAAGGGATGAAAGTTTTGTTATTTGTTTACACTTCACAGGTAAGATTTGAAGTGCTAAAAGTTTGTATCTTAGAGTCTGACTAATGAGGGCACCAGAAAAAGACCAGCAATTAAAATAAAAACGGCCAAATGTGAGTCGGACTCGCAAACTAAGTTATTGAAAATGTGCTCTATCTTTAAAACTACTAGTTCAATTTTTGTTAAAAGTCTTTGTCAAGATCTACATGATGTAGATTTTTTTTAAATGTACACTCACTTAGTTTAAAACTGAGAGGGGGAAGGGGGGTCACGCCTTTTTTACCACTTTGGAAGCGTCTATCTCGGAAAATAGTTTTCGGAACCTCAATGTCATTTTCAAAGACCTATTCATAGACACCCTACACGCATAGATTTGACAAAAAAAAATAGGTTTTAGTTTCATGTATGGGGACCCCCCCCCTTTCATATCATTATTATTTATTTGTTTTAACTTTGTTATACTAATAGTTTCAGAACAAAGAGGCTGTGACACCGTATGTCACACGAACATACAGACTGACTTGACAAAAATAAAAGGGTTCCGTTTTTGCCATTTGGCTACGGAACCCTAAAAAACGTGTAAACACTGTATTGCATAGACAAAATCAACTTGATACTTTTGTACATTTAATTTTTTGCACAATAATGTAGAGTTTTCATTTAAGTATCAAGTAGATTTTGTCTATGCAAAAAAGTATTTACACCTTTTTTTAAAATGCTGCTCTTTTTGGTGCCACTTTTCATTAGTCAGACTCTACTATTATTATAAAGGTATTTTCCCACTGCGCCGTGCCATATATAAAGAAGATACATACATACATACGTGAAGGTGCCATGAGCGTGCTAAGAACGTGTCAGGCACGAACAGCAACACGATATGCTATACCTTGCCTGAGTGGATTGGCAGCGTTCTGTCTCACTGTTACATGGAGAGAGAACGAGAGCGAGCGAGAGCGCATATGCCGGTGCCGACACGCTCCGTGCATGGCACGCTACGGTGCTGGTTGGTAACGGAATGGTCTAGTCGAAATGTCATAGTTTTCAATACAAAGTTTTTTTTTTTGTTGCGTTACTATCACAGTAATTGTATGCTACGGAGTACTGGGCAAAGAGCTTAAATATAATAATTTGATAAAAAAAAAAATTTAAAATATAGAAACTAATTTAATTAAAAATTTAATTGTATGATCATTTTGATGATTGAAATAAATGTCATTATATAAATGCAAAAGTTTGTGAACATAGATGTTAAATACGCAAAAACTGCTACATGGATTTGGATATAACCTTACAGTCATATAGTTAATTCATTTAATAGGTCATATCAATGATATTTTGTGAGATCCAATTTCACGCAGGGCCGAGGGGAACTGCAAGTACAGGATTATAAATCTATTATATAACAAAGAAACATCAGATTGATTGTTGTATTTTGTAATATCACATCGTTAAAGAAAATAAAAACACAACTTTGTACCGCAAAAGTAAGAAATATGGCGCCGCCCGCAGGGCGTAATCTGTCCTTTCATTTATGTATGTATTTGTATTTCTCCGTGTTTTGCCCACGATTCATCATGCCAGTACATGACAGTGCAGATTGAAATATAATTTTGAATTAGCATGGATGACGGTATGGCGAATCGATGGATTATTTTATCGGCAAAAATCATAAAATTATTATCCCTTTGGAATAGAACGACAAAAGCGAGATGTCACTAGCAGCAAACTGTGTGATAAAAAGAGATGGGTAGCAGAACCATTTTTGGCAGATGTCAAACAGTTCGGAGGCTTATGAAAGCTTGCTGAAAATTTCTCTCATTTGAGTTTTTGAAAATTTATGTGAAATTGTGTATAATTTGAGGAAATATTTCTGTTGAAACATGGTGACTTGATCGGTGATCGATTGTTGTTCATTACAGCGGAATAACCTAACAAATAATCATTCAACAGGTAAATTAGTCCAAAGCGAAGCCTCTTAATATACGACTTATATTTACCAATGCGCTTCAAATTTAAAGTACGCAGTTTGATTATTCTATTCTACAAACGTTAATTTACGTAAAAAGTAAAGACAGAATAACACAGGGAATGTATATATGAATATTTTATATAATGAAATAATATTTCGTTTTACACTAGATGTTCATGTTCAATATTTTGTGTCGGCTGTTTATCATGCAGTAAACTAATATGTTTATCTTAGGAACATTGTTTTTAATCACCTGATCGAATGGTTATCTCATGTAAAGCTCTTAATGTTACTTACTTATGTTAGTTACTGACATCTTAAATCGGTTTCGTTTGACAGCTTTTACTTGTCCTTCTATTCCGATAGGAATATTAATTTTATGGCAAAAATGTAACCTGACATTTCAAAGTAAGTTTTTGTGCCCAGGGGGCTTGACTACGAAAAACTCAATCTGTTTAAACGATATTCGTTTTGCGGGTCCGAATCATTTCCTAGTAAGGATTTTGTTTTTATAGCAGGGCTCCAGATCTTCTAAAATTCATTACTATTTATTCGTCCATTGCCGCTTTATATGTTTATTGCCGCTTTTGACGACCCGTCTGGTGTAGTGGTCGAGAAATCGCCTACTACGCAGCGGTTTGCGGGTTCGATCCCCGCACAATACAAACATTTGTGTGCATGAACATATCTGTTTGTATTGGTCTGGGTGTTTTCTATGAATATCATGTATGTATTTACAAACAATAAAGTATTTAAGTATTAAATCCGTTGTCTGGCACCCATAACACAAGCTTTGAGTAGCTTACTTTGGGACTAGATGGCGATGTGTGAGAATGTCCAAAAGATATTTATTTATTAGGATATTTATATGAAGAAAGGTACTAAAACACACTGTAAGAAAATCAGCCTGATAAATTCAGTCTCTCTGTCAGGGTTAGCAGTTTTATAACTGATGTGGAGACAAAGTGCTTTAAACACTAATAATTTTATCAACATATTTCTTAAAAACTGAAATCCCTTATTATTTTTGTCGCTCGTTTACACCAGTAGATTCGTTCAACACAGGATTTTTGTAAGAACTTAAAGCAATTGTTTGATGTAAAACATTACAAGTACAAAAAGTAAGACTTTTTAGTATTTTATAAAATACAGGTTGCAAACAAAACAAGCTGCGTGTGTTCAGTAGTCGAGAAATTCAGAGTCGAGTTATCCAATTACTACACACTTCGGAGTACAGTCAGCCGTAGTAATAGTAACAAGGAAATATTTATGTCCAAATATAAAGCAAGAAACTTGATTTTGTTAAACAAGTAATTTATTTTTAAAATGTCAACATATTGCGTTACCCAAAATATATTTCATATTAATAAAACGTACTTAACTTTTGCGCAAACATTATAAATTATAGTCGGACCTTAATTACTTATATCAAGTTTTGTAAGTATTATCGTCATTGCGCAAATACGTAAAATGATGGTAGACTCCCGATGACTGAGAATCAGTAAGCTGAAATGGGCAGTGCACATAGCGTTAGAAATAAATGGTGAATTTGATTTTCATATTTTCCATGAGTCTGGATCAAAATTCAAACATAGAGTCGAGTCATTTTATCAACGACACAGCTAGTTAAAATTGTTATTGTGTTTTTTTTTCTTGTTAAATTTTATTTCTTTGTTACGTGACTAGTTTAAAGCTTTTAACTAGTTATACAAATCTGTCGTATTTTAATTAATGTTGTGTTCACCTGTAATGGGGTTGGTTTATTATATTTTTATGTCAACGCTGATATGTAACCTGTTGGTGTACCAAATGACCAAAAAAAAAGATGGCCGCTGGAGCAGTAAGAATCTGGATTGGAGACTCTTTGAGCAAAGACGCAGCGTAGGACATCTATAGACAAGATGGACAGATGACCTTGTGAATTGCTGACATTGTAATTTTGATTGCAGTATCAAACTAGACGCAGACCGTTACAACCAGTTGCTGCTGAAATCTTTGGGGAAGGCCTTTGTTCAGCTGTGTACCTTTGGCGGACAATTCTGGTGATTAAATGACTACCATATTTAGGTATAAGAGACGAAAACTCCTTATTTACAATGTGTTTTTGGTGGCTGACTGTACTGATCTTTTTTTTCTGATACACTGAGCCAATTTACGTACGTTTCGAGCCATTCAGCGCGACAATAAAGAATCTGGACGTATTAAAAGTTATTTTTAGAATTTTCTCGGGTTTACCCTGTTCGGCATTTCAATTACAATTACACTGTAACTCACATATATACAGGTTAAATATAACAATGTTTTGGTGCAGATGGTTAAAAAATAATAGCAAATGTCATTGAATTTAGATTGAATTTCAACAGTAACCCACAAAAAGTGTAGGGTTTGAAAGATAGTATTTTCATCAATTATATGTAAAATATGTAAAGGGGCTTGAATACTAGGGCATGTTTCACCATCGACAAAAAAGCACCAATTAACAATTAATTCATATATGGAACGTTACATCTTATGGAATCGCTAACCAGAACTTATTAGGGCATCGTCTGTAAGTGGCTTAGCTGCCAATTTACTCATACAAAAATATGTTATTTTAAGCCCTAAGAAACAAAAGAAACGGTCACCCATCCCCTTCGCACCGCTTTCAAAATACCTCGACCTGTTTTACTGAAGATTTAATTGTTCCACCGCCAACTGAATCTGGAATTCGTGTCGTTAATTAACAATCCCATCTTTACATGTCAGGCCCGTATTAATGTGGCAATCCAACACCGGTGTCGTGTTGGCCCAACATAACGTAGCTAATTGTTTTATATATTTATCGCTCGACACGCGAATCGAACCTGCGTCCCGCGGAGACGACCTGTTGCCTGGGCGCTGAAGCTTTTAAAAAACGGGTTGGTTTAAATATTTTATACTTTAACTCGTTTAGTGCCGAGCATTTGGGCCCGATCACGCGAAAACCATTCCAGCGGTGCCGCGACCTCCGGTCCTAGTGTTTATTGCGATGTATTTTCTGACGTCAATTTATAAATTTTATTATTATTATATTTAAGTAGCAAGTATTTCTAAAATAAAAATACCGCAAATAGTTTTTTACGATTTTTTATTAAATTACGCGTGTACCTGCGGTTGCCTGAGTTGTTCTTTATGAAAAAGCAGTGAGAAGAGTAAGCGGTACAACTAAAACTCTGTTGCATACAGTGTAGCTTTGATGAAAAATGACAAAACGGTCGTTATATTTTAAACGTAGTTCAGCGGTACGAACTTTGTGTAGAGTTTGAGAGATTCATGACGTTGAATCACGCAACTTTATTTGAGTTTAATGTTGTAAAAAAAATTAGAGTATTTTCATTGCAATCAAATGAAACATAATTATTAAAATAAAAACCACAAATGGCGGTACAAGTTTACATCAATACACACCACATACATGCGTGAATAACGTAGTAAATACTTTATTCAAATCGAGTATTTAACACTAGTGTTTTTTTTTTCATTTATTACCATATAAATTGGACACCGATCACATACATTGCTCTGATCCCAAAGTAAGTAGCTACAGCACTTGTGTTATGGAAATCAGATACAACGGTGGTACCACAACACCCAGACCCGAGAAAATGTAGAAAGTTCCGGTTTCTACATTGACCCGACCGGGAATCGAACCAGGGACCTCGGAGCGGCAACGCCTTAAAACCCAGCGTGGTTAGCCACTACACCACACCCAACAAACATTTATTAGCTGAATAATATTTGCATAAAAGAAATTCGACTGACTTTAAGTCGCTTAAGTTGCGGACATAACGTCTGTGTAAGCGCTTATACAGACAATATTCAAGCGGTTTGGGCACAGATTAAGTAGCTTTAATTTGGATAACCGCTGAATAATGGCCACATAGTATCTGAATAAGTGTACAAGAAGATGGATATCTTCTGAATAAATGCTGAATTACCTTTAGAACCTTTAGAACAGCAGTTATAACAATCTTATTCAGTTAGTAATATTTGAGCTAAGCTATTCAGTTTTTATTCAAATTGCAGGTCTAAATTGTAATTTTATTAAGAAATAATTCAAATAAAATCATAAAAAGAGACATTTTGTCCACGTAACCAGTGTCAACGTTGGATGTCAGAAATATTTAGAAGAAATTGGTAGTATTGACTTTACATACTTATTTCTCGATTTAGAAGTGTTTTTTTTTAAACGCACGCTACTTTACTGTGAAAACATATATATATTTTATTGTTAATTTTCACGCGCCACACGATTAACTACAATTTCGTTAATATTTGGTCTTTAATAATTTTACAAGTGAAATATTTTCTATGCATTTTAAGTACTATAATGTAGTAAAATACTAGAGATAAAAGATTCTGATCACATAAAGCATTATTCGACGTAAAAATTGTGCTTTTGATACGTGATTTTGCTTTTACTTTTATAAAAAATAGTTTAGACAATGGCGTCATGTATATCTTGATTAAGAGCGCGCTTGCCCAGCATTTTGTTGCTTAATTCTGCATAAAAGTTAGTATGTGACTTCCTATTCAGATCTTATATGGATAAAAGTACATTTCATAACTCATTTTTGAATAACAGTTCCAATATTACTCGACTTGATACTCTTAAGCAGTTTATTAGGGTCGATTAGATAAAAGTGATTATGGTCAATTTGGAGATAATTGATGTGATATATAAGCAATAATATTCTATTTAGTAATATAGTAGGTGAATTAGAATAATGGTGTTTCGTAGCGGCCTTAAAAAATAAGGTTTCATGACAAACATTTCAAGAACAAAAAAAAAACAGAATTAATATTATTTAACACTTAAAACTGAATAAAAGGGTATTTGTGCTCTTCTATCTGTGTAAGTTAGGTATAAGACCGTCTCATTTACAATTTAGACAATCGTTTTCTGTTTAATAGCTAAAAATTCTGCAATATTCAGCTTCTGGATAGTAAAAATAATTTGATGTGCTAAGCAACTTAAAGTGAAAATAAACAGATTATTCAGAAATAATCTGTATAATTGAAAGTAATGTCAAAGTTATACAGAGCAATGCTGAATCTTCAGCTACTATACAGCTGTTAGCATTCTCATTTGCTTTAATTTGAATATGGTTTACTTTAAAGTACTAGTTACGACCATTATTCAGCTTGGAGAAAGGTAATCAACTTAATACAGAAGTTATCAAGCTTATAGAAATATAATATTTCAAAAACGCTATTATTCAACATAAAGCTCTCACGTCAGCCGTTATACAAATATTATGAAGCTTTAAACTGCTTATTGCCAGCACAAGTTGCTGTTATGTGACTTAAATGTTTGTTGGGCAGAGGTCGTCAAAATAGAAAACAAATTGATACAATTAAAAAACAGCACGATTAAACCACTAAGGTTCGTGTTGATGCTGCTACAACTCACATCGATACTACTGATTATAAATAAATATTGTTCAACAATTTACAATAAGATTATTGTTACAGGCTACAATAGGTTGAACTTCTAGCACAGGTTATATCTATGACGACACACGAGACGTCTGTCACACAGCCAAAGTTGCTTTTTACAAGTGCAATTTATATTAATGAGTTTGTATAGGGACAAAACACTATAATAAAAATGGTATTATAGGTTATTATTCTAAAGGTACTATAGGTTGTTATTCTAAACTTTAAAAGTAAGAAGTACCAACCCATGTAAACTTTAACTTAGAAAATCAAAATATATTTATATTTTTTTATGATTGTATGAAGTAACGGACTAATTCTTAAAGCATCATCTTCCAGTATATGAAATCATTTCATTTATAGCCAAAATTGAACATGGTTTGAATAATCTTTTATGTTGATAAAAATCAGACAAAGATACCAAGGAAGCTTTGAATCATTTATGTTTTTTGTGTGTGCGTATACCTTTAGGGAGTAAATCAGCTGATCAGTGCCGACAGATTGTGGAAATGGTTTTAAGATAAACATCTTCTGCGATCGTTCTGCTAAGGTGGCTGGCTAAGTTGAATTAGAAAAAAATATATAACGAACTTACAAAAAATCAACGATCGTAAACAACCATCAAGATATTGAGTAAAATACATTGGTTTTCTAAAAACATTAAGTGTAGTGACGCGAAGCGAGAACTATACCAATTTCCACCATATAAGTGCTAACTATTGAGTTATTTTATTTGTGATTTATAGTGTTTTGTTACTATACAAACATTATAATATAAATTTCAGTTGTAAAAAGCCACTGAGTAAGACAAGAAAAGGAACCCTGTCCTGTGTCTCGCTATCCGAGCTCGTGCCTATACCACTCTGCCACCGACTCATTGACAAGCCTGTTGACTTGTCTGATACAGTTGTTTTTAGGGTTTCATAGCCGAATGGCAAAAAACGGAACCCTTATAGTTTCGTCAAGTCTGTCTGTCTATCTGTCAGTCCGTCCGTATGTCACAGCCACTTTATTCTGAAACTATTAGTATTACACAGTTGAAACTTAGAAGGTAGGTGAATCCTGTTAACCGCTTTACGATTCTCATACAAAAATTAAAAAAACAATGATATTTAAGGGGGGCTCCATATACGTGAAATTAAAACAAAAAAAAATATGACAAACTTATGAGTGTCTATGGATAGGTCTTTTAAAATGGTACAGAGGTTTCTTAAACTATTTTCTTCTAAAGTCCAACGTTAGATAGAGAGGGAGAGCCTCCTCCTCCCCTCTAATTTCTAAACTAAGCAAGTGTAAATTTTGAAAAAAAAAACATATAATGTTGATCTTAACAAATAGATAATGAAAGATGTAGCACATTTTCAACAACCGCAAACATAACTTTGTTCTTCTACAAACACTATCAAATAGATAATGAAAGATGTAGCACATTTTCAACAACCGCAAACATAACTTTGTTCTTCTACAAACACTATGAAAAACAAAGTTATATTTGCTGTTACCAAAATATTGTGGTATTTTAGCTAGGAAGTAAGTGGATTCCCTAATTCAGTTAAAGTTGACACGGAACCTTCAGTGTGCGAGTCCGTCTCGGACTTGATCGGTATTTAAAACTATCAGAAATCCAAGGAGGGTAATTATATCAAGAAATAGGTTTTCTGACAGCACAGACCATCCTTTTGCACAGGCCAAATTTTTTTTTATTAAAAACATTAAAAATGTATATCCCCAGCAAAATTTCACCGGTCACTTGGGTTCATACACTCCGGCTGTATCTTCTAATCTTTATCACTCAGTAAGGACAACAGCACGTCAAGGTAAACACTGCGGTATCTTATGCAGTTGTAATAAGGGCTAGTTTGCAACAAAAGTGGGTAACCTGATGTGATGGCCACTGTACATTATACAGCGTCATATAATGCGCGCGGCATTACGCATGCGCGAGGGACGTGACGAATCGCAGCGCGGGCCTACCGCTCGGTGTGCGCGGGAGTTGATTCTAGGTGGATATGGCATATGAAGTATTGGATGCAAAGGATCTATAAGACTAATGGCTTAGAATGTTTTTAACACCCACAGTGTCATATTTTATATTCATAAAGATGATATAAGAAACCAAAAATTTACGCACGGACGGGACTTGAACCAGCACCTTCTGGGCTAACCGGGCCAAACGCTCTACCAATTGAGCTAACGTGCTGTCTGTCTGACCTTGCGAAATTTGTGGTCTCTTACGGATACGTCATCACAGAAAATATAATAGTACTACGTACAGAAGGATCACTGTGCTAAGAATGATGTAGTAAAAACAACTTTCGCTGCAACGCAATGAAGTGCAATTCACTTCGCACGATTTTAATTCAAGGTTGTTTCATCTACCTATCTATACCTGTCTCTTTCTAACACGTAACGCTTTCCCTGTTTCGCGGCCTTGAATGTGTCAGGGTTGCGAGCGGCGCGTGGCACGAACATACGCGTAGGTACACAACGCGCTACTCAAATAAAATAAATAGTCTAGAGGACCTAGCACATTTCTTGACTGTGTTCTATTGGAGAAAGTAATTGATAGTGTCAGCGTTCGTTTAATATTAAAATAAGTGTTTACTCTGTCTAACTTAACTATTTGGTACAAAATTACTGAATTCGGAGAAATGAAAGTACAAACCAAACACACATGTATGTACGGACAACAGCACGTCAAGGTGTTTACCTTGACGTGCTGTTGTCCGGTATCTTATGGTATTTTATGCAGTTGTAGTAAGGGCTAGTTTGCAACAAAAGTGGATAACCTGATGTGCTGTCGACTGTATCTACATCACACTTAACCAAATAAAATTGTATAGTAGAATTATTTTCTCCGTGCAGTTTGGGTCATAAATCATAGCTCGGCCTCAGTCCGGTTAAGGCGGTGACTATGTTGCGCGGGCGCACCGCTGTTTTAAAATTTATATTATTTAAAAAATTTAGTTTATTATAAATACACTCTAGAGCAATGAATCCGGGTCACTTAAAGAATGTTAAAAATCTCGGAAACTAAAAATGATAGGTTAATGCAATAAATTGTATTTAATAGACAATGTAATACTCCTTAAATGAAAGCAAAAAAAATATGAGTCACCATACATTTTATTAACACAAATTACATAAAGAAAAAAACTGCTGATCTCTCCTTAAAACAAAAATAGGAAACATGAAATTTTTGAACTTTATTACGATTTTCTTGAATTTTAATACTTCGTATTGCCTCCTCGTGCTTCCATTACTGCGTTTAAGCGGTTTGGCATGCTGTACACCAAGTTCCTAATACGATTTTGGGGAATATTCTCCCATTCCTCTGTGAGAGCAATTTTGAGCTCACGAAGCGTGATTGGGGGAGGGTTTCGTTGTTTTACGCATCTGCCTAGCTCGTCCCAAGCATGCTCGATCGGGTTGATATCCGGGCTGCGCGCTGGCCACTCCATACGAGTAATGTTCATCTATTAAAGGTAGTCATTCACAATCCTACCTGTATGAGGTCGGGCATTGTCATGCATAAATATAGCATCCTCACCTAAATTGACCATAAATGGACCAACGTGATCATTGAGGATTTCTTCCACATATCTTACGCTAGTTAAAGAGCCGTTTTCTATGATCACCAGCTCTGTGCGACTTTCAGAAGAAATTCCGGTCCACACAAGTACAGACCCACCACCGTAGGCTACTTTTTCTTCGATGCATGCTTGCTTGAATCTTTCCCCTGGTCTTCGATACACTCTGTGTCTTCCATCGTGCTCGTAGGGTATAAATTTTGATTCGTCGGAGAACATAACTTTTGACCAATCTTCAATACTCCAATTTACGTGGCTCTGGGCATATCTTAGTCTTGAAATACGATGCCCACGCTCCAGTTTAGGGCCGTTTGCAGGTCTAAGGGGTTTTAAGTTAGATTCAGCAAGCCGACGTCTTACTGTCCATGCACTTGGGTTACTTCCTCCGAGGCGTCGAAACTGATTTGTGAGTTCAGTTCCTGTGAGAAAGCGATTTCGAAGCGTGGTGTTCACCAAGTATCGGTCTTCTCGTGTTGTGGTACAGCTGGTTCTGCCCGTTCCTGGTCTGCGTAGATTAGAACCAGTTTCTTCGTAACATCGGAGAACTCTTTGTACTGTTGACAGCGACACACCGACAGTCCTGGCTGTATCGCGCTGACTCCGGCCGGTTTCCAGCATTGTAAGTATTCTGGTGCATTCTTCAGGCGTAAGCGACATAATTTCAGCTTGAATAATGAATATAGAGCACTATCAACATGGTTTATGTACCTACATAAATGACAGATTACAAACAAAAGCAAAACCAAATGCTGTAATTTCGTAGTTCCATCTTCGAAAGTGGCCCTTTTTCAAATTTGTTTTTTTTTTATGATAAAATATAACTTTACAATAACTAAGAAGTTTTAATACCTTCATTTAAGGAGTATTACATTGTCTAATAAATACGATTGATTGCATTAACCTAGCATTTTTAGTTTCCGAGATTTTTAGGATTCTTTAAGTGACCCGGATTCATTGCTCTCGAGTGTAATTTCAATAAATATAAAATTATATATTAGTTTTTTTTTTTATAAAAAAATATATAGTACATTCGCCAGCATCTTAGGTTACATACACTTTTGTTGCAAACTAGCCCTAATGTCAACTGCATAAGATACCAGTGTTAACCTTAATTTGCTGTTGTCCGTACTAAACTACAAAAATAAACTTTAAAAAAAAGTAAAACCCGACTTCAAAACCAAAATGCACTAAAAAGTCTTAAATAAACTCTTCACCATTGAAAGGAAAGGAATCCGTTTTAGGCAAACAATTTCTTTTTGGAGTCGGTGCTGTGATAGTTGATGCTTGATAGTCAAAGTGATGGCACCGACTCCAAAAAGAAATTGTTTGCCTAAAACGGATTCCTTTCCTTTCAATGGTGAAGAGTTTATTTAAGACTTTTTAGTGCATTTTGGTTTTGAAGTCGGTTTTTACTTTTTTTTAAAGTTTATTTTATTACTTTATTTTTAGTGATTACATAAGAGGGGGGGGGGGGAGTTGCACCTTATGATTCTATTTTTACGAAGCTACAAATTACCTATCATAAGTTTCGTCATTATAATTACTGAACTCCTAGGCGTTAAGGAGTTCCACCATCAGCTCAGCCCCACAAAATGTTGACTATCAGACGTAACAACACGTCAACATTAAGATTCTAGTAAAGAAACACTATACGTGCCTTTAAAATTTGAGGGTTTCCCTCAAATACATCAAGATTCCATCATCAGATCCCAAAATGGAAAAAATGGGACCAACTAGAAGGTATACCCTCTAAATAGGTGAAAAAAAATTTCGATTCGGTCGACAAACGACTGAGATATGAGGTAACATACATACAAAAAAAAAAATGATAAAAAAAAACATACAGTCGAATTGATAACCTCCTCCTTTTTTGAAGTCGGTTAAAAAGAGACTTTTGTTTATGTGAACCTTATCTATTGTACCTTTATAAATGCTATCAAAATCGAGATTAATTTTATTGGAATACCTAAAATTAAGGATGATATTATTATAGCTAAAGTAAAATAATGAACTGTAGCTCTTGGACTATTAGATTTTGGACTACGTAAAATCCTAACACAAAATGACTTGAATAATTTGGTAGGTACTTATAAATATTATGCTAAATTTAAAGTAAGTTTATTGACCTGTTTCCGTTTATTTTAAGTTAGATTGATGTAAGTAACTGGGTAGGTATCTTAAACTCAAACCTATTTCTTTGAACAAGAAATGTTGAATACCTACCTACAATTTTTTTTTGATAAATAATGTCATAATTAGGAACACATATCTCAAATTATTAATAGTTATTTCGTTGTAACGAAGTCAGTCACAGGCTGAGAAAATAAACACAGTCACAGGCGTGAGGCGCGGTCCGCGAGCGGCAGCCCCGCGCTCATTTATGCTCGGCGTACCGAGTCGCTCGAACGTACCTAAACTTCGGAGTGACACCCCCTGACGTCATTACGCGTGACGTTTAGCGCCATCTACCTATCTATTTATGCAATAGTGGGCCAAGTAGTTATTATTTACAGAATAAATTCAACTTGGAAATTGATGACGCTTCGCTATCTAATTGTTTAGAATGTTTTTAAAAATATGACACTGTGAGTATTTATATTCATAAAGATGAAATAAGAAACCAAAATTTACCTCTTTATGCACTAAATATTTTTTCAAATTCAAACGAAAAATTTTTGCGCCAAAACGAAAGCCTCAATTTTTGTGACGTCATAAGAACAGCAACAAGTAAACGTCAAATATACTTGGATAATGCCTTAACTTTATAGTTCGATAAAAATCCGAATATGAGCTTAAATAGTCCATATCATTGGTGTATAGTGCCAAATTGTAAAAACACAACATAAAAGACTCCAGAAAAGTTATTTATCAGATACCTGAAAGGAACGACAAAAAGTTTTAAGATAACAAACAAAACTTTTCAGGAACACCAAAATCAAATGATTAAGATTTGTAAATGTGATAATGTAGTTTTAAAAAATTAACAGAATATACTAGTATTATTTTATACCTTGTATTATTGAGATCTTTTCGTTTACAAGTTATAGTTTTTCGCATTGCCGCATCAAATCCTTGCCTTACCTCTCTCCCTACCCACACATTACCAATCAGCTACGCGCGACGCGAGCACGTAATACACCACTAATTACGATAATGCCTCTAAATATAAATTGCATTTATTTTTATGGTAATGCGCGCGCGCATCCCGGCGCATGTTTGCAGCGAGTTCTTTTATTAACTTTACGACTTTATGGGATGAAGTGCGCTTCGGGTCGGGGGTTAGTGTGAATAATCAAATACATGTAGTATTTGATTTTAGTAGCACTTCTGAATTCCTTTAATTTTGCGTAGAAAAGTTAAGTGTGATTTTTTATCTAAAATTTTAGCCATTAGCCACGTTTAACTGTTTCTAGGAAGTTAAGTTGAAGGCGAAAAAAAGTGTATGCTTATTGCACCAACTAGTCCCCCGCGATTTTGTCCACGCGTTTTGAGTTTTCTCCCTCCCCTGCAGTCGCAGCGTGATGTTTTATAGCCTAAAACCTTCCTCGATAAATATGCTATCCAACACAATAAAACAAAATACAAATCGGTCCAGTAGCTCCTGAGATTAGTGCGTTCAAACAAACAAACTTTTCAGCTATAATATTAGTATACATTGGAATATGAGAGCAAACATCTTATGAATGTATGATATAACGCAAAGATTGTTCTTATAGATGCATTTAATAGTAATGCAACTTGGAGATCACTTGAGCTCAGTCTTATGGTCTAGGGTTGTACAAATATTTTCGATAAGGAGACATGATTCGGCCCCTTCAGGGTACATTTATTTTTATTTTATTTTTCACTGTACATTTGACGTTCATAAGTGGCATATTGTGTCCTAAATTGAATAAAGAATATTTGAATTTTGAATTTTGATACAACCTCATCCGATTATCGATGTCGATTTTAAGTGCAACAACACTAATTATTTAAAGTTACCTATGTTAGAAGAACGTTTTAGGTATAATTTCATTTTCAAAGGAACTGTTTATTGACAGATAAGTACTGACCAATGAATATCTCAAATTTGGAAAAAAAATTCGTATGAAGTATTGGACTGATAACGCTAACCAGAAAATTAAGGCCCTAAGCATATCAAATTAAGTATATTTATGAAGGAAAGAAAATAACAAAAGCAATGAAAATACTAATTAAATTAATAGATAATTTAACATTATTATAATAAAATGTTTAAAGTGTTAGCTAAGCACTATTTAATTATAATTCCATGCTAGTTCTATTTCTACGATATTTGGTAAGTTAAAAATTGACAGTTATCCTATTGTTGTTACTACATAAATTTAACCGGATAACAAAGTACGTCTTTAAATTAGAGCGACAGCAGCGCAGCAGTAATGGATGCCCATATATAAAAAACAGCAGCGCAGCTGCCGTGTGACAACTGCTAGCACTGGTCCCCGCGACTTCGTCCACGCGTTTTGAGTTTGCTCCCTCCCCTACCGTCGCAGTGTAATATACTATAGCCTCAAACCTTCTTAATAAATAAGCTATCAAACACAAAAATATTTTTCAAATCGGTCCAGTAGTTTTTGAGATTAGCGCGTTCAAACACACAAACTCTTCGGCTTTGACTGTCAGACTGTCGCGCAACTGTCGCGCTGCTAAAGTCGTATACGTGAAAGTGAAATTTAAACGATTTCCTGTACTAATCGATATTAAGGAGTGTCTGCCCCAACACTAGCTATCAACTAGTTTCAAGCTCTACATTGTAAGAAATTGTTGACCTCACGATCTGCAAGCATTTGCGTAGACATTCAGCTACGGTTACAATGTAAATATATTATTTACTTTTCTGTAGTAGCTATCCGCTGTTTTAACTATTTTCCGTGTTTCAAAAGCGTAACGTATTCATATAGGATGTCCACAAACAAGATGAACAGACGACCTTGACCTTGTAAAGATCGCAAGATCTGTATGAAGGCCGCTTGCAACCGGTCGTTGTGAACACCTTTGGGGGAGACCTTTGTTCAGCAGTGGTTGTCCTTTGGCTGATAATGAATGATGAAGACGATTGTATTTGAATGGAGACCAAGGCATAAAAAACTATATGTTTTTTCAACACTGAACCTTTCGGTTAAAAATAGATTTTAACTATTAAACTGACTGCAGACTTTATTTCGATTTATTCAGCATCTCTTGTAATAATATTACTTTTCATGATGTTGAAAGTTACTCTTTATTACTTAAAGTTAATTGACCCATAAAGTCTGAACTGCGGTTAGCCTAAAAAGTTAAATATCATTTAGGTATAAACCTTCAGAATTACTGGACCTTAAAATTCCAAGCCGAGAACTTTTGCTATACAAATGTTGGACAGCTATTGTGAAATGACCGAACTTATGTACTGGACTGAATACTATCAGTGTTATCAAAAATAGGTTTAATAAACTTAGTCCGTTTGCATCATGGCATGGCTAAGTTGCCGTGTAACAAACGTTAAATAATAACTTTTATCTACTCTCATATCATTAAATTCAAAACGAGTTTATATAGACGTACTTTATAAATAGTATATCGAAATCAAATTCAAAAAAATAATTATGACACTATTTCTCTAACAAAATAATGTTATAATAAATTTTTTTTTCATTACGATACAGATTACAGATCATAGATACATCTATTTAATTTTTTATCTGTGGCTGCGCGCGCTTTGGCGCATGCGCGGTGATAACGGGAATTTTGGCGTCATAGTACGTTTGTGTTTCGGTAGATAATTATTAGTGTTTATTAAAATGTCTGATAGTGAAAGTGCAGAAAATTTGACGCCGCCCGACATTTTAGAGACTGCGACAGCAGTCTGTCTTAATCTACTACCAGTAAAGTCAAGAAAATTATACGATAAATGTTATCAAGACTTTTTAGCATGTAAATCTTTAGGTTCTCCCTTGTTTTGTCGAACAACGTTTGATATAATTTCACTTCACAAATATTTAAAACATCTAATTTCATTTGATATAATTATTCGATTTCTATAATATTTATTTTATCTAATTTTGATTGACATAATTGTTCATGTAATATAATTTCAATTCATCGAATTTTCACTTTGCCTAATATCACATGACATAATGTTTGCTTGGCCTAATGAGTGCTTAATCTAATTTTTATTTAACCGAAACTTTATAACTGAACTTAAATAATTACAAAGGGGGATGACATCAACAAAGGGGAATTCTGGCGCTCGGCGGCCGCTGCCGCGGCACGCTCGCTTCGCTCGCTCGCCTTCGCGCGTTGTCGGATCACTGTTCTAACCTAACCTAACCTAGATGACACCAATAGAGGGGAGTTCTGGCGCTCGGCGGCCGCTACCGCGGCACGCGCGCTTCGCTCGCTCGCCTTCGCGCGTTGTCGGATCACTGTTCTAACCTAACCTAACCTAGATGACACCAACAGAGGGGAGTTCTGGTGCTCGGTGGCGCTCCTTTTTTGTTATAAAATGCAAAATATTAAGGCTTTATTTTACTCAAGTTGCCCTATATGCTGTCTTTAAAATAATACTGTTAAAAACTTATAATTAAAAAAAAAAACAATACAGGCGAACTGATCATTATACAAAATAAAAGTATGTAAAATTATAATTATACAAAATAAGATTAGATAAAACAAAAATTAGATGAAATGATTATTAGGTCGAATGATGATTATGCCTCTTAAATGTTAGCACAAACGTTGTTATATCAAACAAATATTATCTGTTATAAAAATTATGTTAAACAAAATTATGTTAAACAACCATTATGTTAAGAGTGATTAGTAAAAGTGAAATTATATCAAACGTTTTTCGACAAAACAAGGGAGAACCAAATCTTTATCATTTATTTGATACTCGTTTTTTAAACTCACACTCGTGTATAATACCTCTCATTATGTACCAGTTTCATAAACTACTATTATTGTATGATTAAGACACGCGTTATTATCATTTGATTATCCATTATATAGACTGGTGCAAGGTAGTAATGCAAATTTTAAGGAGATGAAGAAGACCATCAATACAAACAACTTTTTCTATGAAGTGATGGTCGAAAGCTTAAATAAAATTTCAGATGCCCCATACAAATCAATCAGCTACAGTCAGAAATAAAATTGAGATTCAAATGACGGACCTATAGTAAAAGTTGTAGGTGTTGATGGTTTCATTCACCTCTTATAATTTAGAAACCTTAGAGCCCCCCCCCCCCCCCTCTACTTTTGAACTAAGCTAGAACAAATTATTTAGGCCTTATAATTTTCGTCAAGTCTGTCTGTCTGTCCGTCCGTATATTACAGCCACTTTGTTCTGCAACTATAAGCATCACACTGTTTCAAATCAAATCAAATTAGGTAGAGGTGTATCCTGTTAACCGCCTGTTTAAGACGTTTTTTCCGTTTTAGTTTCATGTATAGGAGTCATGAAACTAAAAAAAAAGGGTTAAACCTATGCGTGTTGGTGCTGGTGCTATGCGGTGTATAATTATGGAAAGGTCTTTTAAAAGGTCATGTCAGAGGTTCCTAAATGCATTTCCGTTTAAAGTCCAACGTTTGATAGATAGACGCTTCCAAAGTAGTAAAATGGGCGTAACTTCCAATCTAAGTGAGTGTAAATTTTGAAAAAATATATAATGTAGATCTTAACAAACACTTTCAACGAAAATTGGTTTGGACCGGATCTAACTACTATAGTTTTTGAGATATAGCACATTTTCAACAACCGCAAAAATAACTAAGTTATTCATACAAACACTATGAAAAACAAAGGTATATTTGATGTCAACAAAATTTTGTGGTATTTTAGCTAAGTGGAAGTGGATTCCCTAATTCAGTTAAAATTGGCACGGAACTCTCAGTGCGCGATTCCGACTCGCTCTTGGCTGGTTTTTGAGATATAACACATTTACAACAACCGCAAATATTACTTTGTCCTTCATACAAACACTATGAAAAACAAACAACAAAATATTGTGGTATATTAGCTAAGTGGACCCTAACGTAGTTAAAGTTGGCACGGAACCCTCAGCGCGCGAGTCCGACTCGTGCTTAGTCGGTTTTTAAATAATAATATAACAAAAATCCTAGTTTCCTGGAAAGCCAAAAACCTGTTTTTTTTGCGTTTTACTAAGTATGTCAAAGACTGTAAATTGTACGAGAAAAACATGACATCTTTTCACTTGTTTCATATTACTTAAAACCTTACTATAATCTTGCACAGTTGATCTCCTACATTTCTTTTCACTGTCTCCAATAAAAGTCTAATACCAATGCTAATGTATTCAATCACAAACAACTCGTAGCGATTTCATTATGTTTTCTGCCCGCTATTTTAGGTCGAAAATGTCTTATTCATTGCCTTTTTATCTCGAATTCGGCTTAAAACCCTATTCTGAGAACCTTGCCTAGATTGGGCGATCCAATTTGACGGTAATGAAAAGAAGAATGGAAAAAAGATGTGCCTAGGTATTAATTTGGTGTAATTTTATTTGGTAGTCCCAATCCAAATTCCTAATTTTATTTGGTAGATTTAATCCCAGTTGATTAGGTACAATTTTTAAAATGATGAAAATGTTGTAAGCAAACCTTAGACGGAGTATACAAGAGTAGATTCTATTTAAATATATATGTCCTGACTTATAATGATATCTTTTTACTGTAGTACAGTCTATTTAGTGGTCATGTCACTATTTCCGATTCAACATATTGTATTAAATAGCCTACTCATCATCATTATCAGCTAAAGGACGTCCATTGCTGAACATAGGCCTCCCCCACGGCTTTTCACAGCGACCGATCACTAGCGGTCTGCATCCAGGATCTATCCTGCGATCTAAAGTCGTCCGTCCATCTTGTCGATGGACATCCTACGCTGCGTTTCTGGTCAAAGGGTCTCCAATGTAGAAAATTGCTACCCCAACGGCCATCAGCCCATCATGCCCTGTCCATTGCCACTTGAGCTTTCTGATTCCCAAGGCTATGCTCACTACCTTAGTTCTTTTACGTATCTCCTCATTTCTGATTCGATCTCGTAGAGAAACACCGAGCATAGCTCTCTCCATCGCTCGCTGTGTAATACCCTACTATATAATACGAAACAAAAAACTGTAAACATTATTTAGTTTTGAATAAAGTTATTATTTATTTATTCTCAACACACTTGCTCAAAATGACGTTTTTATTCCACCGATTTTTGGCACATAATCATAGATATTAAACACGCGTGCTTTTTCTGTATATTATTGCACTAGTGCCTTTTGTTTATTAACCGGACCAATTTACATTTGTACCCTAGTACCAAGTAGTAAGTAAGAAGATGAAGCGATATAATTTAGTCGGGTTATAACTTACACAACAAACAGTATTTATGCGAAAAATAACAGTATGTGTACATATTTATTTCAATAAATGGTATATCCAGCTTTATTAATAAAAATAACTCAAATTCATCTAAAATTTCCTGTAATTTGTGTTTTAAATAAGGAATTATTACATTTTTAATCTTGGCTGTTGGCCGATCTAGTTCGCGCCTTAACTTTGCGCGCGCATCAGTTTCGCGGCAAGAAAAAAAACAACGCGCCATTTTTCGTAAATAGTTGGCGGCTGTGGTGTGACGAAGTTTGGATTAATGAATGACAAGTGTGTTGAAAAACGTCGTATGAAACACGTGTGCCTGTGACCATAATATACGCGGCTTTCTTATGGCGCACTCGCTGCGCACACGATTTCGCCTTGTATATAATGGTCAACTTAGCACACTTGTATCATAATGCACTATTATATCATGACTAAGGGTCGTAATTATAATGTAGTTAGAATGAAACACTTATGTGTATTTATTTTGCTTGGCATTTAAAATAGCAGCATCCCACGGCTTTTACCTACATCCGCCACACATTTTGTACTCCCCATAATGGTTTTCTGCAACAATGGAAAAAACCGGCCACGTGCGAGTTGTACTCGCACACTAAGGGGAACCCTTAGTGTGCCAACTTTAAATGAATTAGAGATCCACTTACCCAAAATACCACAATACTTTGTTGACAGCAAAAAAAACTTTGTTTTTCATTGTATTTTTACGAATAACAAAGTTATGTTTGCGGTTATTGAAAATGTGCTCAATCTCAAAACCATCTAGTTCGATCTCGTTCAAACCAATTTTCATTGAAAGTCTTTGTCAAGATCTACATCATGTTTTTTTTTTCATATTTTACACTCGCTTAGTTTAAAAGTTAGAGGGGGGGGAATGGTTTTGGGAACCTCGATGTCATTATAAATACCTACCAATAGACACCCTACACGCATAGGTTAGGTTAGTTAGGCCTATCAAAGGATCTTGACCAAAACTTTATAGAAACTCGGCCCACTTTGCGTCTGCATGCGTCTTTACAAAATTTTCGGATAAAATATATAAACATTTGAACAAATCCAGACAAAAAATATTTTTGAAAAATAATTAGGAGTTTACGAGGAATTCAATAGCAGATTAGATATTTTGAGGTTATGTTTTGTGATTGCAGAGTTATTGCACCTCACCTTCATTCGTTTTAGTACATTCAGAAGGTGAATGTTATATTTTACTAAAGTAATTGAATACTTACTAAACTTAGTTACCCTTAAAATACCAGTGCAATTGTAATTCAAACAAGATTTTTGAAATATTAACTACAAAGAAGCAATCTGGGCCCGGCTTTGGTCAATATTCTTTCAACAGGTGATTCTTACAGTTACAGAAAAAAGTGGCTGTGACTTACGGACGGACAGACAGACAGCAATACTCGAAGGAAATTTAAGGGTTCCGTTTTTTGCCATTCAGCTACGGAACCCAAAAAAGGAAGAAAAGTGGTTTTACAAATAACCATTTTGAACATCCAGAAATCCATTTGTAGTATCTCCAATGATTACAGTACTCTATACATCAGTAATTGAATCCTGACTGGTCTGAATAGTGGGGGGCACTATGTGGAGGGGGCAAAGGGCTGGTGACGTCATCAATTGAGTTAAACGCCGCCCGGACGTGTGTGGACTGTGGACCTCCGATAGAGCCTTTGGATGCGGCTTGACATGAAGCGGGAACCTTCTGTTCCATGACAAAGGTTAGATGCTCAGTCTGGCAACAGTTAAATCCATCAGTCTGGAGAGACGTGTCTGACGCTAAAATAATGAAAAATTGACTCGATTTAATTTTCATTAGTACATTCTGTCAGTTCTTGTAAGATCTTACTGATTATTCTCCGAGTACTGACGAGACTGATGGACCGGACTGACTTCAGAGTCATGGTGTAACAGTTTTCTATGAAATCGAATTCTCTCTCGTTTAAGTACCTGATCTTCTGGCAATTAGAACTAGTAAGCCACTTTCTCGTCCATTTCACACTGTTCCAATCAATAAAATAACCATCATGGTGCATGGTTTTGTTTTCGCTGTGTTTTTTTTTACCTTTGAGCGGGAGATATTTGACAAAACCTTGTGTGCAGTATCTGACGTGGGTACAAGAGTCAATAAAATATTTCCAGCATTATATTACCTGATTTACGTTTACGTTTACGTCATCAAAATGTACACATCAGTATCACACAATGTACCAATAACAGATGTTATTTAATACATTTTCAGTTTTAGTTTCATGTATGAGAAATTACAATATCTTATTTTTTGTATAAGAATCGTAAAGCGGTTACCAGGATACATCTTCCTACCAAATTTCAACAGTTCGATGCTTATAGTTACAGAATAAAGTGGCTGTGACATACGAACGGACAGACTTGACGAAACTATGAAGGTTCCCTTTTTTCCATTCAGCTAAGGAACCCTAAAAAATAGGGAGTTAAATATTATCAATTCGGGACATTGATTGAGTAAATTAAAATGATGGGAAATTGAAATGATCCTGTTTTGCTGTCCACAAAATCATTTAATTCATTCATTGTCATTTAATACTCGTAACCCTGGATATGAAATTTTCAGATACAGTAAAATTTTTAAGAACCAATAACTTGGTAATTCCCCGCTCGTAGACAAGCCACAGCTTTACGCCACCGCAACATAGACAGCATGAGACAAGTTACTTTCGGACTGACCGCGGCTAGACTGAATATTAGCTGGCTGACCCGCTGAATGCCCT
This sequence comes from Pyrausta purpuralis, assembly GCA_963924145.1. NCBI lineage: Eukaryota > Metazoa > Arthropoda > Insecta > Lepidoptera > Crambidae > Pyrausta > Pyrausta purpuralis. The sequence goes on along the minus strand of OZ001668.1, from coordinate 18,412,444 downwards.
GACTGATTTGTTTTGATTAACGTACAGTCAACCTCACTGACTAAACAGACAGGGTAGGAACAGTCACGTTCCGAACTAGTAATCCATCCTTAAAGAGTTTCATATAACAGAGAAGCTTTAGTCGATTGTGCAGCTGTTAATAAATAAATAAATATAAATATTGGACACCAATCACATACATTGCTCTGATCCCAAAGTAATTAGCTAATTGCACTTGTGTTATGAAAATCAGACACAACGGTGGCACCACAACACTCAGACCCGAGCCAATATAGAAAATTTTGATTTCTATATTGATCCGACCGGAAATCGAATCCGGGACCTCGGAGCGGCGACGTCTTGAAACCAGCGTGCTTAGCCACTACACCACGGAGGTCGTCAACTGAACAACATACTGAAGTTCTTTGGACACAATGGAGAAACGAGGACTCGAAGGAGAGACTTGTTGTGCAGGGCCGCGTTGGAGCCTCCAACCGACCCGGTATTGTGCCTCCACTGGAGGCACAATACCGGGTCGGTCCCCAAACCGCTGGATAGACCTTATTAAAGTCCGTTTTTTTTTCTTGTCAAATACATATTGTAAACAACGGAATGATTAATTTTAAAATATGATAAACACAATACTTACAACTTAAGTAATTGATTGAATACAAGTTTTTTTTAAATCAAATGGTTAATTAATTTTAATCACTGATAATACTTTTTAAGTTTCAAAAAGATTGTTTACATTATTGGACCAGCAAAGAAAAATGGACTTTAAAACTACTACTGGATTGACTGATTTGCAATGTGCTTGCAATGCGGAAAACCGGCAGAGATGGCAAAACATCGTCAGACGTGCTGCAGACATACGGCTCTATTGACTGCGACTGAATTTTGTGAGTACTAACGTCTCTATTTCGCGTTGTATTCATTGGTTTTTAATAAGATTTTCAACTAAATTAATTCGCCATAATTAAGAGAGTGCTACTTCTTGGTTTTGAAGTCGGTTTTTCCTATTTTTAAGGTTAATTTTATTTCTTAATTTTTATTTATTGCTGGAGGGGGGGGGGGGGGCTGTTGTACCTTTTGACTCTGTTCTTTAGCTACAAATTACCTATCATAAGTTCTGTCATTATAATTAACTCCTAAGCGTTAAGAAGAAGAGAAGTTGCTCGAGCTGGAGGAAGAAATGAGCAGGTTACACTGGGACATAATGGGTTTATAAGAAGTCCGTAGAGAGGGCGAGGACACGATAACTCTGCAGTCCGGAAACCTGCTCTAATACCGGGAAGGCAACCAACGAAAGTCACAAGGTGGTGTCGGGTTCCTCGTTCACAAGTCCCTCGTCAACAATATCGAGACCATCGAGAGTGTGTCGAGCAGGGTAATATACCTTATACACAGTATATACTCAGAATATCCAAGAGGTATTCGCTGAAGGTCATACAGGTATATGCACCGACCGATCCGAAACACCCGGATGAAGAGGTGGAGGAAATGTATGAGGACGTAAGTAGAGCCATACATACTTCCAAAACCTATTTTACTGTTGTAATGGGGGACTTCAACGCAAAACTGGGCAAGCGAGGTGAGAATGAGTTGAAGGTGGGACCCTTTGGATACGGGCAAAGGAACGCCAGGGGACAGAGGCTGGCCGACTTTCTGGAGAAGGAGGGACTCTTTGCGATGAACTCTTTCTTCCAGAAGCCGCCTCAAAGGAAGTGGACCTGGTTGAGTCCCGATGGCTTCACGAGAAACGAGATTGACTTCTTCATGACCTCCAAGAGACGGTTATTCAATGATGTCTCCTTGATCAACAGGCTGAAAACCGGTAGCGATCACCGAATGGTTCGAGGCACATTGAATATAAATGTCAAATTGGAAAGATCCCGCCTGATGAAGTTCACGCTCCGACCGACTCGTGCTCATATCAAAAATCCCGAGAACTTTCAACTCGAGTTGTCAAACCGCTTTGATTGCCTAGAAAATGGCCTGGCCGTAAAAATAGACCTCAAAAACTGTCGGTCCACACTCTCGACCTTATGGCAAAACGTCGATCTATGGCACTGCAGACCTCCGTTAATGCTGTAGTGTGTGACGCACCTCCCTTAGGTTAGGTTCTTATATAAATGTATAGTGTTGTAAGTTTAGTAGTAGTAATAAACGGACGTTCGACGAAACAACACGTTTTATTCACACTCCTGGGTCTCCGCCTATTGCATGGCGACCCTGCCAGTGCTGCCTTTGGGCAGTGCTGTGCATTTATTAATTAAATAGATAAATTTGTGTAAAAAAAAACAATTCGGACTGAAAAAAGTGAAATATTAAAATACATATGTGGACTTAAATAATGACTTGGTAAAAAAAAATAAAGAACTTTAAATTGAAGAATAAAAAAGAAAAGGTGGCATTAAAATAAACGAAGAAGGACAGTGATTTGGGCAAGCAAAAGAATGTAGCTGGCAGCCGGGCGATACCATGGTGTCAGATGTCGGATGGTGATTTGGTGGGCGCCGGGCGTAGATGGTGTCAGAGGTTGATGGTAATTTTGGTCCTGGGCGCTGGGAGATGTTCGTGACGAGATGAGGAGGCGCCGGGAGTGTCATGCGTGTCAATAGAGGGATAACAGGTAGTGAAGAAGGTATTTGTGTCACAAATAATACTTATTACGATTTAATTGAAATAAGTTTTACTTTTTTTAACTGCTGATAAAAATATCTAAATGTCTTATCTTATTCTATTATATTATTATAATACTAGCGGTTCCCCGCGACTTCGTCCGCGCGTTTTGAGTTTGCTCCCTCCCCTCCCGTCGCAGCGTGATGTTTTATATCCTAAAGCCTTTCTCAATAAATAAGCTATCTAACACAGAAATAATTTTCAAATCGGTTCAGCAGTTCCTGAGATAAGCGCGTTCAAACTAACAAACTCTTCAGCTTTATAATATAACTAGCGGTCCCCCGCGACTTCGTCCGCGCGTTTTGAGTTTGCTCCCTCCCCTCCCGTCGCAGCGTCATGTTTTATATCCTAAAGCCTTTCTCGATAAATAAGCTATCCAACACAGAAATATTTTTTCAAATCGGTCCAGCAGTTCCTGAGATAAGCGCGTTCAAACAAACAAACTCTTCAGCTTTATAATATATAGCGGTCCCCCGCGACTTCGTCCGCGCGTTTTGAGTTTGCTTCCTCCCCTCCGTCGCAGTGTGATGTTTTATATCGTAAAGCCTTTCTCTTTCAACACGAAAATATTTTTTCAAATCGGTCCAGCAGTTCCTGAGATAAGCGCGTTCAAACAAACAAACTCTTCAGCTTTATAATATATTAGCGCAAGCGCACGTTCAAGCGCACGTTGTACTTAAGCTGCGAACATTATTTGGTGCGGAGTTATGTTAAAACTGTGATAGCTCTTAAGATATTTATTGAAATCAAATGATATAAAGGGCAACTTTGTTTTCAATGAAATGCTCCTGATGATAAATGTATTTGTTTTGATAAGAATAAATACCTGTGTGTATAATACAACTCTAAAAATAATGCATTATTTTTTACAAATTTATTAACATAAAAAAGGTTGTAGTAAGTCAACCATAAAAGATAGACTTATGCTGTCGCGGACTTTATTATAGAACTCTTCATGCTGAACAATCTTGTCATACATGGTTTTTGTGTAACTTTAGCGGTTTCCGCAGCGTACGCAGCGGAAGCTCTCAAAAGGAATATCTTTCTCCCGTTTTCGCAACATTTTTCATTGCTGCTGTGGTCTTATGAGTCGTATCTTTATGTTATATAGCCTAAAGCCTTCCTCGATAAATGGACTATTCAACGTAAAAAAGATTTTTCAAATCGGGCCAGTAGTTTCTGAGATTAGCGCGTTCAAACAAACAAACAAACAAACAAACAAACTCTTCAGCTTTATAATATTAGTATAGACTAGCGGTCCCCCGCGACTTCGTCCGCGCGTTTTGAGTTTGCTCCCTCCCCTCCCGTCGCAGCGTGATGTTTTATATCCTAAAGCCTTTCTCAATAAATAAGCTATCTAACACAGAAATATTTTTTCAAATCGGTCCTGCAGTTCCTGAGATAAGCGCGTTCAAACCAACAAACTCTTCAGCTTTATAATATAACTAGCGGTCCCCCGCGACTTCGTCCGCGCGTTCTGAGTTTGCTCCCTCCCCTCCCGTCGCAGCGTCATGTTTTATATCCTAAAGCCCTTTCTCGATAAATAAGCTATCCAACACAGAAATATTTTTTCAAATCGGTTCAGCAGTTCCTGAGATAAGCGCGTTCAAACAAACAAACTCTTCAGCTTTATAATATATTAGCGCAAGCGCACGTTGTAGTTAAGCTGCGAACATTATTTTGGTGCGGAGTTATGTTAAAACTGTGATAGCTCCTAAGATATTTATTGAAATCAAATGATAGCAACTTGGTTCTAAATGAAATGCTCGTGATGATGAATGTATTTATTTTGATAAGAATAAATACCTGTGTGTATAATACACCTCTAAAAATAATGCATTATTTTTTTACAAATTTATTAACATAAAAAAGGTTGTAGTAAGTCAACCATAAAAGATAGACATATGCTGTCGCAGACTTTATTATAGAACTCTTAATGCTGAATAATCCTGTTATACATGATTTTTGTGTAACTTAAGCGGTTTCCGCAGCGTATGCAGCGGAAGCTCTCAAAAGGAATATCTTTCTCCCGTTTTCGCAACATTTTTCATTTCTGCTGTGGTCTTATGAGTCGTATCTTTATGTTATATAGCCTAAAGCCTTCCTCGATAAATGGACTATCGAACGTAAAAATAATTTTTCAAATCGGGCCAGTAGTTTTTGAGATTAGCGCGTTCAAACAAACAAACAAACAAACAAACAAAAAAACAAACTCTTCAGCTTTATAATATTAGTATAGATTAGCGCAAGCGCACGTTGTACTTAAGCTGCGAACATTATTTTGGAGCGGAGTTATGTTAAAACTGTGATAGCTCCTAAGATATTAATTGGAATCAAATGATATACAGGGCAACTTTGTTCTAAATGAAATGCTCGTGATGATGAATGTATTTATTTTGATAAGAATAAATACCTGTGTGTATAATACACCTCTAAAAATGATGCATAATTTTTTTACAAATTTATTAACATAAAAAAGGTTGTAGTAAGTCAACCATAAAAGATAGACTTATGCTGTCGCGGACTTTATTATAGAACTCTTAATGATGAACAATCTTGTCATACATGATTTTTGTGTAACTTTAGCGGTTTCCGCAGCGTATGCAGCGGAAGCTCTCAAAAGGAATATCTTTCTCCCGTTTTCGCAACATTTTTCATTGCTGCTGTGGTCTTGTGAGTCGTATCTTTATGTTATATAGCTTAAAGCCTTCCTCGATAAATGGACTATCAAACATAAAAATAATTTTTCAAATCGGACCAGTCGTTTCTGAGATTAGCGCGTTCAAACAAACAAACAAACAAACAAACAAACAAACTCTTCAGCTTTATAATATTAGTATAGATTAGCGCAAGCGCACGTTGTACTTAAGCTGCGAACATTATTTTGGTGCGGAGTTATGTTAAAACTGTGATAGCTCCTAAGATATTTATTGGAATCAAACGATATAAAGGGCAACTTTGTTCTTAATAAAATGCTCGTGATGATGAATGTATTTATTTTGATAAGAATAAATACCTGTGTGTATAATACACCTCTAAAAATTATACATTATTTTTTTACAAATTTATTAACATAAAAAAGGTTGTAGTAAGTCAACCATAAAAGATAGACTTATGCTGTCGCGGACTTTATTATAGAACTCTTAATGTTGAACAATCCTGTCATACATGATTTTTGTGTAACTTTATCGGTTTCCGCAGCGTACGCAGCGGAAGCTCTCAAAAGGAATATCTTTCTTCCGTTTTCGCAACATTTTTCATTGCTGCTGTGGTCTTGTGAGTCGTATCTTTATGTTATATAGCTTAAAGCCTTTCTCGATAAATGGACTATCCAACATAAAAATAATTTTTCAAATCGGGCCAGTAATTTCTGAGATTAGCGCGTTCAAACAAACAAACAAACTCTTCAGCTTTATAATATTAGTATAGATGTGTTTAGAAAATGTAAACAATGTTGATTGACTCGTCTACCCAATCGTATAAAAATAGTATTTGTATAATCAATTAAATGTTACCCATTAGTATTACATAAAACGTTTTTATTGATTTGTTTTTCAAATGAATTTTAGATTGCATTGGTTAATTTATGTATTTTTTTAACGTTACTATGATAATGGTTTTGTGTTGTTGACCTTACCTTAAAAGCTTCAGTGTAATTTCAGTTTTATTTTGGTACCATTGGAATATTATAATATTTACATAAGATTTTTATTCTACTATTTGTATTCCCTATTGTTGTCTACATTTCAAATTTGCAAACTAAATTATAACATAATGATAAACATTTTAAACATTAATGTATTTTAAATATATATTTTCAACTTCGTTTCATTAAGATTTGAATTTTAAATGTAATTGTATGTTCTTTTTTTTGAAAATTTCAGTTTGGAATTATTGAAATAACTTATGACTTTGGATTCAAATTGTTCTAACTTAAATTTGTTTGGTTAAAAAAATGCAGTTGGTAAAAACAATGTTATACAGATTTTAGTTATAATTTCACAGAATGAGTAATCAGGCAAATGTATTTTTCGCATGACATCTTCGTAAAATTTTCATTAATTATAATTTGTTTGTAGTATACGAATCATAACTTTGAAATAACTTAGATTTTTGAAATTTAAAAAATTGTAAAAAAAAATTAAATCGCACTTCATTCAATTTTTTTTTCTCAAATACGGGGGAGGTGTAGTGTGTGACGCACCTCCCTTAGGTTAGGTTCTTATATAAATGTATAGTGTTGTAAGTTTCGTAGTAGTAATAAACGGACGTTCGACGAAACAACACGTTTTATTCACACTCCTGGGTCTCCGCCTATTGCAATGCTGAAAACTACAGGCAGCTCAATAGACAAATATGGAAGTCCCTGCGACACGACATTCGTTACTTTAACACTAATAGTGTTAAAGAAACGATAGAGCGGAACCAAGGCTCCAAAGTGTTTGCAAGGGACATGTCTATTGGACGAAGCTTAAGACGGAGGACGGCAGTGTAGCGTCGACGAAAGCAGAGGTTTTGAGGGAGATCGAAAAGTTCTATGGGCAGTTGTACACCTCAGTAGCCAAACCCGTAGATAGCTCGGCTAGAAACCCACGAGCTATCCTGACCCGACACTACACCGAAGACATCCCGGACATCAGCCAGAGATTAGGATGGCCCTTAAACAGCTCAAAAACAACAAGGACGCGAGGACGGAATCACAGCAGAGCTTCTGAAGGCGGGTGGAATACCGGTACTTAAAGTCCTTCAGAGACTCTTTAACTCCGTGTTGCTGGAGGGCATCACGCCCGAGGCGTGGAACAGGAGTGTGGTGGTGTTGTTCTTCAAAAAAGGAGACAAAACTGTATTGAAGAACTATAGACACATCTCACTCCTGAGCCATATCTACAAGCTGTTTTCAAGGGTCATCACGAATCGTCTCGCACGTAGGTTTGATGACATCCAGCCTCCCGAACAGGCCGGTTTCCGAAAAGGCTCTAGTACCATAGACCACATCCATACGCTTACGCAAATTATACAGAAGTCAGAGGAGTATAATATGCCTCTATGCTTAGCGTTTGTGGACTATGAAAAGGCCTTTGATTCGATCGAAACTTGGGCGGTGCTTCAGTCTCTGCAGCGGTGCCACATAGACTATAGGTATATAGAGGTGTTAAGGTGCCTTTACAATAACGCCACCATGTCGGTCCGAGTACAGAAGCAGAACACGAGGGCGATTCCTCTGCGGAGAGGTGTGAGACAGGGAGATGTGATATCTCCGAAACTGTTCACTGCGGCATTGGAAGACGCTTTCAAGCTTCTGGAATGGGAAGGAATCGGCATCAATATTAATGGCGAATACATCACACACCTCCGATTTGCCGATGATATAGTCGTTGTGGCAAGGACGCTGGACGATCTTGGCACTATGCTCGAAGAACTTGACCGAGTCTCCCAACAAGTGGGTCTTAAAATGAACATGGAAAAGACGAAAATTATGTCGAACTCCCTTGTCGTACCCACTCCAGTATCCATTGGGAACTCAACTCTCGAATCTGTCGACGAGTACGTTTACCTGGGATAAGTGATCCAATTGGGTAGGTCCAACTTCGAGAAAGAGGTCAATCGACGAATCCAACTCGGCTGGGCAGTGTTCGGGAAATTACGCAAGAGTGTCTTCTCATCTCATCTACCTTAGTGTCTGAAGACGAAAGTCTTCAACCAGTGTGTGTTACCAGTGATGACATACGGATCCGAAACATGGTCTCTGACTATGGCACTTATAATGAAGCTCAAAATCACACAACGAGCGATGGGAAGGGCTATGCTGGGTGTTTCTCTACGGGATCGAATCAGAAATGAGGAGATACGTAGAAGAACTAAGGTAACGGACATAGCCTTGAGAATCAGTAAGCTCAAGTGGCAATGGGCAGGGCACATAGCGCGAAGAACTGATGGCCGTTGGGGCAGGAAAGTTCTAGATTGGAGACTCTTCGACCAGAGACGCAGCTTGGGACGTCCACCAACAAGATGGACAGACGACCGTATAAAGATCGCAGGATCAAACTGGATGCAGACCGCTAGTGATCGGTCGCTGTGGAAAGCCGTAGGGGAGGCCTATGTTCAGCAGTGGACGTCCTTTGGCTGATAATGATGATGATGATAAGCGTTAAGGAGTTCTACCATCAGCTTCGCTCCACAATACGTTGACCATCAGGTAACAACGCGTCAACATTAAGATGCTATTGAAAAAAAAAAATATGTGCCGTAAAAATTTTAGGGTTTTCCTCGATTACACCAAGATCTTTTTTAATCGGTCGACAAATGACTGAGTTATGAGGTAACATACAGAATGAAATTTAAATCAGTGACCAAATTTTGTGTAAGACTCCACTCATTAATATGAACAACTTTTACTATGGGGGCAATAGGGGTACGTATTATAATACCGAAAGTTCATAATACCTACAAATGAAATACCTACGCTTGAAATATCGAAAATCCAAATACCGAACGAATGAAATACCTATACCCGATATACCGAAGCTCAATATGCCGAATTTCAAATAACCGAAAGTTCAAAATCCCGAAAGTTCGAAATCCCGAAAGTTTGAAATACCGAAGGTTTATATCCCGAATGTTTAAAATCCCGAAGATTAATATACCTACAGTTAGTATACCGAAGTTCAAAATCCCGAAGATTAATATACCTACAGTTAGTATACCGAAGTTCAAAATCCCGAAATTAAGATCAACTTTGCGGTAGGCATGCAGCATGCAGCATGCAAGTAATCAAATAGGCATGCATGTAGCAAGCAGGCATGCAGCATGCAAGCAATCAAGCAGGCATGCAGCATGCAAGCAATCAAACAGGCATGCATGTAGCAGCAAGCATAGGTTTTGCTCTTCTCCGGCGCTGCGGGAAGTGCAGCCCTTTCGCCCTAGCGTAGCGAATCTCAGGCACCCACGCTCGCCTCCGCAGCTTCGGCTTGCTGGTCGCCTTCGGCGACCAGCTTCAGCCGCGGGCATTTGCTACAGCGGGCGAGGGCTGCTCTCCCTCCGCGCCTCCGGCTTTTGAATTACACTCTAGTATCGGGCAGACTAGTACCACGGCAAAGGACCACGGCGATTCGGGGTCAATCAAAATTTGTTTTTCTTAATGAACCTCAATCTTAATGGTATACAATTTGTTTGGCGTTTTGTTCATAGGTCTTGTAAATTCAGTATTTTTAATCTTCAGGTTTTAAATTTTTCGGTATATTAAACTTTCGGTCATATAAACAGTCGGTATATTGAACTTCGGTCATATGAATAGTCGGTATTTTAACATTCGGCATTTTAGTATTCGGCATTCCAATCATAGGTCTTATAAGATTCGGTATTTTGAATTGTCGGGATTTCAAACTTTCGGTATTTAGAACTTTCGATCATATAAACATTCGGCATTCTAAAATTCGGTCTTCCGTTCGTAGTGCTTATGAAATTCGGTATTTTGAAATTCGGTATTGTAATACGTGCCCGGGCAATAGTGAAATCGAGAAAAAAAAACAGCTGTTCCATAATAATGTATGGAACAGCAATTTTTTTGCCCCCATAGTAAACATTGTTCATATTCATCAGTGGAGTCTTAATACAAAATTTGGTCAGTGATTAAAATTTCACCCTGTATATACGAAAAAAAACATACTCGTATTAGCTTGCTTGTTAGATTCTCTATAAACCCTCATTATTTATGCTGCTTTTATTTTCATAAGAAAGACCATAGTTACTTCTAACTGATTCCTACATTTCTTTCATTAAGAACCTTGACTTGAGACACCGCATTTTCAAGTAATTTATTTAAATATAGTTACAAATGTCAGATACATGTTTAGTAGTGAATGAGGCGGATCAACCACGTAGGTATAAAGCCAAACACTAAATAAGTTTATCTGACTAAAATGATTTGTATGTTTATGAATTATTTACATAGTACCTGAAACGAAACAGTTCAGTCCATCTAGATTAGTAAAAGCACAATATCAGCCATCAGCTGTGGTAAACCACAGACAGCTTGTGGTTGACCACAGTGGGGCTAGTGTCAGTATACCAACTTCCTGGCTAATTAATAAACTCTAATTCGCCGTCAATTTAAAGCAAGGCGTTCGCGTTTTAGACACCAGAATGGTGGTACATAATCACGGTTCAATTTTCATCGTCTGTCAGTCCGTGGACGCGATGATTCTTCGATCAGTCAGACCAGTCCAGACTAGGTTGTTAAAATTACTGATCTGAGCAGTCACATACAGAAAAAATAAATCTAAGGCATGCAACATAAAAAAATAACTTAATATCTACCTATTCAATTTGACATATATGTTATTAAATTGTTAAGGTTTGATTAATGGCCGATTTTACCGCTGTCAGATGAGACTGATCCGCGGAAAAAGTATTAAATGTCAGATTTGAAAATGTCATTCACATAAATGATTGTTGACAAATAGGTAACGTTTTCAAATAAGGCGTATTGTTTTTTATTTCAAGAATATTAAAACAATACACCTAAGGTCCGATTTTACCAACGCCAGATAAGGAATATTCGTCGAATATAATACAAAACGCCTAATTTGAAAACGTCACCTATTTGTCAGCAATCATTTACGTAAATATCATTTTAAAATCAGTCTTTTTATACTTATTCAATCGGATAAGTCGTATCTGGTGTTAGTTAAATCGACCCTAATTGATATAAGTGATAAAAACAATGTGAAAAGGTACACTTGTGGTAAAATAGCTTTGGGTCAGCAGGCACGCTCTTCTTAATGATTTTCTAAGACTTTTATTTTTTCAACTTAATTTTATTTGTAAATAGAGTTGATTATGGTATCAAGAAAATTGTCCTATACAAAATATAAGACTGGATTGATTTTGCTTGCTTAGAACTGGTTCGATAATAATTACGGTACACTGTAGTAGAGTCACGATATTGAAAGTAAGCCAAATTTTATCGATAGGTGCTTACTTTCTTTTTTACATGTAGAACCTAATCTTCTGTGGAATAAGACTTACATGCAAGAATAGTATGCAAGGCATGCTGGCAATTTTGCGTTTTTTTTTTGTTTTGGCGAGGATCTCCGTGGTGTATTGGCTAAGCACGCGGGTTTCAAGGCGTCGCCGCTCCGAGGTTCCAGGTTCGATTCCCGGTCGGATCAATGTTGAAATTTAAATTTTTGATATTGTATCGGGTCTAGGTGTTGTGGTACCACCGTTTTCTGATTTCCATAACACGAGTGCATAAGCTATTTACTTTGGGATCAGAGCAATGTATGTGATTGGTGTCCAAGTGAATACCGATCTTACGCGAATGTGTCCATGCGTTTTGAGTTTGTTCTCTCCCCTCCCATCCCAAAATTCCTTCCCCGATAAATAAGCTCTATAACGCTATAATATATGATTAATTGCTCTATTAGTTCTTGAGATTAGCGCGTTCAAAGTAACAAACATACTCTTGTGTTTTATAAAATTAGTATAGATAAATATCCTTTGGACATTTCCACACATCGCCATCTAGCCCCAAAGTAAGCTACTCAAAGCTTGTGTTATGGGTGCCAGACAACGGATATAATACTTAAATACTTTTTGTTTGTAAAATACTTTTTGTACGTGGGTGCAACGGGTCGTCAAATAGATAAGTTTTAAAATATTTAATGCCGAAGGACATAGACTATTTATTGACAACCTTATAATGTAGAATGCATTGTAAATAAAATACAGAATAAGAAAAAACAATATCGATATTCTTTCCCCTCTCCAGTAATTACCAAGAAACGACACTGCGACGTCGGTGGCAGGAAGTAGGTAATTTTATTTTCCGTCAATATTCAAATAGCGCTGTAATGTAGTAAATTACGTAGCTAATTCAGTTTTATACTGTATTTTTACCGGTCACGATAATACAGGTACACAGACAAACAGTTTAATTTCCAAGCAACCGTTGAATATAATCATAGTAAATAATTTAAGATTTATTTTCGTAAGGAGTTCATTGATTGTATAAAAATCATTTCAAAACTAAAGAACTTTTTTAATACTTATTTGTTATTTAAAACAATGTGATGAACATATGGGTAGGCAGGTATATACAGGAATAAAAAAAAAAAAAAATTAGGTCCTTATGAATAACCAGTTATCAGATGTCAATAGCATAATCAATCATCATCTTCATTATCAGCCAAAGGACGTCCACTGCTGAACATAGGCCTCCCCCACGGCTTTCCACAGCGACCGATCACTAGTGGTCTGCATCCAGTTTGATCCTGCAATCTTTACAAGGTCGTCAGTCCATCTTGTTGGTGGACTTCCTACGCTGCGTGTTTGTCCATCAATCAGTTAGTTTTAATTTATTATAATGAGAAATATTTATTGTTTTTGTTTTCTAGCAGATTAAATCGAACAAGCAATATATTGCAAACAATTGTGTCCAGTCATTTACAACAACGAGTTATCGATTTTGATTATGAACATTGATTTGGGATTATAAGTTTGGATTACTGATATATGAGTTAAAGCATTTTTGAGCACTAGGACCAGCTCAAGGTAACTACGTAAAATATGTAGAATCATTTAAATTTGTGCTCCTATTAGAGTTAAATTTTTAGATCACTCACTTGGTTAGGGCGTGTAATTTTCGTTCAAATCATCGAAAACTGACCAAAGTATAAGTACACGGGAATACTCATAAATAGGCTTATATTTTGTAATCAGGTTTTGTGTGAAATTCAACAGTTTGTAATTCGAAATGAGATTATAACAATGAAAAATAGGAAAATCTTCATATTATCATTTAACTCCGCTTTATTTAACTATAACGTCTCAAAACTCGTATAATTTGCTCCAAATTTCAGGTGTCACAATTATTGTTACAATATCATTGTTCCAGCGTAAATACGACTTAATATTGAGCGCAAGTTACTAATTCTAAGCTATTATAAAAGTTTGCACGTAAATCTTTTGTTTTGTTTTGTTTCACTCACTCGGCCTGTGAAATTTTAGGTTAGGACTCATTCATACTGGTGATAAAAGTAAGATTAGAATGAAAAATCAATATGGAAACGCAAGTCTGCGCCTTAACAGGTTCTTAGGCACAGCACAGCAGATAAGTCAATAAAATTTTAGCTGTATGTATATTTATTATATTGCAAAGGTACACCAACAGTTCATATACAAACGTACCCCAAAAATCAACGTCAAGCCAAAAACGGGCAATAGGCCATATCGTGACAGTTATTAGAAAAATATAAAGGAAGACTTGGCCATGAACTTTTCAAATTATAAGGATTCAAAAATAAATCTCAATAAGTGACACCGTGTGATGACCATTTAAGTTTTAACCTTTTAAGTAATATTATTATTTTGACAGTTTTTTTCTGTGATGTAACCATAAATAAGCCCTTTTGTAAATTACAGTTAAAGTTAAAACGTAACAGCCTCAGTTTTAAATAAAACGTAAGATTTTTTCCCACCATTTGATTCAAAAGAATGACATTAGCCAATTTTAACCGACTCTACTGGAAAAAATATTTTGTACACTATGTTGGCAAGTCTTTAAAAGATGGTGCGTTTATTCTGGAGTTCAAAATGGTATGCTTCTTACATAGTGCTACTTTTACTAGCAATTTATTAGTTTGAGGTGCATTTGAAATAAAATTATATTGTTGTTTTTTTTTTTGTTATGATTTTTATTAAATCAGATTAATCAAACATTCGAATTGTTTGCCTTCAGAGTCAATGCAAGATCTATTCGTTTTTGGAACTCGTTGTCTATGAAATTCCTATGAATAATAATTTACACAATATTTTTCTTATGCAATCCTTTTACAGGCGTACACAGAGTTGTAAATAGAAACGCCAAAACACCAAGTAAAATTGTATATATATATGAAAAATTCACTTCTCCGTACCGTCAAACAGTAGTTTACGCAGACCTTTTTTTTAATTTCGGTAGCTTGTCGTCAAAAACATCCAGACCTCCATCGTCAGATTTTGTGTTTAGCGAATTATACTGCTCGTAGCATCTGACTAACGGAGCCTGCCTGCCTACATTGTTTTTAAACATGGGAAGTTCAAACGTTTTACGTAATGGTTAAATGGGACAACGCGATGGACCATACAAGGTGACCCAAACCTTACATCCACGGCTATCCAAATATACCCTTTGTATGTTAGCCGAATTTCCGTAGTTTCCAGATATTAAATACACTCGAGAGCAATGAATCCGGGTCACTTAAAGAATGTTAAAAATCTCGGAAACTAAAAATGATAGGTTAATGCAATAAATTGTATTTAATAGACAATGTAATACTCCTTAAATGAAAGTAAAAAAATATATGAGTCACCATACATTTTATTAACACAAAATTACATAAAGAAAAAAACTGCTGATCTCTCCTTAAACAAAAATAGGAAACATGTTTTTTTTTAACTTTATTACGATTTCCTTGAATTTTAATACTTCGTATTGCCTCCTCGTGCTTCCATTACTGCGTTTACGCGGTTTGGGATGCTGTACACCAAGTTCCTTATACGATTTTGGGGAATATTCTCCCATTCCTCTGTGAGAGCAATTTTGAGCTCACGAAGCGTGATTGGGGGAGGGTTTCGTTGTTTTACGCATCTGCCTAGCTCGTCCCAAGCATGCTCGATCGGGTTGATATCCGGGCTGCGCGCTGGCCACTCCATACGAGTAATGTTCATCTCTTGAAGGTAGTCATTCACAATCCTACCTGTATGAGGTCGGGCATTGTCATGCATAAATATAGCATCCTCACCTAAATTGACCATAAATGGACCAACGTGATCAGTGAGGATTTCTTCCACATATCTTACGCTAGTTAAAGAGCCGTTTTCTATGATCACCAGCTCTGTGCGTCTTTCAGAAGAAATTCCGGCCCACACAAGTACAGACCCACCACCGTAGGCTACTCTTTTTTCGATGCATGCTTGCTTGAATCTTTCCCCTGGTCTTCGATACACTCTGTGTCTTCCATCGTGCTTGTAGAGCATAAATTTTGATTCGTCGGAGAACATAACTTTTGACCAATCTTCAATACTCCAATTTACGTGGCTCTGGGCATATCTTAATCTTGAAATACGATGCCCACGCTCCAGTTTAGGGCCGTTTGCAGGTCTAAGGGGTTTTAAGTTAGATTCAGCAAGCCGACGTCTTACTGTCCATGCACTTGGGTTACTTCCTCCGAGGCGTCGAAACTGATTTGTGAGTTCAGTTCCTGTGAGAAAGCGATTTCGAAGCATGGTGTTCACCAAGTATCGGTCTTCTCGTGTTGTGGTACACCTGGTTCTGCCCGTTTCTGGTCTGCGTAGATTAGAACCAGTTTCTTCGTAACGACGGAGAACTCTTTGTACTGTTGACAGCGACACACCGACAGTCCTGGCTGTATCCCGCTGACTCCGGCCGGTTTCCAGCATAGTAAGTATTCTGGTGCATTCTTCAGGCGTAAGCGACATAATTTCAGCTTGAATAATGAATAAAGAGCACTATCAACATGGTTTATGTACCCACATAAATGACAGATTACAAACAAAAGCAAAACCAAAAGCTGTAATTTCGTAGTTCCATCTTCGAAAGTGGCCCTTTTTCAAATTTGATTTTTTTATGATGTAACTTTACAATAACTAAGAAGTTTTAATACCTTTATTTAAGGAGTATTACATTGTCTATTAAATACGTTTTATTGCATTAACCTACCATTTTTAGTTTCCGAGATTTTTAGGATTCTTTAAGTGACCCGGATTCATTGCTCTCGAGTGTATTTCGCAAATTTTGTGAAACTAAACAAATAATTAATTCCTCCACTTTTTATGGTGATAGGTCGTTTTTTTTATTGAAGTATGGTCCTTATAAACTAATTTTACTTAGAAAAAAATATGGGCTAGCTAAAACTAAGATTAACAAATTGAAACAAAAAGCCTTGAAAACTAAAAAAAAAACACAAAATTGCACTCCGGGAGTGCCAGCAGAAGTGAAAACTTGAATATCAACGTTGCGCATTTTTTTTTTTTGGAATAGTTAGGGAATAATTTTGAATGAATTGCTCTTATTATCAATATAAAAGTACTATCATTTTTGTGATAGAATACAATAATAATAATAATAATAATAAGAATAATAATAATAATAATATTTTTATAGAATACAATATTTATTTATTGCGCTATCGTACACAAACATTACAATTTATATTATATTAAATTACATTAAAAAGTTTATGTCAAAAAAATCAACTTACATCCATTATTTCGCCAACAGTCTTACGGTTTTTCGATCAGCCCACGTGTCCTGACGCGAGTTTCACATTTTTCCCCCATCCCACAAAAGTGCTCAACGCCGCTAAAGAAGTTTCACTTCAAAAATCGCTATCATAAATATGGTATATTTGGATAGCGTGAATGTAAAGAAATTGGGTTTGTTGAATTTGGGTTAGGGTGTAAAACGAAGATTACAGATCCATCTGTACAGACACACTGTCTGACAACAGATACAGAAAAAGATACGTTACTTAAATTCTTATTTTTTTACAGGTAGTAAGCTATACAAATTTGTTTTGTCTAGACCGAAATTAATTATCTACTTACAATTTGTATGGAACAACTCTAGTTCCTGAAAGAAAAAGGCATCAAGTACCATCAATATCAGATATAATTATAAAATAAACGTTAATTAACCATATCAAATATGAACAGATCCTAATGAAGAGCAGTGACAGGCCAACTTCGGATTGTTTTAAAATTTATTCTCGAAAAGAAACAAAATGTCCGCTATTCTGTTTCCTCTTACGTCCGCCGTTTGAATTCTAAATAGGCTGAAAGTTTCCAACAAGAAAGTTAATGGTTCGTTTATTTAATTGAATTTGATTTTTAGCCGTATTCTGGGAATCTGTGGTGTCTTTAGTATGGATGCCGCACACGATGTTTATATAATGTTATTAATGAATTAGATGTGTGAAGATTGTTAGTAATGTTTATTTTCAAACTAGTAGCAAACTGCAGAGCTAATATTACGTCGATTTGACTTGTTGAAAACTAGTTTTACTTTAGAACTTTAGGGTTCCGTAGCCGAATGGCAAAAACGGAACCCTTATAGTTTCGTCAAGTCTGTTTATCTGTCTATCTGTCCGTCTGTCCGTCCGTATGTCACAGCCATTTCATTCTGTTACTATAAGCATCACACTGTTAAAATTTGGTAGGAAGATGTATCCTGTTGACCGCTTTACGATTCTTATACAAAAAATAAAAAAATATGATATTTAAGAGTAGACTCCCATACATGAAACTAAAACCAAAAAAAAAATATTTTTAGTTAAAATTAAGCGTGTAGGGTCTATGGATAGGTCTTTTTAAAATGAATTTAATGATATTAAAGGGGGGGCTCCCATACATGAAACTAAAACCTATTTTTTTTTGTAAATCCTATGCGTCTAGTGTGTCTATGAATTGGTAACATCTAGGTTCCTAAAACCACTTTCTTCAAATTTATCATGTTTGCGAGATATACGCTACCAAGTTCTTATAGAGGTGACTGAGTTTGAGTATAGCCCTGTATTTTGTGTATTTATATCTAATAATTCTTACGTTTTTAAAAAGACTACTCTTTTGTAGATGAGCTAGCCACTCTTATCCCCACAATATGATATTAAGTTTATACAAATCTCATTTTTCAAGCTTTTCCAAATAAAATTTAAACTCTTCTCCTCTTTCAATTATCACCAAATGACTAGCTGTAACACTCACAACGTGAATCGCTTTATCAATTAGTAGGATAGCAAACGAGTTAGCCAGATAAAACTATTTATTTCATTGGTTCCCAAACTGTAACTTACTAACCCTTGAACAGAAGCAACCACAAATACAAATACAATTGTTTATTTGCCAGAATACAATATCATATAAAATTAACAGAAAAGGTAAAAAAATCGTCTTCGTAATTGTATCCAGCCTGCATGCAGGCATGCAAATATTAAGAATCAAAGATTAAAATCCTAAACAATTAAACGAAATAAAATAATCATGTCCTTATTAAATAAATTGAGGTATCTCATAATAATAAATGTCATATAAATTAAATAAATTATTCTGAATTAAAATACTCACTTACACTATTAAAACAATTACATAATAGCCAACACTATTAAAACAATTACATAAGAGCCAACTATTTAACATTTAAGTGATTTCCAGATTACAAACATACAGTTGAATGTTATAGTTAAATTTGGTGAATTTTGTCTTTCTTTCAGTTTATTCGTTAAATTCGCACTGGCTTATTTTCTTAATTAATTTGAATTCAATAAGATATCTCCCTTTTGACATAGATTGTGGCGTAGGTTATACGACTGAATGTGCATTATGAAAACATACGTAACGTAGATGGAAATCATAAGACACTTTTATCCTATGTAAGCAGTGATCGGATAACCGGATATATATTTACCTAAGGATCATTTATGGCTAAGATATTATGGGGCGGCTCTTAGCTATTATTTTTTAATTATAAAAATCCCAGGATTTCAGAAAATTTGGGAAAGTAAAACTAGTCTGGACATATATGAATAATAAATATAAATAAATTGTTTATTAAAACATAGGGTGGAATTGTGTAAAGCAATCGTATTCATTTGACAGTTCATAACATACCATATAATTTGTCAAACGCTTTGTTCTTCACCGTTTGACAATCATACCGTACGTTTTGAACTGTCAAATGACGTACGAAGGCTTTACACAATTCCACCCCTGGTTAGAAAACGACGTCTGTTGCGTTTAGTATTTATTTAAAATAAAAGGACTCCGGGATTAAATATTATTACTGTGTTTTAAGTACGTGAAGTAAACTTTAAGCTCCATGAATATGTTGAGTGTAATAAGAACAGAAGACAGTACATAGAATACCTACCTGATTGAGTTCTATAATAAAAACATAAAATTT
Source organism: Pyrausta purpuralis (assembly GCA_963924145.1). Taxonomy (NCBI): domain Eukaryota; kingdom Metazoa; phylum Arthropoda; class Insecta; order Lepidoptera; family Crambidae; genus Pyrausta; species Pyrausta purpuralis. The sequence continues at coordinate 18,392,823 of OZ001668.1, read as the reverse complement.
GTCGATTCAGAAATCCTATTTTTTTTCTATATAACAGTGTATTCCATAATAGCCAACACCTTAACTTAAGATAAATATGCAGCCGATTATCCGATAACTAGTAATAAGGGGGCGCGTAAAGCCCATCCTCGACAGAATAGTTACAGTTTGAGAACCGCTGTGTATTTGCACGATAGATCAGCCCCGCTTTGTTCGGGCAGCGCAAACAGCCGCTTTTTCAGCTTAAGCCATTAATTGGCAGACCTATCGGATTGGTGCTAAAACTGTTTCGGATAACGTGCAAACTAATCGAGTATTTTTGCGATTGATTTTGAACCTGTAATGTGACATTTCAAATCTATTTCTGATGGCAATCTCAAAAATATTTAATCAATTTCCTTTATACATTTTACCATTTGATTTATGGTCTTATAGATAGATAGGTACTACACAGTACAAAGTCAGTTTTTACTATCTATCTATCTAATATCATGAAAAGAATCAACTAAGGTAACGGCTGAATAAGTTCTGGTTAGCGTTACCTGTTCAATACTTCATTCAAAATGACGTTCCATGTTTGAATTATTCGTTGGATAGTACTTTTTTGGTGATGGTGAAACCGACTCTTCGCTGTAACAAGTTTGTATTTATAGTCCTCTTAGTCGATTTCGACTACGGTGGCCAGTCACAACGACTAACCGACTTCGCGGGACATATTATAGTGCACAAGTGTGTGCGCAAACACAGGTGCACTATCTATACCTTTTACTCCCATAGCCCAATGGGACAGCAATCTGACACTACCGGAGAGAGATCAGGCGCAGGACCAACGGCTTAACGTGCTTTTCCGAGGCACGGGGGTAAAACACCGTCAACCTCCAAACTCCGGGCTACCCTAAGAATTTATGAACAGAAAAACCCGGTTAAATATTTTTGGCTCGACACTGGGATCGAATCCGGAACCCCTGGCGCAGCCGTCGCTTCAAAGTGCGACCTTCTTACCGCTGCGCCACCGAGGCAGTTGAACTTTGTAATGTAATAATATGGTATTATATACAAAATGTACACAATGATAAAATAAAATAAATTGATACCCAAATAATAAAACGAAAATTAGGACATACATAAAACTTGACACTCAAATAGATAAAAACAAAGACATAAATTATAACAAAATACAAACATATAAATAACCAACTGTTTATTTATTTCTTTTGCTAAAGTTGCTCTGATATAGTCAAAACTTTAAGTAGTCACTGTAATTGTAAGTCCAAAATGTAATACTTTTAAGTTTTATTATTATTATTATAAGATAATTATAACATAATTTAATATAGCCCTCAAATAATTTTGCAATACCCAAACTGAAAGGGTTACTAATGTAATGAAATTATAACACTGAGACTTTTTCAATACTTTTATTCTTCGAACAGGGTACAACTTTAGATACAACCTCTTCAACTTGATGCCGCAAACCAACTGCACTGCCGGACTCCGCGCTCTCCCCGAATACAAAACTCCCCTCCAAAATATATCGGTGTTGCCAGGAAATAAATTTAAATGTAACTGTTATAAATACCAGTTCGAATAAACGATAGCAGCTATTTATTTGAAAATTACGACATTCGGCCGTCCTACATCGAGCAGCCTCCTGGCGCTCGAATGGCTTGCAGTTCAGTTGGGTTGAAACGAGTACATAAATAACCAAACATTACCTTATGATTTTGAATAGTAAAAATAGCATCTAAGTGCAATCTAAAGTTTTCAAACGGAATTTAAATAATTTAACATGTGCATGAATAATTATTAATGCCAAGAAAATTATAGTGTAATAAATAAAACATGAAATTTTCATTTTACACTCATAATAATGAAATAATAATAAAAAATTTGGTTGCAAAATGCTAAGAAAGTATTTATAAAATTTGTTTCAGATAATTAATAATTTCCTTGAGTCATTGCGACATTCGCGCAGTAATAGCAAATATTCTACATTATATTTCAACAGTTTGTATATACCAGACCGTCTAGTACTAAAGTTAAATCTAAATACAAATATATCTTCTTATTGATCTACTTAACCATTCGAAACAGCATATAAATAATTTGAATACAATTTTGGTAAGATTTATCAAGATTAAGTAATAATTAAAACTGTAAATCAATATTAATTTAGTTTTCTTTGGGTCTTATTTTATTTTATATAAAATAATAAATAAATAAATAAAATAAATAAATATTCTTTGGACATTCCCACACATCGCCATCTAGTCCCAAAGTAAGCTACTCAAAGCTTGTGTTATGGGTGCCAGACAACGGATATAATACTTAAATACTTTTTGTTTGTAAATACATACATAATATACATAGAAAACACCCAGACCAATACAAACAGACATGTTCATGCACACAAATGTTTGTATTGTGCGAGGATCGAACCCGCAACCCGCTGCGTAGTAGGCGATTTCTCGACCACTACACCAAACGGGTCGTCAAAATAAAGCAAATAATTCAAACATTGTACAACATTAAACATGGCAGATAAAATATTTGTTAAATATTGTTCTTACAGCGTCGCCAACACCATCACTAGATGGCGATAATTTATGATAGATATCATTCATGGATATGGTGATAAAATGCTATGAATTCGTAAAATTATAAAAAAATGCCCATTGATTTGATTATACAGCAACAATGTCTACATTGAGTAATTATAAGCTGTAGAACTAATATTTTAAAAAATATTTTAAAATCTTGCAGATTTTGTGTACTACTTCGACTCAAGCTTACAACCGTCTCAGTGTTTTTATTTAAGGTTGTCAATTGATCTAATCTTTCATCAAAAGCGGCGATTTCAACTATAGTAAGTTTACTTTTGCGTACTCTGAATATTCATAAAAAAATTAAATAACTTTCAAAATCCATTAAAACGTTCTCAACAAACGTAACTTGTAACTTTATAAGCGGCTGCTTAATACCAGACTTGTAGATGCACTACATTAAAACTGTTTAGTTTTACTCATTAACTAGCGGTAACTAAGTTTAAAGTGCAATTTGTTAATTAAGTTATAGTTTATGTAACGCTAAGTGCACATTATAAAGAATGAAATTGAATAAAATACGCTTTAGAATGTTTTGAGAGTTTAAGTCGTAATGTTATTCGTCTGTAAATAGTGATCTTACATTTACTAACCTTCAAACATAGCTAATAAAGTTTTGTAATGTAACCTAAATATTTTATTTATAAAGTTGCAGTGTATTGCTTTTACATTATCAAGGTACCAAACATTTGCCAGACAGCTTAAAAACTAAATCATATTCAGTTTATCTGTTAAAAGAAGCATGATACAACATTTGCTAAAAGATCTTGATACGAGGGTCAAACTGAAAGTTCTTAGAAAATCAAAAACTGATTACATTAGCCAGTTATTAGTTTTATTATATCTTTTAAAAATATTGTCCATTGACGTCAATACACCGCTGCATGCGATGGAACCACTGGGAAAAGCACTTTGCCCACTCGTCCTTAGGGGTCTCTTCAATGGCATCGCGATACGCAGCCACCGCTTCTTCAGCATTCATAAACCGCTTTCCTTTAAGTTTACCTTTAATTTTTGGAAATAAATAAAAATCACAAGGCGCGAGGTCGGGGCTATATGGCGGGTGACCCAGTAATTCAACGTTTGATGTCGCCAAATAGTCGATCGTTCGCTTGGCGGTGTGCGACGAGGCGTTGTCGTGGTGAAGGAGGATCCTACTGCGAGGTCGTTTCTCTCGAACTTTTTCCAAGACAAGTGGCAAACAATTGGTAGTGTACCATTTCTGCAGAAACTGTTTTTTGATCCTCTAACACAATTGTTGCGAAATGACCTATCCTTCCAAAGAACGAGGCCACCATTTTTTTTCCCGCACTTCGATCTCTCTTCACTTTAGTTGGCAACTCCTCGAAAGGAAACACCCACTGAGCAGATTGTCTTTTGGTTTCAGGATCATAACAGTAAATCCAGCTTTCGTCACCTGTTAGTATGTCGAACACAGCATTTGAGTCACCTCCGTTAAATCTTTCAATCATTTTACGGCACCAATCCACACGATGGAGTTTTTGAGCCTTAGTCAAATTATGAGGTATCCACCGGGCGCAAAGCTTCCTGACCGCTAAATGTTCGTGGAGGATTTTGTGCACTTGACTCATACTGATGCCTAAGCTTGTCCGAATCTGCTGATAGGTCACTCTTTTGTCAGTCTCTATCATACGCCGCACAACACAGATGTTATTTTCAGTCGTCGCCGTAGAAGGCCGTCCCTCACGTACATCATCAGTGAGATTAGTGCGACCACGTTTAAACTCATTTAACCAGTTGTAAACAGTCGCACGAGATGGGGCTTCATCGTGAAAGGCCAATCGTAGTCTATCATAACTTTCTTGTTGACTTAAATGACATCGAAAGTCATAAAAAATCATTGCACGAAAATTTTCTCGTGTTAAATTCATGTTGACGTGACACAGACAATTTTCAATTTGCCGCCAAATCGTAAAACAAATGACAAATGAATGAAATACATACTCAGTAATATTGGCAAAGAGTTCTATTTTCAAATTTTAGAATATTTTTTTTATTATATTGTTTATAAGTGGCCAGTTCTAAGAACTTTCAGTTTGACCCTCGTATTTAATAGTGTATAAATTATTTCAAATCCAATAAATCATCAAATTAGATTAAAAGTTTATAACACTTATTATTTATAAAATTATAATAAAAAAACAATTACAATTACTTACAGTTACGTAATGCGTTTCTCAAATGCGAACGGAGAACCGGTTAGGACGAAACTTTTATCAATACCACCCGCAACATTATTGATACTTAATGAATGACTCGATTTCTTGTTAAAGTTTAGCCAAAAGTAAAAATAAAAATAATTCGTGTAACATGTCACCTGTTTGCAATTCCTAATACCATTTGTGTTTTGTATATCTTTGGTCAAGTGAATTGTATTCTTTGGGAGCAATAAATAATTAAGGTTTATCAAGCAAAAAGCTGTGGTGTACTTTTACTTAACTTAAAAAAGAAATCACAATCATACCCTTTTTGTGAACCAAAAATTCAGCAAAAACAACCCATACGATAGGGAATGGTTGGTTGTGCGCACAAGAAATTGCAAGTTAAGATGAATACACACAAAATAAGAATTATTTTCCCAAATTTATTAACCTTATTCTGAATCAAGTAATAATTTTTTTAGCATGATGGGGAAATTATATTAAATGGTTCTAGTGTTACTAATTTAATCCACTGAGACCTAGGTAAGATACGGTACTTGTTTTCATAGTATGAAAACAAAGACGGTTTAGTAACAGAAACACTATGATATGTTTATAAAACTCATCGAAAGAAAAATATACAATGATATAAGTTGTAAGAATTAAAAATGAAAGCTTGCTATTATGTATTATTTTTGTTGTTCTGAATGTAATCATATAATGCAGTATTTGATGAAAATATGTCAAATATCGTGTTCTGATAACTACAACAGTAAAATAGAGCCTAAGGCAGTATATATATAATAGGTACTTGCTTTACGATTTACTTAAATTAAATTTCAAATAATATTTCGTCAAAATTTTTAAAAGCTTAGGCAAACAGCCTATTCATAAGAATGTCTTTAGAAAAATTAAACTCCAGCTATACTAGCTGCTTAATATTGCTCTTTGGGATTATTTGATTGATTATTTCATGGGGAAATGATTTTTTTTTTTATGAATCATCAGAATGTTTTATAGACTTACCAATACTACACTTAAAACAATTGTTACAAAGAGGAAACCCCTTAAGAGGGTAGGTCATTACAAAAGTGTATTATAACGCAGAAAATTATTTCAAGGCTAATAAAATGTACCGACTTAAATTGAATACCTACTACAACATAGTCAACTCCTTGAAAAGAGGCATTGAAAACAGTGACAGTTTCTTGTGCTGCTCAGCATTAGGTACCCCCAAAATTGCCCCAAAGCTGTATTAGGGTATAATTTGGAGCTTTGAGTGCGTCCAGCCAGCTACACGTCTTTCTTCTCGGCTCTGCCTCTTAGTGACATCCTCCATCGTTCACCGTGGGGTCTTTGCTTCTTTCGAGCTCATGCGCGACATCGCGTGTGATGCAGACTCATCAGATCGCACGAGACAAAATCATTAGGATTCATCAGATGCCTTTATTGTATAATCATTAGTCTTCATAACTTAGTAGAAATTAATAATAATACACTTATAATTTATAATAATAAAATATGAAAAACTTTGCCATGTATTGATAAATTAGATTTCGCTACGGGACAAAATATTGTATGACATTTAAATAAAGTTTTCACGCCTTGCATTGCTTTTTGTAAAAACCTGTGCTTTTAACTAGCATTTTATATTTTAACACATTTTCGCTAGTAAATGATTTGAATTTAATCAAGTAGGCAGAAAACACTTATTGTTTAATAGAATATTAATTTTGAACCAGACAATTTCAATTATGAATTCGAAGTTATGAGTAAATATTTTTCTCAAGGTTTTTTAAGAAGTAAAATAAAAGCAATTATGAAAAAATTAGCACAAGGGCATAAGGTAATATTTATGAAAAATTGCATATTTTATTTAACTTTTACATATAAAATATCTTTCATTTATGGTAGGTAATTAATATAGCACTCAAAATTTCATCACCATTATAACTTTGCCTAGCATCAAGATTATTATCTGGCTATGTTAGCCACTTGTAAGTTTACCATTAACTTATATCACTGTATCAAAAAAAACTATGTCATTAAGAGAATAACCGCGTGGCAAACTCAGTTCATACTAGAGTACAAACGGACATATAATCAGCCACAGTTGCCTCCGTCAGAGAAATATCACACTTAACTATCATCTGACAAGGAACCTGTCAATTTGCACACTTAGCTACAAAATCAGTCCATATAAAAGTAATAAACTTAACAATTCCCCGACGAAAAAAAACAACCACTCGGCATATTTAGTTACAAAACCAATCCATATAAAAGTTGTCGGTGACTATCAGTCTGACAGTGACATTTAATCACTCTAAAGCAAATAATTCCTATTAGGGTCATAGCCCACTTAACTATTTCTCGGTATGGAAAAAAATGAAGTAGTGTACTTAGTTACAAAATTAATTCATATCGAAGTACATCTTAATCAGTCTGACATTGACACACTTATCAGTATGAAGGCAAATTATTTTCGATAGGGATAAAACTATCCAGTGAGGAAGAAAATAACCAGTTGGGATACTTATTGACGAAATCAATTCATATGAAAGTAGAAACTGACAATTTATCAGTCTAGGGCAAACTATTCTTGTCAGGGTCACAGCACACTTAACTATTCCCCGACAAATAAAACAACTAGGTAGCATACTTAGCTACATATTAAAGTACAAACTGACAAACTTAATCAGTCTTAGGCAAATTATTATCGTCAGGGTCATAGCACACTTAACTATTCCCTAACAAAGAAAACAGTAAAGTAGCATAATTAGCTACGAAATCATTTTATATTAAAGTGCAAACTGGCACACTTAATCAGTCTAAGGGAAATTATTCGCGTCAGGGTCATAGCACACTTAACTAATCCCAGACAAAGAAAGCAACCAGGTATCACACTTAGCTACGAAAGCAACTCATATTAAAGTACAAACTGACACTTAATCAGTCTAAGGCAAATTATTCTCGTCAGGGTCATAGCACAAAACAAAACCTTTAAACTTATCTAGCAATGAAACTAAAACTGAGTTCACTTATACATTATATTACTTTGTATGCTAATAGCATACATTTACGACTATAAGTTACATTAATTTGGCACAGCTATCATTATCAATTCGGATGACTATATTTTTACAGCTCACCTACATGGCTACTTCTTTTGCACACAGCACACCTACATGGCTACTTCTTTTGCACACAGCACACCTACATGGCTACTTCTTTTGCACACAGCACACCTACATGGCTACACGGCCTTCAGATTCACTTCAAATAAAAACCAAGATCACTTCACATGGTTATATTTTAATAGCACACCTACATGGCTATTATTTTTCTACGCAGCACACATACATGGCTACATGGCTTCATGGCCTTCAAATAATTTCATTTTAAACAAATACTAATATCACATGACAACAGAACTTCTCATAACTTTATTGAAGGTCATATAACCTTTAAATAAAATGAATCTGTTGAAATTCTGATGGCAATTAACTTTTTAATATCCAAGCAATTGCAGGCATAACAATAAAATATCTATCGTGTCTCGTTCACACACGCTCGAGAGGTTAATGAGAATAATGTAAGGTTATTTCAAGTTCTTCTAAACCTAATATTTAAATACAATGTTCAAAATGAAACAGTCTAATCTGATGGTTATGGATGAGCCAAATGCTGCACCTATTTTATCGGAGAGTAGCCCCGACCAAAAACAGCGCAAGCACTAGCCCACTCAATACCATCATTGTCTCTTCGTGTAAAGTGCCCACAAGGGGTGCCTGTGACTCCGGAGAGCAATGGGTGTGAAATCAGTGTATGTAGTGTGGTTTGTATATAGAATTCGTTTATTAATATCTGAGAAGCGTTATAATCACTTTAAGAATAATAAAAACTACTTACAGTTTCTCTCGGACATAGCTCGTGGGACAGCACCACTTCTGACTTGTAATGAAATTATAACACTGAGACTTTTTCAATACTTTTATTCTTCGAACAGGGTACAACTTTAGATACAACCTTTTTCAACTTGATGCCGCAAACCAACTGCACTGCCGGACTCCGCGCTCTCCCCGAATACAAAACTCCCCTCCAAAATATATCGGTGTTGCCAGGAAATAAATTTAAATGTAACTGTTATAAATACCAGTTCGAATAAACGATAGCAGCTATTTATTTGAAAATTACGACACTAAGTCATAAGTGCAATTGTCTACCATAAGACCTGCTATATGTATGTAACACTTAGTTGGCAAATAAATGAATATGAATATGAATATGAATGTACCTTTTGTGGAAGAGTGACTCCTGTTGGCACAGGTACTTCAAGAAAGAGTCCACCTCTCCATTATCATAAAATTTTAATTTTTAACAAGTAATACTGGTTTAATTGTTGGTACATGCATGCGTGCATGGATTGTTATAAACACATTTTTCTTTAAATTTATTAAAATATTAATATTACACCTAAAAAAGCATGCGAGCTCCAGATTTCATTACCACCTGGTGTTGCCAGCTATAAATTATATCATGAACCCTAAAAGCTATCTAAAAATAAGTAGGCGCAACTCAGCTAAACGGTTCTTTATTAAAATTACCCACACGATATTAAAAATGGATCTAGGTACATGGAGCCAAAAAACCGCGGGTGAACCCTTACCACAGTGTAAAGTTACCAGCTAGGAATACATAAGAATAAACATTTCTAAAATTTTAAATTTTGGTTCTTTGACTAAAGCGCACCAAAATATAAAATATATCATGTTGTTCTCTGAAAGGCTGAAAGGCTCTGAAAGACGTTTTAGTTAGTGGTTAAAATTATTAATAATGATTTAACCTAGACTAAGGCCCAATTTCGTGATCGTTAATTCACTCAAATAATCATCAAATGTCATTAAAATAATTTATTTACGCAAATAGGCCCACTGGAGGCACATGTCCCAATATAAACCCTTCCTCAGCTTCGGGACAATTTTGGGCTAATGCTGAGATGAAGCTGCATAAGAAACTCAGTCACTATTGTCAATGCCTCTTTTCAAAAGGTTTAAAATGTTTGTAGTGATCATGCAAGACCATACAATATTATCACTTTATAATACCCTTTCGTCATAAGGGTTTCTTTAATTATAGTTTTAAATTTATAACCGGTCAGTTTACAATGTGTTTTGGTAGTTAATTGAAAAATGTAAACCTTTCCTAATGAAAGAATTACCAACCTTTCGAAGCTTTAATTGTGGAATAGCAAACTTTTTTCTTAGCTTATCGTACTTATTATATTTGTTTATGTTACTTTTTTTGTGAATTAATGTATTTTTTGAAGTGAAAACTTCTTTAGCGGCGTTGAGCACTTTTGTGGGATGGGGGAAAAATGTGAAACTCGCGTCAGGACACGTGGGCTGATCGAAAAACCGTAAGACGGTTGGCGAAATTATGGATGTAAGTTGATTTTTCTGAGAGATAAACTTTTTAATGTAATTTAATATAATATAAATTGTAATGTTTGTGTACGATAGCGCAATAAATAAATATTGTATTCTATAAAAATATTATATATTATTATTATTATTATTATTATTATTGTATTATATCACAAAAGTGATAGTACTTTTATATTGATAATAAGAGCAATTCATTCAAAATTATTCCCTAACTATTCCAAAAAATCAAAAATGCACAACGTTGATATTCAAGTTTTCACTTCTGCCGGCACTCCCGGAGTGCAATTTTTTTCCGTTCATACATTAAATTTTCATAAATATATTGAGAGGCTACAGTTAATACCTATTCTTATTTCTCTAAACACCTCTCGTTAAGGAATCGTGAAGTTTAAGATTATAAATAACTCACACGGCTCTTTTTGTAATACAAAAATTGATTCTATATCAGCAGTCGCGCCTAACAGTAAAACGCCGTAGTACATCAAGCTATGGAAATAACTAAAATAAACTAACCTAGCTGTTCCTACATCAGTCAAACGTCTAATCTTCTTTACAGCAAAAGCAGCTGAGCTTAGTTGTTTCCCCGAAAACCCCATTGTAGTTTTGTGTCTAAAGTGGTTCCCAAGAATGTTGTGGAGTCAATAGTATCAAGCGGTTTGTTTTTTATTAACCGACTTCAAATAAGGAGGAGTTTATCAATTAGACCGTATGTATTTTTTTTTGGCTGTGTTACCTCATATCACAGTCATTTGTGGAACGATTTAAAAAACTGGTTCGCTTACCTAGAGGTTATACCTTCTAATTAGTCCCGTTGTTGCAAAGTCGGGATCAAGGTGCAATCGAGGGTAACCCTCAAATTTTAAAGGCACGTATAGTGTTTTTGTACTAGAATCTTAATGTTGACGTGTTGTTACGTCCGGTAGTCAACATTGTGAGAAGCTGAGCTGATGGTGGAACTCCTTAACGCTTAGGAGTTCGGTGATTATAATGCAGTCATGCCTCATGTAATCACTTAAAATTAACTTTAAAGAAAGTAAAAACCTACTCCAAAAAAACATTGTTCGCCTAAAATGGATTCCCTTCCCTTAAAGGTTCAAGAGTTTATTTATGATATTTAAGTGCATTTTGGTTTTGAATTATTTAACAAATCATAATTAATGAATGATACTCGTATCGTAAAACTTGGTAGTAAGAAAGTGGTGACACATTGGTCAGGCAAAGATTAAGATATTAGCTGAGATTGAATGCCTACTGTTTGAATTTTATGGACTGTGTCCCAAAACATATAGAGCAACCCTATATGTAGACGCAATGCCTCATCTCAATCTCGCTTCTATTTCAAAAGCATCAGAGTCTATGTTGTATAAAAACCGCATTAAACATTTCCTATTATTTTAGCTTTTGCATACGGCGAGTTAGCTTTAATTACAAAAGGGCCTTTTTAAATAGATACGCGATATTAACGTACTTTTTCATGATCATTATCTTGTTGAAAGCGAAAACTTAGAAGAGGTAGCGTGTTGTCATTTTCATAAATCATTAACCTATTTTTTTTTTTTTTTAAATGCGGAAATAAGTACAATAACGAAAACCATTTAATGCGCATAAGTTAATTCAAGAAGCAACATTGGTCTCATACATGATTTTCCTTGAAATCTAGAACTAATGCATTTTCCTTAAGCTTCTCTAGAGCTGTCCAACATTTGACAATAAAATCCAGTTCGTTAATATCTATTACGTGTCCCATCCTATGACTTCTACCACGCCCTGGGGCTCTATTTTTGAACCACTCGCGTAGAATCAAACGCTAAATTTCCACTGATTTTCAATTGTCTCTCGGCTGCAATCACGGCCCGTCCGTGCCTGCTCTTTACAAAATGGAAATGATAGATTTAATAAATAAAATCACTGCTAAAAATTATTTGGGTTTTTTAGTGTTTGTCATATAAATTTCTGACTTAATAATTTTAATTTTAAAAAGCGACTGTGTCAGACAGGGAATCGAACCAGGGAATGCATATACCTACCACTTGGCCACCGATACATAAACATACCCACGTTTTATGTATATTTCTGCGTCATTCATCATCATCATTATCAGCCGAAGGACGTCCACTGCTGAACATAGGCTTTCTCCACAGTTTTTCGCCATCCAGTGTGATTCTATGATATTTTTTAGGTCGTCTGTCCATCTTATCGGTGGACATCCTATGCAGCATAGGTCAAAGGTTCTCCAATTAAGAACTTTTCGGCTCAATGGCCATAAGTTCTTCGAGCTATGTGCCCTAATTACTGCCACTTGAGCTTACTGATTATCTCTTCTTCTGTATTATTGATACCGTTAAATTGAAACACAAGATGAACGACTGAAAACGAAATTTCAGCAACGCGTTAATTTAATGACTAGTTTAACTGAAGCCGCATGAATATAATTAGCTGCAGAGCTATACAGGTATATAGCAGTGTAATTCTGAGATTTTTATTTGTGAGTGCACATAAATATAAGGATAGAGTCCTATTATTAATTTTATGTAAAACTTCATGCACAAAGAAAATGTTGCCAAAAGCAGTCTTTAACAGTCATCCATAAGTCTAAATAAGAAAATAAAGGCTTGCGGCGAGCGCGATAAAGAGACAAGAGAAACATCCATCTCGCCAGTAGACGACTTACGCTGCACTTAAAGTCGCATGCGCTAACATAAAAACATGCGATACGAGTGAATTCAAAAATAGAACCCCTGAATTCTCATTCATTTGTCAAAGTCAAGTGGTAGATTTATTACTATTATTGTTGTTAACCTACTGACCCGACTGCGAGGCCTTGAAATGTGTTAAATGCTCATTCATAACTACAGTTTATATCTGCTAACTAATCGTTTTAGCACCTGTTTTGTGCCTGTGATAGGTATTTACCGAGGTGGCACGTTGTTAAGTTATCTGATGATAGATCTAATTTACAACTGAGGAATAACAAGTCGAGGAAAAATAGAAATTTTCATCGTTGAGATGGCATTTTAAAAGGCTATAAAATTAACCGGCCAAGTGCGAGTCGGACTCGCGCACTGAGGGTTCCGTGCCAACTTTAACTGAATTAGGGAATCCATTTACTTCTACTTAGTAAAATACCACAATATTTTGTTGACTACAAATATAACTTTGTTTTTCATAATGTTTGTATGAAGTACAAAGTTATGTTTGCGGTTGTTGAAAATGTGCTATATCTCAAAAACTACTTGTTCGATCCTGTCCAAACCAATTTTTAGTTGAAAGTATTTATTAAGATCTACATCACAAATTTTTTTCAAAATTTACACTTGCTTGGTTTAGAAATTAGATAGGGGACGCCCATTTTACCACTTTGGAAGCGTCTAGCTATGAAACGTTAGACTTTAAAAGAAAATGGTTTTAGAAACCTCTATGTTATTTTAAAAGACCTATCTATAGACACCCCACACGCATAGGTTTGACATTTTTTTTTTTGTTTTAGTTTCATGTATGAGAGCCCCCCCTTAACTGTCATTATTTTTTATTTTTTGTATGAGAATCGGTAAGCGGTTAACAAGATACATCTTCCTACCAAATTTCAATCGTGTAATGCTTATAGTTACAGAATAAAAAGGGTGTGACGTACGGACGGACAGACAGACAGACAGACAGACTTGACGAAACTATAAGGGTTCCGTTTTATGCCATTCGGCTACGGAACCGTAAAAAACTATTAACTTCCCATAATGTCACGTAATCTGGGATGAAGACAGCTTTGTATCAAAATCGAAATGTGTGATTTAGCGGTTCTCTAGGAGATTGTTGCCCGCTAGTTGACGAATGATTACTTAGTCTTTTCACAAAAATAATTAATAACTTAACAGCCAATAATAAAGCTGGCTGTCCAACGCGGCAACGCATCCTGCATCATAGCCTCCTTGCCGCAAGGAAATGGTTTCGTTTTTGATTATTTATATTTTAGGTTATTTTTTTAAGTTGCATGTCTTAGTTTTAACTTTCCTTGTTTATAACTTTACTTTTTTTTAATTGGTATAGAAGAACCATTTTTGAAGTTGTAGTAACACTTTTATGAATCCACAAAAAATCATGGAACATGATCTTACTCTAATCAATATTCATTTAAGAAATTCAAAAATAAAAGTCGTGTCAAAGCAGTATTTACAGGCGTTGATTGTCCGATCCATTTTGTTTGAGAAATTCATAAATAAACGCAACCGGAAGTAAAAAAGTCCTTTAAAAAAACAAATTGAAACATTTCCATTTTCCAGTTAATACCTACCCGGAAAGCCTTTGAAGTGGTCCGCCGTCTGTTAGTGACGTCATGGCTGTTTGGATGACGTCACAGGATTCCCACTCACAAAGAATGACGTCATCATGTTTTTCCGTTACTGTTTTGATAAAGTTTGGCCGATTCTGTTTGGTACTGTTTGCACCTGAATATTTTTTGTGTTTTTATGTTGCTTTATTCCGTAGGTACTATTCTGTCTATTTAAAATGAATGTATCATTTATTTATTTTTAATGTTCTTTGTCTATGTAATAGTAATCTATACTAATATTAAAAAGCTGAAGAGTTAATTTGTTTGATTGAACGCACAAAAATTTAAGAATATACAAACGAGTATGTATGGATAGTCCAGTCTGCACCAAACTGACGTACCTACCTGTTTATTTTGATTTGTATCATTTTTGTGGCAGCTTGTGGTGACTGAGTTTGTTCCGGCGTTTCTTCTCAGCACTTGCCAGATTGTCTGTGTCTTGTCTTGAAGCGCTGGTAGGGCCCAAAAGATTAAGAGACATGTTCTAGCCCCATATGGGCCATAATTTATTGGTATTAACCAATTATTGACGTTCATAAGTGGCATTTCGTGTCCAAAATTAAATAAATTATTTTTGACTGAAACATAACATCACGCTGCGACGTTAGGAGTGGCAGCGAACTCAAAACGCGCAGACGCAATCGCGGGGGACCGCTAGTCTATTATAATTTTCCTCCTGGTACTGGTTCCTTCGAGGTGCTCGTATCGCAGTAGTAGCCGCGCTTTGGTAGTGATACCAAAGTGAAGCAACCTACAGCGCGATCGTGTTTGAATGGGTGACCATTCCGACTATACCTAGTCTTGCCATCAATATTATCACAATGAAAAAAAAATACTTTTACAGTGTGTTAGTTTTATACATAAATATTAGACAATTTAAAATATAAAAAGCTTATTCGAAGTGGTCTCCATTGGCTGCAATACAGTTGACCATAAATCATAATCCAGCGGATTAAGATCGAGACTAGACGACGGCCAGTCTTCAGCTCTGATGAAGTCCGAAACGTTCGTTTCTAACCAAGACTGCGTTGACCGAGTTTTATGACCCGGCGCCGAGTCTTGTTGGAAAGACCATGCTTGGTTGTTAAACATGGTGTTGTTAAGGGGCTTAACTACCTTCTCAAGAATGGTATCTTGATACACTTGTGCCGATGTTTTGATACCTTTTTACACCTTTTTTCACTCCTTCATAGCCAACACCCCACCAAACCATCACTGAAGTCGGGTAATGCCCACGTTGCACTCTGCCGACTAATTGGGAAGCTTCTTTAGAGTTTTGAGCATAAATACGGTCATTTTGTTTGTTAAAATGTTGCTCAATTGTAAAGATTTTCTCATCCGTAAACTAAATTTTTCTGCGACCTCCCTTTGCGTACGCAATAGTTTTTCGCTTCAGTAGTTTTTTCGATTTTATCACACTATTCTTATTTAAATTATCAGTTAAAAACTCACTGATCATCAGTGTGTCTCTTATAGGCTGCAAGTCCTAAGTCATCTTTTAAAATACGCGACATGGTTCTGGGTGCTACGAGGGTCAAACTGAAAGTTCTTAGAACTGGCCACTTATAAACAATATAATAAAAAAAATATTCTAAAATTTGAAAATAGAACTCTTTGCCAATATTACTGAGTATATATTTCATTCATTTGTCATTTGTTTTACGATTTGGCGGCAAATTGAAAATTGTCTGTGTCACGTCAACATGAATTTAACACGAGAAAATTTTCGTGCAATGATTTTTTATGACTTTCGATGTCATTTAAGTCAACAAGAAAGTTATGATAGACTACGATTGGCCTTTCACGATGAAGCCCCATCTCGAGCGACTGTTTACAACTGGTTTAATGAGTTTAAACGTGGTCGCACTAATCTCACTGATGATGTACGCGAGGGACGGCCTTCTACGGCGACGACTGAAAATAACATCTGTGTTGTGCGGCGTATGATAGAGACTGACAAAAGAGTGACCTATCAGCAGATTCGGACAAGCTTAGGCATCGGTATGAGTCAAGTGCACAAAATCCTCCACGAACATTTAGCGGTCAGGAAGCTTTGCGCCCGGTGGATACCTCATAATTTGACTAAGGCTCAAAAATTCCATCGTGTGGATTGGTGCCGTAAAATGATTGAAAGATTTAACGGAGGTGACTCAAATGCTGTGTTCGACATACTAACAGGTGACGAAAGCTGGATTTACTGTTATGATCCTGAAACCAAAAGACAATCTGCTCAGTGGGTGTTTCCTTTCGAGGAGTTGCCAACTAAAGTGAAGAGAGATCGAAGTGCGGGAAAAAAAATGGTGGCCTCGTTCTTTGGAAGGATAGGTCATTTCGCAACAATTGTGTTAGAGGATCAAAAAACAGTTTCTGCAGAATGGTACACTACCAATTGTTTGCCACTTGTCTTGGAAAAAGTTCGAGAGAAACGACCTCGCAGTAGGATCCTCCTTCACCACGACAACGCCTCGTCGCACACCGCCAAGCGAACGATCGACTATTTGGCGACATCAAACGTTGAATTACTGGGCCACCCGCCGTATAGCCCTGACCTCGCGCCTTGTGATTTTTATTTATTTCCAAAAAATAAAGAAAAACTTAAAGGAAAGCGGTTTATGAATGCTGAAGAAGCGGTGGCTGCGTATCGCGATGCCATTGAAGAGACCCCTAAGGACGAGTGGGCAAAGTGCTTTTCCCAGTGGTTCCATCGCATGCAGCGGTGTATTGACATCAATGGACAATATTTTGAAAAGATATAATAAGTAGTAGTAGGGAATTGGGTTCTCTGGCTCACGGTCGTTCAACCTAATCGGAGTTTTTAGTTTTCAGTCTACAGTGAATTGTTCAACTTAGGGCGCGCTTGAGAGGCGCCTAGCGGCGCCTCTTATGCGCGCTATGATAAAGGAATATGTTTCATTTTCTTTAGTGCGCTTTCTTGATGCACTTGATCCTTCAGCAGCCTGTTTACCATAACTTTCTTGTACATGGTTAGGTCGCACGAAATTGAACAGAGACTCCGAATCCTGAAGAAGATGAAATATGTTTACATAAAAATGATTTATAATAATCTAGTTTTTACAGATTTCTTATATATAAATTGCACTGAACTTACCGACATTATCGTTTTGAGTTTGATTTAAGCTTACAGACAGATACTTGCGTCCGAGTAAACTCGTTAATGGTTTGAGACTAAAAAAATATTAATGAAGTGTTATTTTCCATTAACATTGCTTCTAAATCATAATATACATGTTTATAAAAGTGTTACTGTAGGTATGTAAATATGTAACGAACTCTTCGACAAACTTCTTTGTATGTGTTCAAATAAACATCACATGTTCTTTTAAAATACGATAATAAATGTACAGGGAAAGCTTTGTGACAATATTAGTATAGTAAAGATATCGATTGTCTTTCTAATATGGAAAATCTGCTGACATGCATCACGCGCTGTGAAGTTGCGCACACACTCTCACCTATACCATACCGAGTAAGTTCCGTACGTCTTACAACAAACCACTACCAGTGCACAACCTGAATCTATTTATAGACCCTAATTAGTATCTGCCCATCATTTCCTGTGTTTTTTTAGTGAAAGTGAATTAATAATGTAAGTATTCAAACGATTCAGTTTTTACACGATTGTCTCTATAGATGATTACATTGATAAAGTACTTTAAAACATTATTTATTTGTTTAGGTCAAGCAAACAAGACGTGCACATGAGTGATAGCAGCTCCTGGAGCGATAGCAGCTCGTCGAGCAGTCGCGAGTCGTCCCCCGAGCGCGCGCCGCCGGCGCCGCAGCCCGCACCGCCTGCGCCTGCGCCCGCGCCCGAGAGGAAGAGGAAGACCGCTCACTCGCATTCTACTCATAAAAGGTACAATTCAACTTTTTCATACTTATTTTCAATTTTTGAATAATGTCATGCAATACTTATTAGTTATGATTAATTATTAATAAGCTTTAGTTTTTTTTTTTTTTTTTAATACTGACCTAGACTTTTTCATTACATACTGGGTATTATTGGTATTATTTACTCAATTATATAATAATTTATCTCAAATGCAGAATTCAATGTTAGTTTAAAAATAAATAAGAGTAAACTCTAACTAAGAACATTTATAATTTCAGAGCCAAACATGATGAAAAGTCGAAGAAGAGTCAGAAGCATAGAGTGAAGACTGATGAGCGAGTTGCACAGCCGATTGCGGGGCCTTCTGCTAGAGTCACTGCGAGAGATATTATGGGCACAGATTCGGATGCGGATGAAGATAAAAAAGCCGGTAAAAAAGATGAACTTATTTCATATTTATGTCGTCGCGGATCAAACGGTATTTCGAAACAGTTCAATGCAGATGTAACAGGCCTACGTTTCGTAGACCTAAAACTTTATATGTGTGGTGAAATTGAAAACATTTCACCCATGAACAGGTGGAGGCATGCTGTTGTTACTCTAAAAACTAAAATTAACGATGATAATCCTGCATACCGGTATTTAGTAAAATTCCTAAAAGAAGTTAAAAAGAACTTCAAAGATTGTCCGATCACTTATGTTAGTTCACCGAATCAGTAAAAATGAATGTTCAGTTTTTTTTCCTGATTCTGTTAACTAACATACATAAGTTATCAGATTCAGTATATTTTTTATATTTTTTTACCGATCCTGTAAAATAACTTTACTTGTTAAAAATATTAGTTATATTATTATGACCTAGATCATAGATATAATATATTGTGAATGAATGATATTAATACATTTATTAATATTTTGACTATTCATCTGTTGTACTTAAGATTAGTTTTATTAATTTAATAATTGATTATTACAGGATTGTTATCATGTTATTACTTATTATTTTCGAGTTAAATTCGTAGCAATACTGTAACAATCAATTCTAATGATAGTGATCATGTAAGTTTAAATCATAAGTTTTACTATTGTACTGAATATACTTAATTAAATATAATTAACGTTTCATATTTCTATTCTTTCAGAAAAATACCTCACCAAAAAAGCCTTGAATGAAAAGTCGAATACAAATAAAATTAAGTTTTGTGCTGAATGCAATATTGAAATACTAGAAAGCTCATATAGATTTCATTTAAGAACTAATTTACATAAAAAGAATTGCTTATTGAAAACTAGTTTTGATAATGTTAATATTATAGCTACAGCTTTTCGAGAGAGAATAGTTACTTATAGAGTGAACCCTAATGATACTGTTTGCTCAACTCCTGATGAATTTTTAAACGAAATAACAGATGATGTGCAAAAATTAATAGAAATGCATTTGATCAAACATGGTTCCATAAAACTTAATTTTGAATTGTTTGCTTATTTTAAACTACCTAGCTCGGATGAAAGTCATTTGAAATCATTTAATGTTAAGTATGAGACTGTATTTAAAAACACATATTTATCTGAACTGTATTTAAAAACTCAGAATAAATTGATTAATAAACTAAGCGAATTCCAGCATTGTGAGTCAGGTTGGTGTTTTAGTTCTGTCAGTCATTTAGAAATAAACATTAATAAATATTCTCCTCTAAGGGGTGGTAGCTATTTAGAACTACCAAAACAAATAAGCAGTACTAAAACTTGTCTAAATGTGAAAAATTATGATAATCATTGTTTTGCATGGAGTATTGTGGCTGCTTTATTTCCATGTAAAAAAAAACGTTAACAGAACGAGTTCTTATCCATTTTACTCTTCAGTTTTAAATATTAAAGGAATGAACTTCCCACCATCATACACAGATATTCGATTATTTGAAAAAAGTAATCCTTCTATTAGTGTAAGCATTTATGGATTATTGATGGATTATGAAATGTATGAAATGATAGAAAACGGAATACGCGGGGGTTTAGCACAGTGTTCGCTCAGACATGCTAAGGCAAACAATAAATACATGCCCAACTATGACGAATCACTAGCATCAAGCTATCTTATTTACTTGGACTGTAATAATCTGTACGGGTATGCTATGATGCAGAAAATGCCTATGTCCGACTTTAGATTTTTATCTGAAGATGAAATTAAAGATTTAAACATATTAAGTATACCCGATGACTCTGAATTTGGGTACATTTTAGAAGTGGATCTGATTTATCCAGATAAATCAGATCCACTTCTAAATAATCCATAAATGCTTACACTAATAGAAGGATTACTTTTTTCAAATAATCGAATATCTGTGTATGATGGTGGGAAGTTCATTCCTTTAATATTTAAAAACTGAAGAGTAAAATGGATAAGAACTCGTTCTGTTAACGTTTTTTTTACATGGAAATAAAGCAGCCACAATACTCCATGCAAAACAATGATTATCATAATTTTTCACATTTAGACAAGTTTTAGTACTGCTTATTTGTTTTGGTAGTTCTAAATAGCTACCACCCCTTAGAGGAGAATATTTATTAATGTTTATTTCTAAATGACTGACAGAACTAAAACACCAACCTGACTCACAATGCTGGAATTCGCTTAGTTTATTAATCAATTTATTCTGAGTTTTTAAATACAGTTCAGATAAATATGTGTTTTTAAATACAGTCTCATACTTAACATTAAATGATTTCAAATGACTTTCATCCGAGCTAGGTAGTTTAAAATAAGCAAACAATTCAAAATTAAGTTTTATGGAACCATGTTTGATCAAATGCATTTCTATTAATTTTTGCACATCATCTGTTATTTCGTTTAAAAATTCATCAGGAGTTGAGCAAACAGTATCATTAGGGTTCACTCTATAAGTAACTATTCTCTCTCGAAAAGCTGTAGCTATAATATTAACATTATCAAAACTAGTTTTCAATAAGCAATTCTTTTTATGTAAATTAGTTCTTAAATGAAATCTATATGAGCTTTCTAGTATTTCAATATTGCATTCAGCACAAAACTTAATTTTATTTGTATTCGACTTTTCATTCAAGGCTTTTTTGGTGAGGTATTTTTCTGAAAGAATAGAAATATGAAACGTTAATTATATTTAATTAAGTATATTCAGTACAATAGTAAAACTTATGATTTAAACTTACATGATCACTATCATTAGAATTGATTGTTACAGTATTGCTACGAATTTAACTCGAAAATAATAAGTAATAACATGATAACAATCCTGTAATAATCAATTATTAAATTAATAAAACTAATCTTAAGTACAACAGATGAATAGTCAAAATATTAATAAATGTATTAATATCATTCATTCACAATATATTATATCTATGATCTAGGTCATAATAATATAACTAATATTTTTAACAAGTAAAGTTATTTTACAGGATCGGTAAAAAAATATAAAAAATATACTGAATCTGATAACTTATGTATGTTAGTTAACAGAATCAGGAAAAAAAACTGAACATTCATTTTTACTGATTCGGTGAACTAACATAAGTGATCGGACAATCTTTGAAGTTCTTTTTAACTTCTTTTAGGAATTTTACTAAATACCGGTATGCAGGATTATCATCGTTAATTTTAGTTTTTAGAGTAACAACAGCATGCCTCCACCTGTTCATGGGTGAAATGTTTTCAATTTCACCACACATATAAAGTTTTAGGTCTACGAAACGTAGGCCTGTTACATCTGCATTGAACTGTTTCGAAATACCGTTTGATCCGCGACGACATAAATATGAAATAAGTTCATCTTTTTTACCGGCTTTTTTATCTTCATCCGCATCCGAATCTGTGCCCATAATATCTCTCGCAGTGACTCTAGCAGAAGGCCCCGCAATCGGCTGTGCAACTCGCTCATCAGTCTTCACTCTATGCTTCTGACTCTTCTTCGACTTTTCATCATGTTTGGCTCTGAAATTATAAATGTTCTTAGTTAGAGTTTACTCTTATTTATTTTTAAACTAACATTGAATTCTGCATTTGAGATAAATTATTATATAATTGAGTAAATAATACCAATAATACCCAGTATGTAATGAAAAAGTCTAGGTCAGTATTAAAAAAAAAAAAAAAAACTAAAGCTTATTAATAATTAATCATAACTAATAAGTATTGCATGACATTATTCAAAAATTGAAAATAAGTATGAAAAAGTTGAATTGTACCTTTTATGAGTAGAATGCGAGTGAGCGGTCTTCCTCTTCCTCTCGGGCGCGGGCGCAGGCGCAGGCGGTGCGGGCTGCGGCGCCGGCGGCGCGCGCTCGGGGGACGACTCGCGACTGCTCGACGAGCTGCTATCGCTCGAGGAGCTGCTATCACTCATGTGCACGTCTTGTTTGCTTGACCTAAACAAATAAATAATGTTTTAAAGTACTTTATCAATGTAATCATCTATAGAGACAATCGTGTAAAAACTGAATCGTTTGAATACTTACATTATTAATTCACTTTCACTAAAAACACTCGTTTTTTAAAACTGATATTAGTTGATAACTCACTCACTTGAATAAACACTTTAATGACCGTACGCAAAAAATGCAGGAAATGATGGGCAGATACTAATTAGGGTCTATAAATAGATTCAGGTTGTGCACTGGTAGTGGTTTGTTGTAAGACGTACGGAACTTACTCGGTATGGTATAGGTGAGAGTGTGTGCGCAACTTCACAGCGCGTGATGCATGTCAGCAGATTTTCCATATTAGAAAGACAATCGATATCTTTACTATACTAATATTGTCACAAAGCTTTCCCTGTACATTTATTATCGTATTTTAAAAGAACATGTGATGTTTATTTGAACACATACAAAGAAGTTTGTCGAAGAGTTCGTTACATATTTACATACCTACAGTAACACTTTTATAAACATGTATATTATGATTTAGAAGCAATGTTAATGGAAAATAACACTTCATTAATATTTTTTTAGTCTCAAACCATTAACGAGTTTACTCGGACGCAAGTATCTGTCTGTAAGCTTAAATCAAACTCAAAACGATAATGTCGGTAAGTTCAGTGCAATTTATATATAAGAAATCTGTAAAAACTAGATTATTATAAATCATTTTTATGTAAACACATTTCATCTTCTTCAGGATTCGGAGTCTCTGTTCAATTTCGTGCGACCTAACCATGTACAAGAAAGTTATGGTAAACAGGCTGCTGAAGGATCAAGTGCATCAAGAAAGCGCACTAAAGAAAATGAAACATATTCCTTTATCAAAATTCCTGCCGTAGGGCGAAAAGTTATCAAATTAGAAATCTATGATGCCGATCTGTTCAAAAGTGATGGACCAGTCTGTAAATGTAATGCTGAAATATGTTGCCAGCATATCGTTCAAAATATGTTTAAGGATGAAATATACAAAGCTGTCCGCGAAATAATTGATAAAATAAGTGAGCAAATGTGTAATGAAAGTAGCAAGTATTTTTAATGTATTACAACATCTGTAAATATTTGATCAATAAATGATTAATATTATATTGACTGTTTTATTTATTTATTTATTAGCACCACACCTTATCACTTTATATCTAATTTTTTTAACTTCGTATTCATCCGCTTATTACTTTTATGACTTATCCATGCAAGAATACAGAAGTTCATTAATATAAATAAATGTAAATGAATACTACAGATTTTTTAAACTGCTGTCTTCAAAAGAAGTTCTAGTTTTCAGACTCGAAGAATAGAGCTGCTCATAGGCTTACTTAATTGTCTTACACTATTAGTAGGTACACCAACACATTCCCTTGCAGCAACAATGCGGGTGAACTGTTATGTCTCGCTCTAACATAGTGAGATGTGATAGTTGCATCCTTGTTGTTATCATTCAACCGCATCGCTGCTTGCATGCAAATCCCTAAGTGTATTTACAATGTTTAAGTTTCAATATTAAATCTTAGTGAAAGGTAGCAATTATTGTGATGATAGATAGGTACCTAGTACTAGCATAAACTATCTATTTATCTAGTCGTAAGTGTGACAGTAGGGAATTGGGTTCTCTGGATCGCGGTCGTTCAACCTAATCGGAGTTTTAGTTTTCAGTCTAGGTGAATTGTTCAACTCATAGCGCGCATAAGAGGCGCCGCTAGGCGCCTCTCAAGCGCGCCCTAAGTTGAACAATTCACTGTAGACTGAAAACTAAAACTCCGATTAGGTTGAACGACCGTGAGCCAGAGAACCCAATTCCCTACTACTATAATAAAACTAATAACTGGCTAATGTAATCAGTTTTTGATTTTCTAAGAACTTTCAGTTTGACCCTCGTATCTTCATCCCCCGAGATAAAATCTTTTGCTTTCGGACAGGATTTCTGCGAATTCTTTTCCTTACTGCTTTGACCACCTTTTTCGTACGAACACTACGTGGACGGCCAGATCTTTTTCTGTCACAAACAGAGAAGGTCTCATTGTACCTATTGATAGCCCGGTACACAAACATTTGACTAATACCAAGCGTATGGGGAGTTTTAAAAATTGCATTTGGCTCCATACCAACTTTATGTAATGCAATCCAGCGATTCGGTTCTCTTTATCACCCCACTCCATTTTAATATCGCAAAATATTATTAAATGTATTGGCGCCAAAACTTGAACACACAATGAGCAATCGTATAAAAATGACATAATCCAAATTCAAATGTAATATCTTTCTTATTTTTAATTGTAACAGTATTTATGGCCAATCTGCGTATAATTGACGTACTCTTATATCACGAGTATCTCTGTGCTTACGTTGGTCCCGGCTAATATCGGTTGATATTAGTTGCTAAGCCTAGTCAGAGGCCTTATGGGCGGCTTGATAACATCAGACAGCAGAATTAGTCGCTTGCCTTGCAAACACCCCTCCACCAATCCGCACTGAGCCCACGTGGGTGCCACGCAAAGGCTTACTACTACGTGGTGGAGTATGGCTCGAATTACCTCATAGTTGAGGTAAGGCCTTTGCCCAGCTGTGGGACTTTACAATCTTCCTGGTTCTTTTTCTCAGCCCTTTTCAACCATCTTGGTATGGACCTCCCTTAACACATTGTGCTCATTGGATCCAGTTGAAGCAACTTTCTTAACTTCGTTTTTCTACTAGCGCATCTGTGGTCTGCCGTGAGGGCGCTTCTCACCCCACGACTTCCACACGAGGAGACGCTTGCATCACAGTTTCACCTTCCAGGCAACGTTTGCAGCCCACTGTGTTACACTTCACATCCTGCGACTTTGCTCTGCTGTTGAAGCCATGCTACTCGTCAGGCGAATCCGGCTGTGCGGCAAACAAAAGATTATTTGTAAACAACGACGTGGTAGATTCGTAAGAACTGCTTTCATAACTGAACTGCAGTTACTAGTGTCACAGACCAGGGGTCCTATTTTTCAATCACTCACGTCAAGATGGTGAGTGAAATTCTTTTAATAAATCGAATTTTCAAATGAAATCCACACGGGAGGGAACTGAAAAAAGATATCTAAATTTTGTGAGTACTAACGACAATTATTCGCGTGATATTTCAAACGAATGTCACACGCCATATTAAAGCGAGTAATTAAAAATAGGGGCCCATATTTTCTTGATTACACCTCATTTCGTAGCACACAACACCTCTTGGAAACCCATCAACCATTTCACGCCCACTAATCAATTCACGAAGCATTCGCAATTTTAAATAACTTACCTTTCTTTGATCCGCTCCAACTTTCGGAAAATATTCGTTCCCAACTCGAAAACCTACTTTGCTCCACTAAAACCAATCCAGTTCCCAAAGGAACGGAAAATCTTCCAATATCGGCCTTCATAACGCTTTTATCCCCCGAAATAATCCACTTTATTATTTTTCAATCAGTTAAAAAGTTCACCAACTTCGGCTAGTCCATTTTCTGAATCAGAGAAGTATGGAAATGAATTCCCTGTGGGGACGAAGTTTAACCAGAAAGTTGTTAACCCTTTGGGCGTCAAGTTAACGTGAAGTGACAACACGATTATAGTGGAGAACTATGCAGAAGTTTCGCTTTGAGTAGTTGTTGTAGATTCAAACGGAACCAACTCTCGTAATTTATCGTAATTCTTTATCCTCTGTTATTTTGCATTTGAGTCATTTTACAAGACATGTTATTTCCATGAGAACTAATTAGTCGTTTCTCAACTCTCAATAAATAGGCAAGTAGTCAATAAGTCACGTTCAGTCCACGTTCGGTTACGCATTTTGTTAAAAACTATTAACAGCATAAGAAACCGCAGTGTTTACCTAGATGTGTTGATCGTTCAATTTATATCAAACTTTAGTAGTTTGAAAAAAATGATGACAGATGA
Source organism: Pyrausta purpuralis (assembly GCA_963924145.1). Classification (NCBI taxonomy): domain Eukaryota; kingdom Metazoa; phylum Arthropoda; class Insecta; order Lepidoptera; family Crambidae; genus Pyrausta; species Pyrausta purpuralis. Next base: position 18,366,100 of record OZ001668.1, on the reverse strand, counting down.
CTAAATTTTACGAATACTGCAAAGAAGCTGTTGAAGTAACAATGCTTAAAAGTTGCTTCGTATGCAGTGTCATAAAGGTACAATATTCATGACGTAGTGGACGACCTCCGTGTAGTGGCTAAGCACGCTTGTTGAAAACGTCGCCGTTCCGAGGTCCCGGTTTCGATTCCCGGTCGGGTCAATGTAGAAATAAAAATTTTAAATATTGTCTGAGTGTTGTGGTACTATCGTTGTGTCTGATTTCCAAAACACAAGTGCATTCGCTAATTACTCTGATTCCAAGAACAATGTATGTGATTGGTATCCAATATGTATATTATATTAAATTCACAGTAGTGTATAAGACAGTTAACACGTTATACCACTAGCCTATTCAACAGACTTTTCCCAAGTCTAAGTGGCTGAGTGGTATAGGCATTTGCCCGCAAGTGAGACGTGGAGTTCGACTCCCCACTTGACTTTTTTATCTCCAATATAAAAGAACAATGGCAGGGATTTACCTGAGTTGATTTTGAGGCGTCTAAAAATGTCACCTATGCAAAGACTTATCATTTATTTAACACGTTTTTTTCACGAAAATGGTTTCTCATTTAAAAGCCGGGCTTAAATTGTAAATGTAATAAAAAAGCTTTCATTTGAATCTAATTAGTTAATTCACTGGTGCTGCCTTTTAAGGAAAAAAATAATACTGTAGGCGTCATATTTTTATCAATTTGATTGTACTCTTAAGAAAAACATAAAAAAGAAATAACTAAGGTTTTCAACACAGAAAAATGAAAATGTATTTTAAAACAATATAATATAACTTGATTGCGCCAGGACATAAGATTGCAAAATGATTTATTGAAAAAGGAAATAGACTATTAACACAAATTATAAAATACAACGGCAACACTGACATCCGTCTAAAAAAAAAGTCAAACGTCACTTTGACAGTAACTTGTCTTGACTACTTCGCTACGTTGTTATTTTAAAAAAAAGTTGTTTATTTTCTCGATTTTGGATTATCTTTATTATTGACTCTCGCTTGGCTGTTTTTGGGCATTATCGTTATATTTTGCCTTACTGCCGAATTGCCTCTTAGGAATGTTCTTTAGTAGCTTTTTCAGAATTTTATCATATTAGAGGTGTTCATTTCGATATAACCTAAAAATACAAAAAAAAAGTTAACTTCTTTTTGTGGCCTCGACAAAACGAAATTCTTATTAATTATGATAATTCAGTGCAACTGCTATCATTTAATCATTTTTTCAATAGTAGACGCTTGAAATATTTTTCAGGTAAAACATTGTATGGGGCTTTGCCATTGTTCTTTATAGATTTGGCTTACTGAATACAAATATATTGTATTGACAATAAGCTGAGTGACGTCCCAGCGTGTCCCCGTTGGCACACTACGTCTCACTAACTGGGACAAGTGAAATCGGGCAAGTTTAGCTCATTCATCTTAATAAGGTACGTTTTTGGAAATCCATTGATAGAACTATCCACAAATATAAACCCACGTGGGTTGTATCGTGCAGTATCGTAAAATAGTTTTAAAAATTGTAATTTCTGTATTCGAAATGAAATAGTAGATTATTCACTATGGGAGTAAAGTAACGTCTTACGGCGCAGGCACCATCTTGTTTCATGGGCGAAACGAAAGGATTGTGTTTCGACTCCCGGGCGAAGCGTGGATGATACTCGTTTTACTCCCGAGCCTTGGCGATAAAGGTAATAGAAAATCCTGAGTGCAGCGAGGGTTTTAAGCTGGCCTAAGACGAAGACAACTGTATATATATTGTGAATACTCTGCTTTTCACCTCCCTTTGCAAGGCAATTTATAATATTATTTCTTTTATGTTTCTTTCAAATTTGTTTAAAATAATTTCATCGCCATGCCTCTTCTTTCATTCCTCATGCTTTTCCTTACCTGAAGGTTGTCTGGAAGAAATTGCTACAAGCAATAAGACCGCCTTAATTGTACTTATAGCAAATATATAAGACACTATACTGTGTAATTATGTTAATGGTGTGCAATAAAGTATTTTTATTATTATTATTATTATTTACTAAGTTCATACTAATTTTCACTTGAACGCTACATAAAATCACAAATTACCAATTATATATTACGAATAGTCTTTTCCTTTACCCAAAGGTTCTCTGGAAGAGATCGCTTTTAGCGATAAGACCGCCTTCGTTGTACATTTACTTTATAAAGAGTTATATTATTATTTTTATATATATATACATACTTTTAAGTTTAGTAAGTGTATATTATGATCTGAAAGAAACTGCCCCACTGCTACAACTGCCCGCCCTTTTTACAAACGTAGTTATTACTTGACCAGTGGTTAACAAATGAAAAAGATGTCACGTAACATTTTTTTACTAAACAAACCTTTTCCTTACCATAATTAATAACATTCACAAACACAAAACATTAAATTGTTAATAAGATTAAATAATAACGAATGTTATTTATTTATTTGGTACACAACATATTACCATCTTTATATCATTAAAACATAATTGTAACAACATAAATGATCCCGATTGTAACACTTAAACGTGTATACACAAAGAATCAATATCAACACAGTACTCAAGTTAAACAACGACAAACAAGCAACTAAAACAAACAAAAATAAAAATATAAAGGCACCAACGATGCACCACTAAAAATGTAGATCATCTAGAGTGATGCATCAATGATGCATTCTAGAATATATTTCTTAAATTTACGCAAATTAGACCCATAAAGATCTATTTGACTTATTAGACTTGAAGTGGAAATGGTCTGGGATTGCGACACCCATATGTGATATTAAAATTTATATTTGATAACAAAGACGGGCAAGCAATTGAACAATGAACGATCTTGAAGAGGTATACGAGATCGAAATATTTTGAAAATATATATTTTTAAATATGTGTACTCTTTTAGTTCGCGAGGCGTCATCTACTTCTAGATACAATGTCATCGCCTCGCGCACCCGGGCCGCGATGGATTTTCGTATAATATTTCGGCCCATGAGTTGAGGTGAATGACTTATTCAACAATACGTGACGTATAATCGAACGATACTTGTTACATGTTAAGCGAAAAATTAATTACTCCATAGATTTTTACACCTGTCTATGTGATGTTATCGAACTCGCTAGCCGTAAATATAGACAAATGAATATTTTTAAACCGACTTTACAACAAAGAGGTTCTCAGCACGACCTGTATGTTTGTCAGCAAATTTCTCGCGTTTGGCTAGACTGATTTTGATGTAGTTTTCACCGAAGTATTTGTTACACCGAGGAAAAGGTTTTGGTTTTTGTTTTAATCAAGTACATCGTAACTTAAACAATAATTAAAAATGACGAAAAAACAATTCATATAAAATTTATTGGCTTTAAAAAAAACACTTAAAGGACTTAAAATAACGCTTATAGGAGAAAAAAACTCATTTGAAGTCGATCCATGATGTCATCCTGCTTAACGGACAGCAGCAGTCTACGTATACACATCATGTACAGACTTCCAATGAGATTCTATCTCCTATCTATTAGTGATTTTATTTAGGCGGTTCAATTTTTATGATTTTTTTTTAAATATTATGCACTAAGGTATTGTTCGATGCGTGAATTCCATTTTCTTGTTCATACGTAATAGTGCTTATGAAGCTAAAGTAGCTTAAAGTTAACTTAATAGTGCCTATAAAATTCAAACGTGAAAACGTAGTTACTAGTCAACTGTACTTAGAGAAAAATAACAAAATAAAATAAAAAAGTCAGTCATTTCCCCTATGGCAGTCCTTACAAATTGAGTTCATTAATTTATTTTAGTCCAGCGAAATATTTCAAAACAAACTGACAAAACCTTAATGTATAAATTAAAATGTTCACCGGCCCTGACGCGGCATCAATCGCGGCAGGGGTGCGCAACCCACACACAGGCCAAACAGATTGATTTTGCAAGCTTTCTGCTGATATCCCTTGTTAAAACAACGTGAGAACAAAAAGAGTTCATGAGCTCTTCCTCGTCAGCATTGAATTCGGTCACAGATAATTACCAAGCATAGCCCGTCCAAGTAAAGTGTAGTCATGAGTTTAAGATTAAAAGCGCAGAAAAGGACGTCCACCAGCATGATGTAAAGACATAAGACAACCTTGTTAAGGCGTCCACCATGCGGAAGCAAGTTCCGTAAAAGGTAAGCAACATCACGGCATGGGATCGGCACCGGATAGCGAACGCCTCGCCTCGGATCGTGTTTGCTACAACTAATGACAGTTCTTCTTGTGAATGACAGCTCGTTTGACAGGGTGCGGATAGTTTTCCAGCATCGGGAGTGGTTACAACGTACCTTTGCGCCACTGGTCGAAAGTGGGTCCCGAGTGGATCGGTGGGGACGCTACAAAGTTGATAGATGTGCGTTGAAGTATGGAGTTCATACAAAAAATACTGGACGTCTCGAGTGTATACGGTGCTGTTCCCTTGGATGGATAGATAATGTATACACATAGTACGAAAATGTGAATAAATGAATAGATGTGCTAACCTTAAATATCTTGGTTTAAAACTAAGGATTTTTTCCTTATGCTACGAATACCAGACAACGACTACGACGGGCTCCCATAAATACTTAAATCCTAATATTAAAATTCTCGTGTCACAGTTTTCGTTCCCATACTCCTCCGAAACGGCTTGACCGATTTTGATGAATTTCTTTTTGCTTATCCGGTATCTATGAGAATCGGCCAACATCTATTTTTCATCCCCCTAAATGTTAGGGGTAGTCAACCCTTAATTTTTTTATTTTATTTTTTAGACAAAATTTTTTAATTTCTATTTTTTTATGATACAACATACAAAAATACATACAATCCCTAATTTTCACCCTTCTACAAACAACCCTTATTTTTTAATAGCCATTTTAGTAATTTAAGGGCGAAACTAAATTCACTGGGAATCCTTAACTTTTAAAATTACGGGACTCGGCGGGACGGGGCTGGGGCGGGACGGGTCTGGGGGCGAAACAAAGTTCGCTGGGTCCGCTAGTACATATATATAAACATCCATGACTTAGGTACAAATGTGCGTGTTCATCACATACCACTAAACACTTGTTCCTTGCGTGATTCGAACCTACAACCGTTGGCATAGTCGTCAGAAGCGCTAACTACTACGCGACGCGTCGATGGGAAGGCTCATTTTCAGCATTGGATTGTTTTGCCGCTGATTATGATGATGATCATATGACATTAAACACAGCTTATTTTTTGATTTTTCCTCCTCAGTACATAGTTACTTAGTGCAACAGTACTTACTTAACCTGCCTGTTTTCCACAGGCTGTGGGTAGGTTAGAACAAACTCAAGGGCGCGAGTGCGACCGACAGTTTAACAGCCCTGCCTAAAGAATTGCACATTTATTATTTTTATTCGCCGCGCACCATTGTAGGTCCGTGTTTTTTCGCTCCGTTGATACCTTGTATTGGTACGAGAAAATATTTTTTTCTGAATGTAAGTCCGTTTGGTGGCGTAATGTAAAAAATAGCTGACAACATTTTTTTGTTTATTGGTTTAAGACCGCGCTTTTAGTAAGGTTTTGGGTATGGTAAGGAATATAACGAACTTTTGTGGTTTTTATGTCTAGCTGTTTGTTTTTTAAGAAAGTATGGTTGGTGTCTTAACATGAATTAAATGGTTAAGGGAAACAGGAAATGTCCACCACGAAGACCCCTTACACACTGCGACTTTTAAAATCGATGACGTCGCACGTTTTGAAAACGCGCTTCAGCATCGCGACTCACGCAATGAACAGATTTAATTTAGCATCGATGCAGTCGCGCGTTAGCGTCTATGCAGAAGCGCGACTGCAATGATGCTATCGATGCAGTCGCCAAAATTCAGTATCAGCGATGCTAACTTTAGCATCACGCTCTGTATCGCTACAAGTCATGCCACTGCATGAACACTGTAAAGGTTGACATTTTGCGACTGCATCGATGCTAACGCGCGTTAGCATCGCGACTGCATCGCTGCTAAGAGTCGCAGTGTGTAAAGGGTCTAACAGCGTTTGTTTTGGGTTTGAGTAGTTCTTGGTTTTGATTTGGATCTTGATTGCATCTCCGGTGTGGATGAGGTCTAGGGTGGTGCAGATCTGCCTTGTAGCAACCTATTCACTCTTCTTAAAGAGGCTTCGTGCATTGTCTTGAAGAAAAATGTATTGATATCCATATTCAGAGCAAACTAAGGCAATATTTTTGTGTATAATTAATAAGCCAACCATGTCATAGTTACACAAATTAATTACTTACATACTGTTGCGGAGTTTCGCCGCCGCACTAACAGATGGCGCTGAGTGTAGAATGACTCGCGCAAACACCACCTTTTTTCGGAACGTCTTATTGAATTGTATTAAAGTACTACAATCAAATAACAATTACTCATCGAACCAACTAATCGAAACAACCTAACTGTATTAGCAATCAATCATAGGTACCTTACGTTTTATAAAATCTTTTGCATTATAATTTATCAGTCTGATAAGTTTTATTTGACCATTGAAAAATCGCCCCTTACAATAGTAAAATGTAATGAGTTTCGATTATTGAAAGTCCGTTTCTTTTAGTATCCCCTTCACGTACTCATTATATAATTTGAGTGAAAACAGTGAGACACACTGCAAGAAAATGTTACCTTAATTCATCGTCTTCTTTATTAAAAAACTCTGCTGTTTTTATCAGAGTATTCCACGCGATCACCCTGATCTGATGGTATGAAACCAATTTTGTTTTAAAAAAATATGAATAGACAAACATTTAGCTAAATCCCAACCGATGGTAAGAGACAGTGCTGTTAAAAATAGAGCTTGTCTGATTAGGACTTAAAAGCTTATTAACTGTGTTTTAATTAACGTTTTACTTAAGCATTTATTATTATCTTTTTTTTTCAACATTCCTTTATGACTATTATATGATATATATTATTATGTGTATATTTTATGATTCCTCTTCAATTTAGGAGCAGCATCTTGTGCGTGCAGTAATTGCCATTCTTTTCTCCTGCCTTCTGCCATTATCTACATATATTTATATACAAGAAAGTCGTGTTAAGAACGGCTGAATCGATTTAACTGAAATTTGGTGGGAAGGTAGTTTTACCAGGAGCCGGACATAGGACACTTGTTACCCCGTTCGACGGGGGCAGGGCTGGGGCGGAACAGGGCCGGGGCGAAACGATGTTCACTGGGACCGCTAGTTATATATAAAAATCGTTTTGATTCAGGTCAAGTTGATAATCTTACGTTGTACCTTATCTCAGAAAGCTCTTTCTGCAATAAAGGAGGCAGATGTATCCGTGGAGACCGCACCACCAGTATAAATCATTCACAGAAAACATTTCGGGCTCTTCTAGGCAAGCTTGATTTAGATATAACTATATAACTCTAACAATTACAATGGACGACGCGTTTGGTGTATTGGTTAGCGCTCCTGACTATTACGCCGCCGTCGCGGGTTCGAATACCGCAAAGGGCAAATGTTTGTGTGATGAGCACGAACATTTGTACGTAAGTCATGGGTGTTTATTATGTATTTAAGTATTTGTTGTTATTGGGTCTGGCGTATATTTATGTATTTATATAAATACTTGTTGAGGGAACACTGATTTGGATTTTTTTACGCTACACGATTCTACATTTTTACTTGTGCAGTAAAATTATTGCATAGATCAATAATTAGAACAACATTAAAGCATTGCCTGGAAAGTTGATCTGTTCTATTTACACTAGTAGGTATCTTTGATATCACTGAAAGCCATTACAAATTTCAGTGCCTTAAAAATTTACGAAGGAAATCTTAGGAAACCGCAATTTCCTGTTGGACACACACGTCCTAGTTTATACAAAAGCTCATACTGGATACTGTATTACTATTATTGCTATTTTAATTTTATTTTTTCTATTTGTACACTTAAAATACAGACTTTTGCTTGTCATTAATACCTAATTAAAAATGATGTAACTCGACAAAAAAATGATGGTATACCTAACGTTAAAAGGCTTTACTCATTTGTACTGATTGCTCACGCTGAATAATATCTGATGATTCAGTTAGTAATATTATTGTTATCCATAAATTTAGTCGTTAGTGTAGTAATTAGTAAAATTTACCGCTAGCAGTCTGCCAAACAATGCAGTAGTCTCTTCGATTTAACACCTATCTCTAGTAATCTGTGGTAAACGGTGCTGGTAGCAAATTAAGACAATTTATTTTTCGATAAACATTTATTGTTTACTTTGTAAGTTTGCTATTGTTTGTTTACCTAAATAAATAGAAAAAAAAATCGTGTCCGAGTGGTCGGTACTGTGAGAAAGCGAAGCGTCGCTGCAATCTTAGAGATATTAATTATAAATATGAATTTATGTGTTACGATCTGTGATGTTTTCTATATTAATATGTGAGTAATGTTTAACAGTTAACAATAAAAACACTTTACTTTGCAATAGTCAATCTTCTATTTTATTTGATTATTAAGCAGCACTTATTTAAAACTCGCGACAAAGATTATTCACCATGAATCATTAATAAATAAAAATAAAAATAATTTAATTCAGACTTTACATCCACAATTTGTTAGTAATGCACAAAATGACTTATAAACTATGTTAGTATGTTCTTAATTAAAATTTAATTTAATTCTCCAATAAAATACAATCCTTAAATTCAATATAATTAAGTTCAATTCAATTTCATTAAATGATCATAAAATTCAATTTAATCCAATTTAAATTTAATTCACTTAATCCAATGTAATTTAATTTAATTTATTTAATCAAAAAAGTTAATAAAAAGTTAATTTTATACAAAATTAAATTTATTAATGTGTTCATTTAACATTAGTTTTTCTTACACTGGAATGAAGCGAGATCCAGTGCTTAATAAGACGACATTATAAAATACTTTTGACACACGAAGGTCTGACTGACAATCGCAGGAATATGACAATCATATATATCAAAAATTACTCGTAAAGAAAGTTTTTCTACATTTAAAATACGAAGAGTCCAACGAACGAGACATGTTTTACGCGTAGCTCCTAACCTCGACAGCACCGTTATTGGAATGATTTTCGCATAATGTGTAAATTGCCACCAGCTAGTTATTTCTTGGAAAACATGACTGTTGCAAGATCTAAGATATTCGATTTTCTTAGATTACTCACAGTTAGGTACTATTTCGGTTTCCACGACCTAACCATCTTGAGATCCAAAATCGCTTGCACATCACGTAGTTTTTTTTCCTCAACTGTATCGCCGGTTTGTTATCGTGTGTGCCAATTTCGTTTGAAAGTGGTAAGGCGTAAGAGGCCTCTACCGTTATACCTTTGCCTCTATATCTCTCTCAAAGCTAACGCTCAGCTAGGTTAGTCCACAGTTGGTTTGTATATCTCAAACATTATTTATACAACATGGCTGAACGATCTTTATTCTATACTACTATTATAAAGCTGAAGAGTTTGTTTGTATGTTTAAACGCGCTAATCTCAGCAACTACTGGACCGATTTGAAAAAATATTTTTGTGTTGGATAGCTCATTTATAGAGAAAGACTTAAGGCTTAAGTCAATGATATTAAAAAGAATAGATATGCTATACGCTAAACAAACGAATAACCTGTGCTGGTCGAGAGCAACAGTACACATGCGCCATTCTTATTTTACTACATTTCTAGACGATATGTGAAAGATAGCACAATTCGTATAGTAAGAAAAATGAGATAGTGAGTAATTCTCTGTTACGCTCAAGCGTAAACTAAATTGACCAATCACTGCTCTGCGCTGCACACTTGAATGTTTTAATACCTAAACCTATCTGTGATCGACTTGGGATCGAGGACATTGCGTCCATTTTACACTTGTAAAAATAACGATTCACTTTCTCTTTCACCTATGTAACCGTGTTGTAAAATAGATTTTAAGTAAAAATATTTAAAATTTAATGTTTTGAACGTAATTATTGTACTACATCTCATACGAGATCCCCTAAGCTTATTTTACTTTCTATCATAGTTTCTACATAATTGAAACACACACGATGGCATTTTATAGAATTTACATCAACATCAGAGATGTCACTCATGTTGTATAGCTATTCGCAGACTATGGGTAAGATGTCCTAATTAGGACGTTTCCGCATCTTCACATTGCGCGCCCGAGTGACATATCCATTCTTTTTTATATCATTGGCTATAGTACATCACGCTGCAACGGGCGAGGACGGCGAAAACTCAAAACGCGCGGACAAAGTCGCGGGGGATCACTAGTATTAGATAAAGCCACTCAGTTATATCCTAAGTTTAGGCTATGTTAGTCTTGCGGCTACCCTTTGAAGGTGGGGTAGCATATACACTACCCTATAATGTTTGTCGAGACGTAGATACGTGTTGATTTTGGTCTGTATACCTAAATTATAGGTAGCATAACTAAGGTATACTAGACTGCGAAGTTATGTTAGAGAAGACGTTTGGATGTTATTAGTTTGGAAAAGTTAGAGGCTTCATTGCATGAAGTCATAGTTATAGTTAAAATAACAACCCTTAAATTGGTTTTAATATTGAGCTGAAACATCGGATTTAAGGCATTTTGTGTAGAGTTGAACAAATTTTAAAAATAATTTTATGCATGCACTTTAGATTTATATAGAAATATCCTTTGAATATCCTTTAAATATCCTTTGGACATTCCCACACATCGCCATCTAGTCCCAAAGTAAGCTACTCAAAGCTTGTGTTATGGGTGCCAGACAACGGATATAATACTTAAATACATTTTTTTTGTAAATACATACATGATATACATAGAAAACACCCAGACCAATACAAACAGACATGTTCATGCACACAAATGTTTGTATTGTGCGGGGATCGAACCCGCACCCGCTGCATAGTAGGCGATTTCTCGACCACTACACCAGACGGGTCGTCAAGAAAAGGACAAGGTTTTCTTGTAGAGTAAATTAGCAACAGCAAATGTGCTTATTAGAAAAGAAAATGGCTCAGTATCTACTTAGATACAGCCTTTGTATCTTATCTGAGACACAAAGCTACCTGATATTTTTCTGACCTCGCCTTGCGCTGTCTATTTCTAAAGGTAACCTTGAGTAATCTGTGGTATTTATAACATAGGAACATTGACTATATCTAGTTATACATCACTAAGATATATGACCATTACTCCTTGTGATTACAACCATCACTTCTCCCATTCTCCTACCCGCACTTCTTCCATCATAATATATACATCATCTCATACGTTTTAGGGTTCCTTAGCCAAATGGCGAATAACGGAACCCTTATAGGTTCGTGAAGTCTGTCCGTCCGTATGTCACAGCCACTTTATTCTGAAACTATTAGTATTGTATGTATTCCGATTCCCATACAAAAAATAAAAAAATGTCATTTAAGAGTTCCCATACATGAAACTAAAACCTAAAAAATTGTCAAACCTATGCGTAAAGGACTTCTATGGATGGGTCTTTTCTAATGACATCGAAGTTTTATGAACCATTTTCTCTAAAAGTCTAACGTTTGAAAGATAGACGCTTCCAAAGTGGTTTAATGCCCCCCCCCCCCCCCCTCCCTCCCATCTAACTTTTAAACTAAGCGAGTGTACATTTTGAAAAAAATACATAATGCTAAGCTTGACAAAGACTTCCAACGAAAATTGATGTGAACGAAATCGAACTAAAAAAATGTCATTTTGTTATTCATACAAATACTATGAAAAACAAAGTTATGTTTTCTGTGAACAAAATATTGTGGTATTCTGGCTAAGTGGAAATAAGTGTATAAATTGCACTTGTAAAAAGCAACTTTGGCTGTGTGACAGACGAGAAATCGAACCCCGTGTGTTACGCTATCCGGGCGTATGCCTATACCACTCGGCCACCGTCACATTAGCAAGCCTGTTGAATTTTGCAAGCGAAAGACGGCAGTGCGACATGACATCTGAGAGATCAGGCGCAGAACCAACGGCTTAACATGATTTCCGAGGTCTCATGAAGAGGTTTCTGACTTAGTGCTGTTTCCGTCTATCTCCAAGACAGAAAATTCTAACAACAAACTCCAACTAAAAAATTTTGGCCCGACATGGGATTCAAACCCAAGACCTCTTAGGTAGAGACCTAGCGAGAGACAAGTAATTCATATACACATACCTGCATTCAGAAACACTTTTACATACATGATTCGAAGCGAAAAATCTCTCAACATTTTTTCACTATTACTTGAAAATATCTCGCTGAAAGTGTGTCCCGAAAAAATGTTTAATAATGAATAAAATATCTAGCAAAATAAGTACATTAAAACGGCAAATAACGCTAAGCGGCGTCAATATCGCGGTAGCCAGCGGGACAACTTGATACCGAGTACTTCTTACTGCTCTCATAGTATGGAGAAGGACTTTGTTAATATTTCTTAAGTAAATAAATTATGTCTTCTTCCCATTACACTACTGTAGACTCTACGGTCTGTGGGGTACACACTTCAAACTTTAAATAGTCCTCATAAAGAGCTTGTTTTTAGGGCTTTATTAGGGCCGTAGCTTAACGTGACGCGATCGCGACATCACCGGATAGATAATATTGAAATGCCTTTAGCATTAGCCAAAACGTTGCCAAGTGAGTTGGGTAACATACATTTCAATATTACCTGCTTGGAAACGTAGCCGGGGACGTCGCTATGGTGTCTTGGTGAGGAACGCCCCGTAGTGTCTGTACTGAATAATCAAAACCCTGTTTTTAGTTATGTACTAACTTTATTAATTGATTTCATATCAATGTGACCAATCTGAGGCAGACTAATAGCCTAACGTTTTTTTAGATTATGAAGCTCTGAGATTATAATGACGACATAACCAATGAGATCAGAAGTCAACTTAATAAAGAATTGAGTTAAATTAGAGACTTGAGAACAATTTTCATGAAATCATTAGGTAATATAGGTATGTTCGAGAAAGCCTGCAAAATCAGTGTTCTTGCTTATTGCAGCAACCAAAATTAGAAAGGATTCAATTAATTATTTATCGTTGCGTATAGTATGCGTGTATTTTCATTGTGTTTCTTATAAACGCATCCTAGACAAAATCTGTCTCGCTATCGAGACATCCCTATGGATGAAAAATAAGTTATTGATATATTTGTATTTTCGATATTTAGTTTCTTCTAATAAAAGCCGTCTCCTTACAATCCTATCTTCCAGTACAGCGCTGTAATTGAAATCGTCTGCCCAGGAAACGTTACAATGGAATTCTACAAATGGAAATAAAAAAATGGAGACTCCACATCTAATTCCAGTGTCCCTGGACGGTCTTGCTAATTCAGGGGTAAATTGGTTTTTAAATAAAATCGCTTCCAATTCAAGCTTGGGCAGGTGGCGTTTTGCGTATTTTTTTCTACATTTGAGCCTCAATAATTTAGTTCGAGTGAATCGGGAATCGGTCTTCTGGTTCGGTGCTATTTTGAGGTTATGTTGAATTGAGGGTTGGTGTGTTTTAGTGATGTTTTTCATCTAAATAGTGATTCAGTTCACGAGTTTATGTAAATAGTAGTGTATTGATATCGATAACTGAACAAAGCATCTACTCAAAGTAGTAGACCAAATAATGACTATCTTACAAACTAAACTTCGATGAAACATTGTTTAACGCTAGTTTGCACCATCTCATATTGACCTATAGTTAGCGCGTAAGCATCCAAGTCAGAGGTGGAATTGTGTAAAGCAATCGTATTCATTTGACAGTTCAAAACGTACGATATGATCTGTCAAAGCCTTTGTTCTTTGCCATTTGACAGACCATACCGTACGTTTTGAACTGTCAAATGAATACGATTGCTTTAGACAATCCCCTGACACGAGGTCATAATGGTAATGGAAAACAGAAAACAGAGCAAGCGAGATACATATGACACTTCGAAGACTCAGTTAATATCACACCGACTAAAAAGTCATTTATGATGGAGTGTCACAGCAATTGGACCTGTCTGAGATTTAAATGAGAATATTTACATACGAAAATATAGTTAGTGAAATAGTATTTTATTTTCTCTATGATGGAACTATAGTTATTTTACCACTTTTCACATCATCGTAGCCTCCTTGCCGCAAGGAAATGGTTTCGTTTTTGGTCTATTCAAAACTGCAACATACTAAAATAACCTAGATTTTAGGTTATTTTAGTATGTTGCATGTCTTAGTTTTATTTTTCCTTGATTGTTATTAATAAAGATTCCTTTTCACAGGTCTGGCACGGCAATTATATATTTTTTCTTATTAATATCTCAGCAACTGCGTAATAGAACACGCGTTTTATACGACATACCATCTCGAATCTTAATTACTGAAGGTCCAACAGCATATTTAAAAAGAAATGTCAATAACAAGAAGACGTGACGCTTCGGCATTTCAGACCCTACTCTTAAGGACTATAGCCTTACTTTCAACTCTCGCTGTCCTGCTCGTTCAAACTAGCATTCTAGGGTGTGTGAAGAAGATAGCTAGAGTCGAAAATATATTGGCTAAGTTTTAGAGTAAGTTGCTAGAGAATATGGCGCGGGCAGGGCGAATTTTACGCATTTTTATGCAGGACGGACATCGAGTCAAGGTCTTTATGTCGAAAAAAGTATGTGTGTAGAAGATTATCAAAAAATAAAATTCAGCTAAAAATTAAGTTAGTCTGTAAACATCCCACTGCTGGGCAATGGCCTTGCATGAGGTGGTAAAAGCCATATTTCCTTATAGCGATCCCCCGCGGCTACGTCCGCGCGTTTTGAGTTTGCTCCCCTCCCGCTGCAGCGTGATGTTTTATAGCATAAAGCCTTCCTCAATAAATAAGCTATCCAACACAAAAAATATTTTTTCAAATTAGTCCAGTGGTTTCTTAGATAAGCGCGCGTTGGCTAGGCAAGCGAATAAATAAAATAAAAATATTCAATACCAAGTTTGCTGACAGATGTCATCAAGCCTCTAGGCATAAGACCTCGGAATAGTAACCGGTATTAATCGGGATCAATTGCGTGCCCTCCGAAGCAAGAAGATGCTTGTCGCAACTTTAAAATCATCATTTACATTCATTGTTAATGAAAATGTAAGCAACAAAAGCAAATTGAATTATTGAACACTATTATTACTATTTGCTGTTATCAAATTTTAATTTGTATTGCACACACTATTTTCAAAAAGCCGGCAAAATATTAGTTAATATTTAAAAATGACAACCTCCGTAGTTTAGTAGCTAAGCACACTGGGTTTTAAAGCGTCGCCGCTCAGAGGTTGCGGGTTCGATTCCCGGTCGGGTCAATATAGAAATCATAATTTTCTATATTGTCTCGGGTCTGGTTGTTGTAGTACCACCGTTGAGACTGATTTCCATAACACAAGTGCAAGCGCTACTTACATTGGAATCAGAGAAATGTACGTGATTGGTGTCCAATATTTATTTATTTAAAATGTCCAGGATACAAGGATATTAAATAACAAACTAACACTTTGCTCCGTGGGTCCAGTGCTTGATCCTTTATCGATCATATCCGACTGCCGTCTCACTGAATTAATAAGAGTAAAGTAACAGACGATACACTTGTGTATTGCGCATACATATGTGCACTATAATAAATATCCTTTGGACAAATATCCTTTGGACATTCCCACACATCGCCATCTAGCCCCAAAGTAAGCTACTCAAAGCTTGTGTTATGGGTGCCAGACAACGGATATAATACTTAAATACTTTTTTTTTTTTTGTAAATACATACATGATATACATAGAAAACACCCAGACCAATACAAACAGACATGTTCATGCACACAAATGTTTGTATTGTGCGGGGATCGAACCCGCACCCGCTGCGTAGTAGGCGATTTCTCGACCACTACACCAGACGGGTCGACGATAATAACTCCTGCGTGGCCTAACTCTGTTGAGAGGGGACACCATTAACGAAATCGGTAGCAGAATATTATTATAATTACAGCCATTTTACAAATATGAAATGTTTTTTATAATGTGTGGAGGACAATCTGCAAAGTTAATTGGCTTTACTGAATTCAAGGCGATATTACTAATTTTCGTGAAACTTTAGGACTTCAATTTCGTACAGTTATGTTATTATTTTAAAATGAGATTTACTCTTTAAGCTTGTAAGGCTTTTAGCGAAACGAGTAATTAAAATATTGAATTTTCACTGTAACACCGCCAAAGGACACACACATGCACACTTTATTTAACTAAGTATTTTATTTTAAATACAAGCGGTCCTGGCCAATAACGACCGGCTAAGTGTAAGTCGGAATCGCACACTAAGGGTTCCAGGACAACTTAAACTAATTAAGAGATCCACTTACTTCCACTTGGCCAAAATACCACAATACTTTGTTGAAGGCAAATATAACTTTGTATTTCATAGTATTCGTATGAATAACAAAGTTATGTTTGCGGTTATTGAGAATGTGCTCTATCTTAAAAACTAGTTCGATCTCGTTCAAACTAATTTTCGTTGAAAGACTTTGTCAAGATCCATCAGGTATTTTTCTCAAAATTTACACTCGCTCAGTTTAAAAGTAAAAAGGTGGAGGGGGGGGGGGGGGGGGAGTAGAGTCTTTCTTCCAAACGTTACACTTTTAGATAAAATGGTTTAAGGAACCTTGATGTTTGGCAAACATCATTTTGTTAGGTTTGAGTTTCATGTATGTGAGCCCCCCTTTAAATATCATATTTTTATTTTTTTATATAAGAATCGTAAAGCGGTTAACAGGATACATCTACCTCCTAAGGTTCAACTGTGTAATATAGGTTGTTTTATAATTAAGTGGCTGCGACATACGGACGGACAGACCGACAGACAGACAGACTTGACGAAACTATAAGGGTTCCGTTTTTTGCCATTCGGCTACGGAAACCTAAAAATTCACAAATTTGGGCGTTTTATTCAGTTCTAAAATATTTATTTACAAATCAATTACGATATTACATAAAAATACAAAAAAAAATATTATTCTATAAAGCTACTACGGCCAAAATACTACCTACACATACAATCATCCAAGTAGAAAACCTTTACGATTATGCACGGAAATTGTTCATAATAAGTATAGAACCCC
This sequence comes from Pyrausta purpuralis, assembly GCA_963924145.1. NCBI lineage: Eukaryota > Metazoa > Arthropoda > Insecta > Lepidoptera > Crambidae > Pyrausta > Pyrausta purpuralis. Next base: position 18,348,967 of record OZ001668.1, on the reverse strand, counting down.
GGGTGTTGAACTAATGACTCAATCGTGTGGAAAGTGCTGGGATGTTTCTGTGGGAAAGGTTATCGACATTTGCTTTGTATAAAAAAAATATATTCAAAAATCAAAGTCTTAAAAATTGTTTTATCAGGCCTCGCTTTACGGGGTCACAGGTTTGTGTTGTTATAAGAAATCCAAATCTAGTCAAGGAGGCCGATTCTCGCGACAATCGAACTTTCTTCGTGTGGTAATTCTATTGCAAGTTAACCGTTTCACGTAAAAAAGCAAGTAAAATATGTACACGTAAAAAACTATCGCACAACAAAATCCATATACATAAAAATCGTGACCCTGAGAAAAACTAAATCATTTTTTTCTTTGACACAGAAAATTCGATAGCTGTTTTTTTTGTATACGAATTGCACGAGAATTATTGTCCCCAGATTTATTGTGCAAAAATGCTTTAAAGCATCTTTTTTTATATAAAGTGAGAAATCTGTAGTATTTGCAGTAAGTTATTATAGTACACTGGGAGATCAAATCGATTTCTAAAAGCATCAAAAATATTGTACAGATTTCATATTTACCTATCCAATACTGCTAATGATATGTGTTGTTTATTAATTAACATACCTCAACACCCGAGCGGTCGCATGAGACCGCATAACAATAGAATATCTATTGTGTCTCGTTCACATACGCTTGAGGGATTAACATGGAATTCAGTAAAACATATGCAGATGTTTCGCATATCATGAAAAATTTTAGCGCACATTAATGCTTCAACACCCGAGCGGTTGCAGGCAACCGCATAACAATAGAATTTGCATTGTGTCTCGTTCACATACGCTTGAGGGATTAAGTCAACCTTTGTCCAGTCAAATAAACTAGTACAAATTTTATAAGATTAAATTAGAACCATAAATTTCAAGCGGGTTTGGAACCCACAACCTCTGGCGAACCGGGCCTCAGTTGTTTGTTTGTTCATCGGGTCAAGCTGCTCAAGTCAAGTTTAAGGTTGATGTACATTTATCAACCCGTAAAGGGCACAGCTACGCCTCGACGTGGGATCGGCACCGGATAGCAAACGCCTCGCCTCGGATCGCGTTTGCTACTACTTATGACATTTCTTCTTGAAAATGACACCCTTTTCACAGGGTGGGCGGATAATTGACAAGCATTGGGTGACACTCCGTAAGCGCGTTACAAGATTTGCGCCACTAGTCGAGATTGGGTCCCGAATTGATCTTGATCCAAGGTGGTGACGTTACTAAGTTGATAGATGTGCGTTGAAGTATGGAATCTCATACAAAGAATACTGAACGTCTCTGATACGGTGTTGTTCCCGTAACGGGTGGATAGATGTGCTACAACCTTTATCGATATCGAGACAGCCACTTCACTGGCTTATAAAAATCGAAGTTGTTCGTTTTAGGGCGGGCATTTTGCAATCGTAAAGCAAGCTGAGGCACTAATGAAGACTACAATGTATGGCCTAGGACCAGTGAGTTATGTCGAAATACTCACACTTAAGGTTATGGGGCATCCCACTTAGTTAATATAGTACTAGCAGCAAATACTAAAGTTCAAGTGTTTGTTGCGGCCGGCTAAGAAATTAAGGTAAGTCTTATTTTGCTTTTACTTGCCATTAAAGACAGTTTAGGTATGTATGTAATATCACTAAAATGTATACTGATGAGTTGTTGTGTTATTTAAACGCGCTAATTTGAGAAGCTCATGAACCGATGCGTTAAATTATTTTCGTGTTGGATATCTTATTTATTGGGTAATGCTACAGATTATAAAACCATCATGCTACGACGAGAAAGGTCAGTTAACTCAAAAAGCACGGACGCATTCACGGGGGACCTCTAGCTGTAATGTACACTCGCCAACACATCAGGTTACGCACTTTTGTTGCAAACTAACCCTTATTACAATTGCGTAAGAAACTGCAGTGCTAATCTTGACGTGCTGTTCTCTGTACGTATAACGTTCTAATAGACGCAAGTTGCCGTCGAAATAGAGTATTATTAGATTTTTAAATAAATGTGTTTATATTGTATGTTGGTGTTTAAGGTATATATTGTATTTTCATAACTGTCATATATATGACAGTTATGAAAATATATACATATGTATATGCATATGTATATGCTAGTCTATAAGGCATTTGTGTTTAAAATTGCATTTGTATTAAAAATATATCATTTAAAATGAATGGAAATATACTCTGAAGTCAGATGAAAACACATACAAAACCCCCGCTATTAAGAGGCAACTGATAGGAATTTTATAATTTTAATAATTACTTTAACCTGCTTCAATATTAACTGGTTATTACAAACAAGAATGCTATTATTGCAATTAAATCTTGTACATTTATAGCCCTGCTTTTTGTCTAGGCGATCTAGATAGGGAGCATATCTGTATGTCTGTCTGTTCCCAGAATATCGCTTTGTGATGGGTACGGGGAACTACTAGATATATGTGACCGGTTACAGATAGTATGTTGTATGACATGGCTTGAATTAAGGTAGGTAATTAATTTAACGTCTATAAATGATAGTGTATTATATATTATACTAGCGGTCCCCCGCGACTTAATCCGCTCATTTTGAGTTTGTTTCCTCCCAAACTCTTAAGCTTTATAATATTTAGTATATAGTTTCCAATAAAATTTCAGCAAATCTCATAAAAGTTTTTTTATGGAAACAATTCCCCGCTTCGATTAAGTGTCTTTCTGTTCATAAGTTTGCCTATTTGGAAAAACATCAGTAACTATGTTTTCATACAAAAAGGTGATGTATTACGAGTATGTAATACTAAACGCATTCTAAATATTGAACTGTAGAGGTGAGGTTTATAGCTACGAGCAAAATCTCTATTCTTCTAGATTATCTTCGATATTCAAATAAAGAAAAACTATTGTAAGGAGTCTATTTTGAGATATAAACGTCAATCAAAGTCGATCGAAATGAACGTTTCAAAAGTTCATAATTTTATATAAGGTAAAATATATTTTTATTGTGTCTTTGTTTGCATCATAGAATCAGGACATTATCATTATTTATAAGAAAATCGGGTTTTTTCTCCTTTAAAGATTAAAAAAAAAACATCATCCAGTCAATTTCAAAAGTTATCTTCGTCATCGGCTTTGCCTCTCTTGTTTCAATGCATAATCCTTTATTTTCTCTAATCTAAATAAAGTTTTAATTAATAAAAAACAATAAAAAAATACTAAAACACTGTAATCTCTAATTTCCTCACTGACTAGCGAAAAAAAACACAAGCTACATTAAATTTTTATATGTATGGTTCGGTCGATTTTTTAATTATCACTTAAAATGAGATGATCTTATATACGTTAAAGTTGATTTTGTCGAAAGGAATAAAGAAAGATCGAGTTGGACAAAAGCTTTGAATCATTTCATTAGTAGATAATATTTTACAGAGTAACAATTGTGTCACGTACACTGTGACCGAACACTCCTAACATTAAAAAGAATGGCGCGATTTAATTAATTTATCTTCGGTTAATTAAATTGAGAGGCACACGTAAGCATGTTAATACTAAGCTATGAGTTTCAGCAGCGCTTAATTATAACTTAATGATATTCGGTTAATTCCGGTAACGCCGAAATTTCCGATACAATTTATTGGAATTTTAAGTTAATACCTTCGGTCTAAGCGAAAACAAAATATGTATGCAGGGTGTTGTTTTCGTCAGTGTCATCCAACTCAGGGATGAAGTATTATATATATGCAAGTTTTATAAAAGAAAACCTCTTCACACATTGTAAAAAACTTCAAAACGTATGGGAAATCTCGCAACCTCGCGCGTAGCTCGCGGTTATTTACGAAATACTACTCCGTAGCTAGTAAGCTACGAAGAGGCGACCTAGCGTCGGTGGTAAGACTCGCTCGCTAGTATCGCAATAGTTAATTGATTTTGTGGGTTTTTTTTCATTAAAACTATTTTCCTGAGTCGAATATCGCTGGCCAAAACAATACAACAATACCTATACGTTTAGAGATTATAATAACAGTTCATATGGCTTTTCATTCACATTTTCTGTGAATAAATTTGTTTTTTTTTCCCCTAAGTACTAAAGAATAACTGGCGTTAGACTTCAAAAGCTTGATGTAGGTCTCAAACAAACATACTAATACATTATTTCGGATAATAACCATCCGACACAGACCTACCATTTACCAAAGTAACAAGTTATAATATTAAAATAATAGTATTGCATGTACGGAGTGTTCTACAAAACTTAATTTACGATTCTGTCAAGGAACAAAAAACAATTAGGTAATATAAATTTTACTTGTAAAAAGCAACTTTGGCTGTGTGACAGACGAGGGACACAGCCTACGCGTTAAAGTAAGCGCTTGGCAAAATTCAACAGGATTGCTAATGTGACGGTGGCCGAGTGGTAGGCATACGCCCGGATAGCGTAAGACACGGGGTTCGGTTTCTCGTTTGTCACTCAGCCAAACTTGCTTTTTAAAAGTGCAATTTATATTATTAAGTTTGTATAGTGACAACACACTATAAAAACAAATATGTAATTATAACAATATGCTATTTATAATTACCCAGTATCTACACAATTACATTCGTTAACTGCATCTTCTTTGAATTTTAACGTCTTTTCCAGATATCCCTATTAGGGCCAAGTTATTTCACAATCTTAAAAAAAAAACTGCGTGTCTAAACATCTCATATCGTAATATTCCTACTACTCTATTGTCTAATGACTTCGTACAAAAATCAGTGAGAACTTATGGTAGACCCTCACATCGCGTGTGGTTACAAAAACATATGTTTTATTTAACTACAACCTAGTATTTCATTCGATATAGACGTTAGGGTAGGCATACACTGACGATTATGTAAGTCTCCTCTGTCTTTACTATTACAACTTATAAATAAAACATCTGACACAGAGGCCTCATTCAAAAAAGGCTTCAATAAAAGAAGGTAATCAATTCGAGTTGTATGTATGTAATATCGTCAGAATTGGTCCAGTACCTTTTGAGATATGAGTTATAACTAAAAACTATGAAATAAAAATCAAAGCTTACCTAAACTAACATTATGCACGGACTTCAAAAGACTTTGTATCTCCTAAAGAGAATACGCATGCGTTATTTTAAGCTTTAGTCAGGTTTTTTGATATTTTTTTTGACTAGCACAAAATTCTTCATCTTATGACAAGAAATAACAAACAGTTGAACCCACCTAACTTTTTTTTAATTTTGGGTCAGTCGGCAATCATCAAGAAGTAACAATGACCATAATACCGTATAAGTAACGTATATCACGAGCATCGCCGTGCTTCGGAAGGCACGTTAAGCAGTTGGTCGCGGTTAAAATCTGTTGATTTTAGTCGTCAAGCCTAGTTCGAGGCCCAAAGGCTGCTTGATAACATCTTAAAGCAATTTTGGTAGCTTGCCTTGCAAATATTCTTCTACCAATCAGCATTGAGTCTGCGTGGTGGAGTATGGCTCATTATACTTGATCTGAGATCTTTGCGCAGCAGTGGGTTGTAAGCAACCAACTAGCAGCAGCTGGCTTTTTTATCTGACTGCCCAAAAGGTTATGTTTTTAACTCTAGTCAACTGCAATGAGGCAAATCGTACGCTTGTAAATGGCCTTAGGGTGTGCATTAAAAATGTTATCATTCAATCGCTATACCAGAAGTCCAGGAACAAGTCAATTGATTCCGTTCGAGTGACGCGAGTGACGCGTACTACTAGACATAATGAAAAAGGGCGTCAGCAGGACTGAAATTTTCATAGGTAATCATTATTCCCAGAAAAATTTTCAAGCTTTGCGCTAAATTAAGCACAAAGACTGATTTTTTTTTGTATACCTACGTAGTTATATCGCTAGCAAATGATAATAAATCTTCACATCAGGTAAATAATATAATAAATAAAATGCATTTATTTCTTGAGATCTACAGGAGGTAATACATTATTGGTCAAAACTTAACCCTTATTACAATTGTTTTAGATTTCGTAGTGCTTAAGGAATTTTCCCGCTGCACCGTACCAAACCAGACCGTGTCATGACCGTGCTAGCCTAGGAAAGTGTCAGGCACAAAAAGCAAGAATATATACATCACGTTTTGTCTCTTTCAGATATTTTAGTTATGCAAGTTGTCAGAAAGTGACAAAACTTGGTATTGGTATTCTTACGATATTCAACTTTTATTAGTAAAGGGATTTGTCAATTATGAGGTTCTGTTCTGCATCTGTGAGACAGGGGTATGGCTAATAGACTCCTTAGATAGAGCCTTAATTCTGATGCATCGTGTGAATCAGTCAATCGTAGTTTTGAAAGTGAATATTCTATAGCCTCCCATATTGTAGTCTCACTAGTGCCGATCGGTTTGGAAATAGCTATTTATAGAACACGCTCGAAGCGAGTGTCTTTCAATAGTAGAACTGTCGGTGACTCCAATACTTGATGTTAACGGTAAATGAAAAACCTATTTTTATTTAGCAACTGACATTTGGAGTTTGGAAATCAAATTGGAAGTATATAGCAACAGGACATTAACAAACTTCCTCAATATGACAAGCCTAAAAGTAACGTCCAACTCAGGGGTGATAATATAAGCTACACTTAGTCTAAAAAAATATTTTCTTTAAATTATATGCAAGTTTGAAACCTAAAAAAAACCTCACCTCTACACAGCATTAAAAAAAATGACAAAACGAATGGGGAAACTAGCACCGTAGCGCATATCTACAAAATACTACGCCGTAGCTAGTAAGCTACGAAGACGCTACCTGGTGTTGGTAGGTTTGACTCCATATCTGTATCGCAGCAATTAATTGATTTTGTGGGTTTGTTCTATTAAAAAAAATGCATCAGTATCGTTTGTACAGCCACCCCTGAGTCGCTATTCGCTGTCCAAAAGAACACCCTGTATATACCTTTTAATATAAATTAATGAACCAGTGGCACTTGACGACGGCTTAATCCTACTGTGTGTTGATATTTTTTTTTTCAATCAATCACAAGTATCAATTGTGTCTTAAAGTTAAAAACAAGCCGCCTTACCTCAAAGAATAAACTTAGTTCAGACAACTGTTTGAATATGATATGGCTATTTTAAAATAAAGGTCAATTAAGTTAAATGACAAAGGGGTGTCGTACATTTCACTTTAGCCGCATAACATTTAAACAGTAGTTCAAAACCTTGTTCATTTATTTGCGGTAAGGTTGCAATCCGCAATACAAATTGTCAGTTTAAAAAACAATTTAACAGTACCACTAAAATCACAAACATAAATTCTTCACTATTGTGATATTAGTATCAAAACGTATCCCTTATGTAGACTTCATCATTACATGAAGGTTGACACATACGACCCATTAATACCATTTCGACGACAACACGCCTAATCACTACGAAAGTCACCGAGTGATTGATCGATAACTCTGAAGCAACGAATCAATTGACCTATCAGGAAATGAGTCAATCGACTGATGCAGGCCGAAAAATATTAGGGCAAGTACCATTTGTTCACGAAATTCGATACAGTCCGGGTTTGGTAGAATTGCTACGTGGGTGGCGTGGGACTGATCGGGACTTTTTAAGAGTATTGTAAATGTTGGATCGGTGACTGGTTATATTTAGCGAATTTTCTCGTAGGTGGTTGCTATTCAAATAATAAACAATTAGCCACTACTGGTACATACTGAAATCACAGTGCTCTAAGAATCAAGTTGACGACCTCCGTGGTGTAGTGGCTAAGCACGCCGGGTTTTAAGGCGTCGCCGCTCCGAGGTCCCGGGTTCGATTCCCGGTCGGGTCAATAAAGAAATCAAAAAATGACTATATTGTCTCAGGTCTGGGTGTTGTGGTACCACCGTTGTGTCTGATTTCCATAACACAAGTGCATTTAGCAGCTTACTTTGGGATCAGAGCAATGTATGTGATTGGTGTCCAATTTTTATTTTATTAAGAGTCGATTTTTTAATGATCAGATTAAACTTGTCAGACTGATAAATCATAAAGCAACAAATTTAAAAAAAATGCAGCTACGTATGATTGCTTCCAATTAGGTGAAGTTTTCAAATTAGCCATATTGTATTTTGTTCGACAAATATTTCTTATCCGACTATTGAAAAATAAGCGCTAAGTCTATCACTAGAAACAATCACGCTCAGTGTACTATAAATAGTATACAGTTTATGAATTACGTAAATTCTACTAATACTGAACCCTCATTCATAAAAAAGCAAACAGGCTAATAAATAATAATAAACCTGTTTTAACTATTACACTATTTTGTATCGTTCTTTCTTGGCGCTATCATCATTTGACAGAAAGTGACAAAACAGTGTTATAGCTAAAATTGGTTTAATAGACCGTTTCAGTAATTATGAATAAGGGAGTATATGTTTATAAGGTTGCATTTTTGTTGTTACTCCTTCACGAAAAAACTACTAAATGTATTTGATGAAAATTAATGTAGTTCATACATTGGAATAGCAATTGCAGATTGGCGTTTTCTTCTTCAAATTAGGAGCTGCGCTCTTGTTTATGGAGTGATTGTCATTATTTTCTTTATCCACTTTTCTTTTATACCTTTCTTTCCATGATATTCTCTAAGAATTTTTCATGTCATATCAAGTCTTCTATATTTCCCTGTCTATTTGCTAAACATAGGAACTCCCCACGACTTTCCACAGCGACCGAACACAAGCGGTCTGCATACTATGTATTCCAGCGGGCGTAGTCTGATGCATCATTTTTGACATTTCGCGTCGACAATTTCAATTTTATGATCTTCTAATTCATCAAATATCATTTTAACTTACGTAGATATATCTTTAATAAATCTTAAAAAATATTTGTAGTTTTTTAAGCATCATTCAAAAATTCTTCTCAATCAATAAATACACGAAAACACCAATTTTGTTTCAGCATTTTTCGAGCGCCACCTGGTGGTTTTACACGGAACTATGTCGAGACTTCCGACACTGAGATCTCTACAAAGTCATCTGTCCAATGTGTCGGGTGGACAAAAGCTATAATATAACTATACTTAGTGAAATCGGTTTACGCGGGTGCACCGCGGGTACCTGCTAATACTATGTGTATATAAAGTATTCGAATAAGCAAACTTGAAGTTACCGTGGTATACCTACTTAGGTGAGTCAGACGATCTTGATCGCTTGAGTTCTCAAAACGTTTTTCCTTTTTTTTATACAACAAAATATACAGCTCTAAAGATAACATACATAATATACAGACATGCTTAGAGCCATTAAATTATCATCAGAATACCAAGCTATCAGATTATCAAGTCTTGTATCAACATAAAAATTGAAAACTCTTTTTTCAACATCCTTAGTAAAGGTAGTAATAGCGTGTTACCGGTAGATGGCGTGACCTGCTAATAGTTTTACACCGATTGCACTTTGATTGCATTTTGCATCCAAAAATCAACGGTGATTGGTGACAGATAACTAGAGTTGTTAGTTTTTTAACATGGTCAACTAGGTTTTATTGGAAGAGGCAAGAGTTTTAAGAACATTTTTATTGGTTTTCATACAAAAAGGTCTCTTTCTGAAGAGATTCTTCTGGTTCTGATAAAATTTACAAAGATACGAAAATTATGAAAATTGAAGAACTCTACATTTATTAGAAAATTATACTCTACATTTATACTACTTGCATATTTATTAGAAAAAAAATAGATAAGTCCATTCATATTTAAGTCATAATTTATATTATACTAGTGGTCCCCGCGACTTCGTCCGCGCGTTTTTCGTTTCTCGCCTTTTAAACCTTCCCTTGACCTCCACGAACATTTCAAGACTCAAGATAAGATAAATCCGTTTAGCCGTTCTCGAGTTTTAGTGAGACTAACGAACAGCAATTCATTTTGATATATATAGACATTATTATTCATAATTCATTAGTCTTTCATAAAAAATCCCAAACAAGCAAACGCAGTCTCCGTCGACCAAGTTTGCTTGTCTTACCAAAAGCACGCACCAAATGCCAAAAAAAAAACACTTTTAAGGGAGCACGGCTTTATAATAAACTGTCATCTAGTTTAAAAAGTATATCTTCATATAATATTTTTAAGACCAAATTGTAAAAATTTGTAGTCGAAAACAGCACATTGTTTGTTTCGTTACTTTTAGAACGTATATTTTTTATGTTATTGTTATTTTTTAGTCCAACGTTCGAATTTTGACTATTATACTATAGGTTATTTTCATCTAATTTCTGTATATGGCTTGTTTTTTTCTAAAGGATAAACTCTTTAAACCTATCCTAAAGACTCATCATCATTCCGTCCATACAGTGACTGGCAATAGCGACTCAAGCATTCTAATTTTGATATGTAATAAGCTCTGATGTAGCTCGCAAACTCGTAGTTTTGAAAAAACAGCGACATTGTGAATAGTAAAGTTTGCATGCAGACTTGAAGGTGTAGTTGGCGTTTTTCATCAAAGTCTTGTAAAGGACTAGAAAAAATTATAGGATTTGAGGGGATAACCTTTTTTTAGGGCTGATTTTTCAATAGGCAGATAAGAAATATTCGTCGAACAAAATACAATATGCCTAATTTGAAAACGTCACCTAATTGCAAGCAATCATACGTAACTTACATTTTCTTAAATCTGTCGCTTCATAATTTATCAGTCTGATAAGTTTTATCTGACCATTGAAATATCGGTTATCACTTAATAGTGTTTTTTTTTATTTTCCAGCGTGAATAAGCATTACTATGATCATCATCATTGTAAGCCAAAGGACGTCCACTGCTGAACATAGATAGCCCCCCCCCCCCCCTCCCCACGGTTTTCCACAGCGATCGATCACAAATTCATAATTGTATTGTACTATACAGGAAAATGTTCAAAGAAATCGGAATAATATAGGATTATTTCTTAATATTTCCGTCAGTTTATTCAATAAAATTTATTCTTAAATAAGTCGGATAAATGATATATTGTTACATAGGAGATATTATTTAAATATATTCATTGACGATGACGCGTTTTATATAGGTATTGGTTAGTGCTTCTGACTATTACGGCCATCGTGGGTTCAAATCCCGCAAGGGGCTAATGTTTCTGTGATTCGAACATTTGCTCTTAGGTCATGAATGTTATATGTATTTAAGCATTTATGGGAGAGGCTCCCGTCATAATGTTGTCTAATACTTGGTAAGACAAGAAAGAAAATTAAGAGCGCATTAAACAATAATTAAGAGCCTAAGTAATCTTTCGCTTTTAGAGATGATACAAGTACTACTGTAGTGATCGATTAAAAAGATAACAATAGATCATCACGACTAATGCGGATATAAAACCTTTTGAATCTAATATCTCGACCTTCCAAATATGTGTTGCGTAACGGCATTCTGACCAATATTCCCACATTACAAGCATCTTTGGTGACTCAGAGTCTTCCGCCATGCTGTGCCTTGCGGGTGGTCTTGGCCACCATAACCTGACCTCCGATACCCTTCTCATTCCTTCAAATTGACTCCACAAAAATACTCGGAACCAATTCGACACGGATCAGTTCAAAATGGCCGACTAAACTTTTGCGAATCTCATACACATGAAACGGCTTTTTGCTCGAGTGATTTAAACCTTATTGTTTTAAGATAAAGCAGTTCGATGGTTTCTTAGAAACAATTTGGGGTAATTATTGCAGATTTGTGCTCACCGTGGTAATGATTTAGTGTGGTCTTTTGATGCGCGGAATGTATGTTGACATCAGAGAAGGAACACCTGTGTTTGTGATATTTTCACATATACCACAGAAAACTTATTACAAGAAATAATTAGATTGAAAAGTGGGTTGCTGCACCATTGATATCAACAGATTATGGTATTGAGATCCTCATTGATATTTTGATATATATTTTTTTGACAGTTGAAACCCTGTATTGTCGGCAGGTAACATCAGTCACAAAACTCACAAATAAGTTAAATAACATAATTGAAGCAAAGTAGGTATGTGATGTTGTCAAATATTAAAGTACTAAAATCAACCCTAGTTTAAACCTTTTCTAAGAACGTATTCTGTGACAGAACTGTGTATTTTTTTTAAATACTGTAAGAAAAACTTAAAAAAAGCTTTTCTATAAATGACCTAAAAAGATGAAACTTTTTTTTTAAATTAAACTTATCAATTTAGTACTATGTACCTATGACACAATTTACATTTTATAAAAGCGACAACTATTTCCCTTTTTAGGGTTCCGTAGCCGAATGGCAAAAAACGGAACCCTTATAGTTTCGTCAAGTCTGTCTGTCTGTCTGTCTGTCTGTCTGTCTGTCTGTCCGTCCGTATGTCACACCCTTTTTATTCTGTAACTATAAGCATTACACAATTGAAATTTGGTAGGAAGATGTATCTTGTTAACCGCTTACCGATTCTCATACAAAAAATAAAAAATAATGACAGTTAAGGGGGGGCTCTCATACATGAAACTAAAACCAAAAAAAATTTTTTTGTCAAACCTATGCGTGTGGGGTGTCTATAGATAGATCTTTTAAAATAACATAGAGGTTCCATAAAACCATTTTCTTTTAAAGTCTAACGTTTCATAGCTAGACGCTTCCAAAGTGGTAAAATGGGCGGTCCCCCACCCATCTAATTTCTAAACCAAGCAAGTGTAAATTATGAAAAAAATATGTGATGTAGATCTTAATAAATACTTTCAACGAAAATTGATTCGGACAGGATCGAACCAGTAGTTTTTGAGATATAGCACATTTTCAACAACCGCAAACATAACTTTGTACTTCATACAAACACTATGAAAAACAAAGTTATATTTGTAGTCAACAAAATGTTGTGGTATTTTACTAAGAAGACGATGGAGAAGTAAATGGATTCCCTAATTCAGTTAAAGTTGGCACGGAACCCTCAGTGCGCGAGTCCGACTCGCACTTGGCCGGTTTTTCTAAAATACATTTTATTTCTTATTATGTCAAGTCACTTACGAGTAATAATGAGTCATAATAACCAGTTAGATGCAGTCTCTCAACAAGCTTTTAAATAGGTTAATATGAAATTCAGGTACACCGATAAGTGTATTTTTTGTGATTTGAAATAAATTTAAACGGATGATAGTGAGCTACTTGACAAAGCCAACTTGACAACATCTCCTTTACCCAAACTTTAGGGGCCCATTACCTCACTCTATCGGCACTTACTGTAAAATATTCGGGCATTGATGAGGTAACGAATGCTCTATAAAATGGACTATTCTAAACTATTTGTCGACGGCCTAAGGTACGTGATGTGAATCGCGAGTGAGGTCGATTTAGTTTGATGCGATCACTCACTTAAGTTGGCGTGTGTTTGCAGTTTTTTTACCGACTTCAAAAAACGAGTAGGTTATCAATTCGACTGTATACTTTTATGTATATATGTTACCTCATATCTCAAACATTTGTAAACAGATTTGATTTTTTTTTCGCCTTCATAGAGGTTATACCTTCTAGTTGGTCCCATTGTTGCTAAGTCGGGATCTTGGGGCAATCGAGGGAAACCCTCAAATTTTAAAGGCATGGAAAATGTTTTTGTACTAGAATCTTAATGTTGGCATGGTTTTACGTCTGATAGTCAACATTGTGTGGAGCTGGGCTGATGGTGGAACTACTTAACGCTTAGGAGTTCAATTATTATAATGGCAGAACTTATGGTAGGTAATTTGAAGCTTCTTAAAGAACAAAGTCAAAAGGTTCTACTCTCTTCCCCTAAACCCCTATAATCACTAAAAATAGTAAATAGAATTCACTTTCACAAAGTACAATCATCACTTCATAAAAGTAAAAATCGACATTTAAATGCGCTTAAAAAGACTTGAATGAACTCTCGACTTCTTCAAGGAAAGGACACCATTTTAGTTAAACAAATACTTTTTGGAGTCGGTGCCCTAGGTGATGTTAGTGAAGTTTTCAGTGCATTTTGGTTTTGAAGACGGTTTTAACTTTTATAAAGTGATAGTTGTACTGAACTTAATTAACACTCACTGATTATGATACAGAAAAATTTAATGGTTTAGAACTGTTACATAAACAGACGGGTAGATGGCGCTTAACGCATAATGACGTATATCTTAAGGGGCTACCCGGATTTTTAGCGCACTTACTAGCGCCACTTTAGTAAAAAAAACATAACTCGTTAAATAAAAGACCAATCAAAAATCTGGTAGATACGATTGTAGTACAGGTTCTATAGTTTATTTAGTACGTTTAAATTGTTTCTAAAGTAGTTAACTGTAGTTAGAGTTAGTAAAACTGCTAAATATGGCCACTTTTAGCATTTTTGCTAACTGTAACTGCAGATAACTGTGTTTAATTGAACTTAAACATTGTGTCTAAACCACATAATCAGAGCTACAATCGTATCTACCAGATTTTTGATTGGTCTTTTATTTAACGAGTTATGATTTTTCTAGTAAAGTGGCGCTAGTGTGCGCGGTAAAAATCCGGGTAGCGCCTTAACGCATATCCTTAAGACACCACAAATTTCGCAAGGTCGGACTGACAGCACGGTAGCTCTATTGGCGTTTGGCCCGGTTAGCCATAAAGTTGCTGGTTCGAGTCCCGCCCGTGCGCAAAGTTTTGGTTTCTTATTTCATATTTATGAACACAAAAATTTGTTAGGCGGTTAGGACTGAAAGTATCAAGCAAGAGTACTTTACCTACTTAAGCATTTATATTATTTTGTAGTGATACAAATCAAAGTACCTGAAAAACGTTCACTGTATTTCTGTAACAAAACAAATTGATTGTCTGTCCTCTCTCAAGAAGAAGGAAATTTCATTATTAGGAACTTATTGACGTTATTTACTGTCGCAGCTTCACGACGAGCTTCCGTGCCGTTGCGAAGGAAAAAGTCTTTAAGGTGACGTCACGAGTATTTGTTATATACAAGGTGTTTCAAAATTTAGTTATGAAGTTAGCTATTTAGCTTTTTTTCAACATCGAAATATGTTATAAGGACGCCTCCATACTAATTTCAAAGAAAGGTAAGTAGGTAAGAAAATAAAACACCATTTCACAATAATTACTATCGTTAAAGTCAGTATCTTTTTGCTTGTCCAATATTGTAAGTTATCTTTACATTCCTTTTTACCAAAACAATTCATTTAAAATAAGAAAAACTCATAAATCACCGACTACATTGGTCAATCATCGTATAGCACTGAGATCTTGTTAAAACAAATAGTAAATGAATTTTATTCACTGACCTCATTTCAAAGGTCATAAAAAGATTCTTTACATTATTCGACTAGTTAAGAAAAACGGACTTTACAAGTAAGATCAGCGCTTTGCTATTATTACGGACAACACATCACTTCACGATGATCGGACGAGAACTAAACTGACCATCTGGCTTCCATCGCTCTGCTTACTTGGCCCCACCACTCAACCCTACTACGACTGGCGAAGCTGAGCAGTGTTGCCAGTATTTAATAAAAAAAACCTACTACTATCCGAAAAAATGATAAATTTTACTGATTTAATTTAACATCATGACAAAATCAAACGGGTCACGTGACCGACACGTGATTTAATATGGGTTTTTTTTTTTTAAATTGATAAGTTACTGTTTCCGTGTAGGTAGGTATTCCTCCATTCATTCCTAACGGGCATTTTTGAAACACCTTGTATAGTTATTGGTTTTTACTTATTTATTAATAAGGAAAAAGGAATCGTTACTAATGTAGGGTAGTAAATTGTTATGTAATCGGTATAAATGTGTTATATGAGACTAAATGTTTTATGGCTCTCAGCATGTATTCGCGTGAAAACTTTCGATTGGCTTTTCATCTTTTAAAGGGAGTTATTTAAGGGACAGAACTGTTCTAAGTTCTGTACACACTGATCAGTGATTGATTGGTGGAGCTGATTTAAGGTAATAGGCAAAAGGATCTCTTGTATTGTATTAAATTAAAGTATTTGTAAAAACACCGAATCAGGGACGGAATTTTACTCTTAGGATTTTATACTTTTTGGCTATGCCTTTGAGATGTAGTCTTTGATGAAACTAAATTCAACATGGTTGTATTTCAACCGAGGAACTCGGTATTATTCACATACAGAGGCAAGCCCTAATCCCTAACGAAACCGTAAATGTGGCCGCCTAAAGCAGACCTGGCGGTGGCCAATCATTGCAGAAGCGAAGAACTTTAGTAAGATTCGGAGCGAAATAAAGCGGGAAGCTCAAGACCGAACGGGATGGCGGCGTACTGTGGACGCTCTCTACCTCATCTAGGGGTTAAAGAGGGGCAAGTCTCGTGCAATTCGTATGCGAATAAAGTTCACTGATCGAATTATTATTTTTTGATGAAAAAATAGTTTTTAGTTCTTCAGGGTCCCGATTTCTATGTATTTAGATTATGTTAGTGCGAAAGTGTTTAACGTGTAGATATTTTACTTGTTTTTTAAGGTAAATGGTTAAACTCGCAATCGAATTACCACACGAAAAAAGTTCGATTGCCTTGTGTTCACACCCGAGTGAGGTGACAAAGATATGAGAGAAGCTGTTTGATTCAAAGCCATCTAAAACCTTAAGTAATATAGAAAAACTCAGAACATATAGCGAGCTAATTGAGTGCAACTCCATCTAGTAGCAATAATTATTAAACATAAACTTCACTTTATTGGTTTGCCTTTGGTGGTTCCGAACTTGAACACTTCGAGAATCGCCACCCTGGACCTTAAGTCAAGTAAGTCATGGTGTATTTCTTTAAATGCTTTAAAATTGCGGAAGTAAACGGAAAAAAATAATGCGATACAATTTACCTTACTTTTTGGTAAAGGAGAAGCGAATCAATTGTGTACGGGAAATCAAACTAGATAAAATCGGAGGAACCGCTAGAATTAAATCAAATTTCTGCCAGACACAAATTCAATCATATACGAACGAGCAATACACCCGTGCCTATCGCAAGCTTTCATCATCACAACTTTGACGGCGTCAATTGAAAAATATGCTCATATTTTCCGCATATTTGCGTCAATTGGACGTGACCTACATTGGTGCTCGCACGTTACATTACAGGGCATTTATTCGCTTGTAGGTACAAGCTTAGTATTTCTGCTTCATGTAACTTTATGAACGTAAATCAACCGTTAAAATTCTCACTGGTTGTATCGAATAAGCACGGATTAAGGAGGTGTTATCGCGAGGAAAAATGTTGTCGCAATAATACTTGGCAATGAGATTTTTTAGTGTTTCGTGCACTTATGCACAGTCAAAGTTGCTCATATACCTAATATAGAGAGAACAAAATAGAATAGTACTATTGATTTCGCTATTTGTAGTTGGATTTAGAAGTTAATTTAAGTGCATTATGACTACTGCGCGATGCGCTGTTACTAGTCAGAAACGTTTGATCCTAAGCCACATCGTCATTATATCTTTTGTGACTATGACAAATAGTTACAAATAGATTACTAAAAATGACATACCTAGTATTATGACATTTGCTACAGATATGGATTTGCTACAGATATACCCACAAAGGCAGTCGCTGAAAATCAGCGTCGTGGTATGCATTCTGCTGCTGCCTCGGCCAATGCTGAGGCCGAAAAGGCACCCCTTTAAGTGTAAGAACCAAATTTTAGTCAATTAGTCTTAGTCTTATTTATTCATTAATAAGTCAAAACGTTTAATGTTAATTATTTTATGGACGAAAAAATATATTTTCTTTCTTACTTTCTTCTATATGTTAACAGTAGTTACTTCATACAACAAAGTGTTATATGACACTGAGGAAAATCGAAAAATAAGCACTAACCAACGAATAGTTAATGTATTAGACAGATAACGCTAACTATAACTTTCTTAGACATTGTGAAACAGACCTTAGGTGTTAAAAAAAGGATGAAATGGTTCACCCTTTTTGAAACAAACATCGGAACCCACAGTTACCCTTATCTGAGCACGAATGGAGGAAAACTATACAATATCGTGGCCGTTTGAGTAACGAGCAGCTACGGGAGGAAGACAAAGCCGGAGTGTCGCACATAGCAAGAATAACTCAGCCAATTCAGTTGCAAAAAGCCATCAATAAACCAATTTTGTTTGTGTCAATATACGTGATAATCATAATAAGTTTTCGCCGGAATAAATTACTTTTAAAACGAATTTAGATGAGGATTAAGCAGCTTTGTACATAGATGATAAAGGTTCTTCTTCGTCTTCCTTTAAAGGCTTTTCGACTTAAAAGCGACGGCCGTTACCTGCTCCAGCCAGAGTTGTTTCATGTTTGATAAGAATACTTGCCTTCAGCATTTTTCAAAAAGAAATTAAATTATTTATACATAATTAAGTATTTAGTTCGTTTCTGATTAGCGGGGTTTGAATAAACAAGAAATAAGAAATGTGACGATTTAATACTACGTCCTTCACCCGTCAATTACTGTGTTTAGTAGAAATTAGCGCTTATAGGCAAAGTGACATTCGCTCCTTAAAATGGTTGATTGTGCCATAGATTTGACAGAAGGCTCTTGTAGATAAGCGCTAACAATTGCTTTTTTTGGAAAGAAAAGGCAAAGTGACTGTTTGCTGTAATTTAGATTTGATTACCTAAATGGCGCTTATTCGAAATGTTTACATTTAGACCAAATAGATGGCACTAGGCATTTGGTGGTCGATTCTGCTAACAATTCTTGACTAATCTAGTATGAGCCAAACGTCAACAATCTATCTTACAATAAATTAGAAGAATGTGGCCCTAGATAGTGTAGAAAAGATTGACCCCATACAAAGTAAAATTCGTTAAAAGTGAAAACCCTGCAATCTACGAAACATTTATTAAATATTCTAAAACTAGATTAGGAACAAACTTTTAGGACAAACAATATATAGGGCCACGACCGTTTCCTTTGTTGTGCTCAGTAATTAGCGAAACTAATTGCCTTAACATTTGAACACATCTGGTCTTCCAAAGAACAATGATCAGGGCACACCAGACCAGACAGAAGTCAGATAGTCTACTCTCGAAACCGACTCTGTACGTCGTTTCAATTAACATCGAAGGGTTTTCAGATAAATAACGCTTTATAATGAGTTACTTTAATATTAATTCAGTTTAAATATTTATTTTGAAACAGACTTAATTATATTATTTTTATTTATCATAATTGCTTTGTGTAATAGTGTTCTAAGACCATGATTTCGATGTAGTATAAAAGCGAAGCTCAAAATATTTTTTTTAGGAATAATATTCTTGTATACTTTATAAGTGGAACTGAGCTGGCTGTTTTCTGCTAGCTGTGGCATCAAAATTCAACATTGTTACCCGGTACACATACTCCGGTAAAAACGATTTGAGACATTTATCTTCGCGATTTTCGACGCTTCGATTTTTATCAGTAATTTTAGTTAAATATCCAGTCGTGGTAACTTATTAACCAGTTTAGCGCCCATTGCGTTAGTGACCATAATATAACAATTAATTTATTTTTTTATTCAAGCATGTTTACTATTTATTTAAAGTACTATACTTGTGTATAATAAGTAAATAAAAGGAGAAAGTAGTGATGACAAGTAATATGTGCAAAATTAAATTAAATTTAAATAAAAACGATTTAGAAATAAAATCATGAAATCTTTTTCTTTTACGACTTTCAATTATATTTCCACTTATAAACTTGGCAAAAACCCAGTAAAGCCCTGCCTTACTTATTGTTTCCTTTATGATGTCATATGAAGGAAATGATAATTAATAGTGCATCGCGAGTGCATAGGAAATCCTTTTTGAGTCCGACTTCCCTTGTGCATTTCTTTGTAAATATTTATTATGCTGACTGTATTATTGTCAGTTGTGTTCTGTGGGATTATTCTTGTATTTTTTTAATTGGTCATTTTTGAAGATCCTAATAAATGAAATAAATTAAAAATAAAGAACTTTGTAGGAATAAGTTGAATTTTACAAAAAAAAAAAACACTTCTCCAAATTCAGAGTAGAATGTGGAATTTGATGAATGCTTACCAGATGACCAGAGGTGTTATTAACATTCGCTACTTTGATGTATTTTACAACTGACTTAAAACTTAATGATGCTGAACTATAAATAAATAAATTAATATGCACCAGGCAACCCGTCTGGTGTAGTGGTCGAGAAATCGCCTACTACGCAGCGGGTTGCGGGTTCGATCCCCGCACAATACAAACATTTGTGTGCATGAACATGTCTGTTTGTATTGGTCTGGGTGTTTTCTATGTATATAATGTATGTATTTACAAACAAAAAGTATTTAAGTATTATATCCGTTGTCTGGCACCCATAACACAAGCTTTGAGTAGCTTACTTTGGGGCTAGATGGCGATGTGTGGGAATGTCCAAAGAATATTTATATATATTTCCAAAGAGCTCACCAATTGTCCGGTTTCTAAGTTAGAAATTTTCTTCCTCGTGCTACGAACACCAGACAACGTAATGACGGAGCATGTTCCTTAAATACTTAAATTAATTTAACATCCATGACTTGTGTTCCAGTGTTGTGCTCACCACACACACATTTGCCCCTTGCGGGATTCCAGACTGCTACCACTGGTTCAGTTATCAGGAGCTCTAAGCATCAGCACCAAACTTGTCATCTAATTAGATGAATAAAAAAACAAAAATTGGGCACAGGCAGGGCGACACTATTTGTGACAAAAATCAGTATAAATCAGCATCGTCTAATATTCTTTTTCTGATTCCATATTCAGCGTATAATTAGGTCGAGCTATTTTAATAACAATCACTTAGTATTTTATAAGTGATTTTTGGTAATAAATATAGGTGATTGTTAAATATACATAGGTAAACTGAAAGTTATTTGATACCAGAACCAATCAGTTCAATCACATAAAAAAAATGGACGACCTTGTAAAGATCGCCGGATCAAACTGGATGCAGACCGCTCACAACCGGTCGCTGTGGAAAGCTTAGGGGGATGAATATGTGCAGCAGTGGAAGTCTTTTGGCTAATAATGATAATGATGATTTCATAAAAAAATGCAATCGCTTTGAAAAATAAAAATCCAAAATTGATACTATAGGTAAATGATATTAATACGTTTTATTGGTATAATTATATAATTACAAGCTTGTTTTTATTTAAATAGAACACACAGCTAATATATTTTGCTGAATAATTTAAAAAAGTCTGCTTATTCTTGTGATCACAAAATTTTATATTATGATGTTTGTACATCGCTCAAAGCTACTAATGCTCTTGTGTTATGGGAATCAGAAACTTTTGGGAATTGAGCCGTCGGGTAGGATTTTTAAAAACTAGACTTTTGATTATATATGTATTTATTGTAGATTTTTACAATACGAGTAGTATAACTTAACTAGGCGATCACGATGATCAAATCTTAACTAACGTCCTGACGCTTCCGCGATCGAAGCTAAAAGGCACCGAAAAACTGTCCGAAGGTTTCACACTCGCGAAAACTGTCCACTAAGCACATTCCTGTAATTATTGCTCAATCGAGCCACCTGCACTTGGAAAACGTGTGACGTAGGTATGACGTAGGCGTGACGTAGACGAGGCTTCGGCTCGTAACACCTCCCCTCTTAGACGAGCAACTATTTGCGAAGGTTGAGAGCAAATGTTGCGGCTCTTCTTTCTTCAAGCGATGTCGTAGAAACGGCTGGTGACATTTCAATGTCTCGGGATTCTGCAGCTGTGATTTGGTTTTGATTCAATCGCCGTCTCATATAGTAGGCAGTACTAACGAGTGCAAGTGCACTTAACAACACGATGACGTAGGTAGGTATCGTGGTGTGGTATAAACTGCTTAAGTCGAAGTTGCCGATTTGGACAGGTGGGTCCATGAGTAATTCATGTTGAATATTGTGTAACTTATTCAAATCAATCGTTGTGAAATTATAATGAGGTAGCGGTTTCTTCGAATTTGCTGACATCGATTGTGGGAATGTCATGATTTCCACGGGGTGTCCACGAAATTTGTCATCGGTGTTAACAATTGTGAACTCAGGTGTGCGGATACTGCAATTTCGTGGAATCGTTGCTAGGTAGCTACCTTTTAGCAGGTGGTATTTTTCTTGTGTGCATGATATTTGTACTTTGATTTCATTTGGCAATGATATAATATAATGCTGACTGTCGAGTTCTAAAAGTGCTTCCTTCAGGAGTGATATAGATGTGGGATGGCAGTTGGATGTATCTTGATGATAGATGAGGTCGAAGACGCAGTCGCTGTGTGTTCTAGTTTGGTGGCGTAGTTGCTGCTCGCATATGTACCAGGTGTCGATCTTCGGGCATTCAGCCTCCATGTACGCATATTCCTGGGAATTGGATGCCATGTACGGGAGTAATGGAAGGATGATTTCGGAATTTTTATTGGGAACAGGACAGAGTTTATAAAGCTCATATATTTCCAAGGACATTATAGGGAATTTCAGGACGATTACGATTTTCTTATCTATAAAATATGATCCTAAAGTAATTAAATCATAGTAATACCTAATATCTAAATTTAATAACGAGCCAGGAGTATATAAAGTTTTAAGCTGGCTTAGCATATTATTTAAATCATTTAATGATAAAATAGAATGGTGCATTACTTTTGTGCGACTAAAAGCTATAATATTACCTAATCTATTAATTTCAGATGATAGTTCCTGAATGTTTTCGGTAACTATGCTGAATAATTGGGAAATCTGGGTATATTGATACATCTGTTCCTTATCTGTCGCAGATGAGTTACTAATAGAGATTATTGCTTTTTCTAACTTTCTCTGATTAAAAGTGATATTATTTAAAATTTGAGTTTGTTGGAGAGTCATATTTTTGTATAGACTTATATGCTTATTGTAGGCAATAGAAAGATCTTGATCATCTTTTTGCAATATTTTAAGAGCATTTTCGAATCTTAAAGCGTCTTCGTTATCAAGGTTACCCGATATACTTTTAATAAAGGTTCCTAGGGGATTAAAAAGGCCTCGTTTTAGCCTTTTAGGCTCAAAAGTTTCTAACTCCATAGATGTTCTATTAAGTTTGCCAAATAAGTGTAATATTTGATGTTTAAATAAAATGAAATTTTTGTTAGTTAACTTAGTAGACAAATCAGTCAGTTGAGTTTGTAATAAGTCAATTTGTTGCTGGATAGTGTCAAGGTCAATTTCCTGAAGAAAAGTATGGTCATGGGATACGATTTTTGTTGAGCCAAGTTTGAAGGGAAGAATTCCAGGTCCGTCAGACAGGTCGTCAAGTCGGATCTCGTTCAGAGTCAATAGGTCTGCTCGTGCTCGGTCCAGGTCTGTCATGAGCAGAAGGTTCCTGTAACAATGTCTCATTTTTATTTTTCTTTTCCCGTTTTAGTCTATTTTTGGCTACTGGGCCTCGCCTTTTGGATGTATATATGTGAATAGGTAGATTAGTTACAACTTTATCCGTTGCGTATCGGGGTGCAGTTTTCTGTCTAGCAGCAGCTGGATTTTTAATATAGACTGTTTGATCCTGGGAATACTGAACTTCGGGTTCGCGACTTAGGTTACAACGTTGCATAATTTGTTTACGCTCGGCGCATGATGAGTCATGTACTATGTTATAGACTGTGTCCATTTTACTACGATGTTCCTGTAAGTATTGCTGCAATAATCGTTCCGTTAAATCTAGGTCTGTTGGGTTTCTGGGGTCAAAGTGTCCAGTTATGAGATCAAATGGGCGACATTTTGTTAGGCTATGGATCGAACTATTATACGCAATGACTGCGTATGGAATTAAGCTTTTAGTAGGTTCGTTTTTATGTTGCAATTTTAGCAAGCGAATATGTTCCAAAAGAGTACTATGGAAACGTTCTACCATACCATTTTCATTAGGTGCGTGGGCAGCTATTTTATGATGCTGTATTTTATGTAATTTAAGGAATTCGGACACTACTTGGTTAACAAATTCAGTTCCCTGGTCTGTGATCAGATACATCGGGAAGCCGTGGTGCGTGGAAAATAATAAGAGGGCTTTCACTATACTCGGGGCGGTGCAATCTGTTAGGGGGTATACTTGAGCATATTTCGAAAAAGAATCTATGATGGTGAGATATTTGTCCTGTTCTATGGTAAGTATGTCCATATGAGCTACTTGGTATGGTTTGTGCGGTGGGGGTACAACCTGAAATTGGGGTTTTATAGGGTTGCGGTCATATTTAGCTCTGTTGCATATGTCACATTGATTTATAAATTTAGTAATACTTTCCTTTAATTTAGGCCAAAAATAGCGTTGCGATAATGCTAAGTGTGTTTCATTAATGCCTCTGTGGTTAGTTTTTCCTTCATGGTACTTTAATATTATATCTTGTTGGTTTAAAAAGTCACTAATGTCCTGAATTTCAGTTTTTACAAGCACTAGGTTAGCTGAATCACTTTTAAAAGTGCGTTGTAAAATAGGTACAATATCGTACATTTTATTACGAGGTTGTACTAGGATAGCTGTACGCAATTTTGGGTCAATGTGATTTTTAACAACGGATATTATTTCTTGTTCTAGATTATTTTCTGAAATTTCAACAACTGTTTTCCTGTAGGTTTCAAAAGGAACTGTAGTTTTTGGTTTTGTGGTAGAAGTATTTGATAGAACTTTTATAATTAGTTGTCTTTTGAATTTATTTAAAGGCTCTTCTGAAACGGGTAGTTCTAGTATAGGGTGTTCAATGCTAGTGTGGGCTGTGTCCTCTTCAAGCTCTGGGAAAACTGGAAAATCGTGCATGAAAGGTAATGGACTATCTAGTGGTCTCATACTAGGTGCTGTGTCAGTCGAAGATTGACTTATGAGAGGTCTATCGTCGGGGGCAGTGATTGTTGAGGATGCTGAGTCGTTGATATGGGTAACTGATGGAGACGATGAGGAACTACTGATATTAACGACTATTGAGTCTAGTTCCTCGTTGTGAATTTCTACGCGAGACAATGCGTCAGCATTGGTATTTGTTTTACCTTTTTTATAGATGATGGTAAAATTATATTCTGCCAATTTTAATCGCCATCGAGTAAGGCGAGAATTAGGTTCCCTTAAATTGAGAAGCCATTGAAGGGGCTTGTGGTCGGTAATAATTTTGAATTTTCGGCCAAATAAGTAGGGTCTGAAATATTTAGTTGCCCAAACTATTGCAAGCAATTCCTTTTCTATTGTGGAATAGTTTAATTCGCTGGTGTTTAAAGTTCTGGACGCGTAGGCTATAGGTCTATCAGATCCTACGGGACCTTGTGATAGGACGGCTCCCAAAGCAACGTTTGAAGCGTCTGTGGTCAATATAAAGTCTTTTGAAAGGTCCGGGTATTGAAGAATAGGGTCATTTATTAGTAGAGTCTTGCAATGTTCGAAGCATTGTATGTAGTCGGGAGTAAGTGAAATTTTTGCTCCTTTTTTAAGGCAGGCAGTGAGAGGTTTCGTTAAACGGGCAAAGTCAGTCAGTCAATTCTTTGTATTAATCAAGTTAATGACTAAATAAACATTTGACGACATGCTTGGTCTAGAGGTTAGCTCTCTTGACAACTATGGCAGCGATAGCAGGTTCAGGGGCCCTATTTTTAAATCACTTGTTTGAAAATGGCGTATGATTTTCGTTACAAAACGAAAATAAAAACCAATGGAAATCACGTCAAATATAGACGTAAGTTAATAAATAAATATTCTTTTGACATTCCCACACATCGCGATCTAGTCCCAAAGTAAGCTACTCAAAGCTTGTGTTATGGGTGCCAGACAACGGATATAATACTTAAATATTTTTTTTTGTAAATACATACATGATATACATAGAAAACACCCAGACCAATACAAACAGACATGTTCATGCACACAAATGTTTGTATTGTGCGGGGATCGAACCCGCACCCGCTGCGTAGTAGGCGACTTCTCTACCACTACACCAGACGGGTCGTCAGTAAGTAGTCGTCGTAAGTGCTTAAAAAATTCAGTATTCGTTTTTTTAATACTACTTCCATGTGGAATTATAATAATTTACGGACAGATTCGGATATAATCAGTTAATATCACACGCTATCTTGACGCGAGTGATTCAAAAATATGGGCCCTTATCTCGTAAGAGCACGAATATTTACGTACTTAAATATGGAAGACCCTGTCATTGTCTGGTATTTGTCAAACAAGAAAAATCCTTACTCTGAAACCAAGACAGTTGGTGTGTTTTCTGGCATATATTTATTTATTCATTTTAAACAAACATATTTTACAGTACCTTCATACAAAACAACGAGTTCTGGTCCCAGACTGCTAAACAAAAGACTGTCCAGTACCTACATACTAGAACTACCAAAGGCTAATGGCGCAGAACCGGGCTAGCTAACTCTAGATTAAATCATTTCCCGTTGCTGTGTACTTTAACCTCGAGTAAGATCTCTCTCAGGATCCTTAGTTGTCGTTGTCATTAACAACAATAACACGAAAAATAAAACTAATACATGCAAAATAAAAAATCAACTTAAAATCTACCTATTAAATAAATGAAAACATTTATTTGCGGCAAGAAGGCTATGATGATGGCTGCGTTGCCGCGTTGGATAGCTATGTCAATCCTTTGAGCTAGGAACCAGTCAGCTTTATTATTGGCCGGTAAAAAAAATAATTTTGGCGCAATTTTTCTAAACAGTAATTTAGCAGAAGGTTTCCACGGCCCAAATGTTTTAACTACAAACGGCGAAAAATCACTTGCATCTATCAATTATCTTGCATCTATAATCAATTGCATCTACAAGTGTGGCGTACTTCCGACGCTTGGCGTTTTCAGCCAACTACCCTTCTGCTCCAGCTTTAAGTGCTGATAAAGAAAAACGAATGAGGAAAGAAAGAGAGAAATAAGTTAAACTTCTTTAATGAAGTTGTTCTTTATAGAGCGGAAGAGTTTGTTTGTTCGAAAGCGCTTATATTTCAGAAACGATTCCGATTTGCCAAATTATTTTTGCGTTTGATAGCTTACTTATTTGGGGATGGGTACAAAACATTACGCTACGACCTCGGGGAACGGAGTAAAATCAAATTCCACGAACCAAGTCGCCATTATAAGTACACTATATAAGAAGCGAGCACAAAAGACGCTATCGACGCTGATATTATGACAAACACGAGTTATAGTTGACCGTTTAAATTATGATTACATTTAATGGAAAATTTTCCGGCAACAGTCATTGTCACGGTTAAGGTTACAGTTAATGTAGCGGTGCAACCCACCCTAAGCTACCTTCTACTCGCGAACACAGTAATGCACCTGAGCCATTGTTAGAGCGATGCATTTTTTTAAAAGCACAACAAAGCCACAAGGCATCCGTCGCAAACAGTGCGTGCATGGTCTACACCCCGATCTATACAGGGTGTATCTTTTGCCAAAATAAAAATAGAGTGTGTTCAGTGGTGAAAGTCGCGCTTTGTAATTGATGATTATACAAAAAAAAGTAATGTTAAATTTGACAGTCAGAGCGATTCAAAACAGCCCAATAGCAATAGTAGCGATTCAAAACGCATTTACAGTTGCGTTTTGAAATTTAGTATTAAGTTTGTATAGTGACTAAAAATTAAAAAAAAACATAAAAATCAGGACCTGAATCGTTGGTTTTGTTTGAGAGACCTAGTTCTTAGTTAATCAGGTTTAGGAAAAATTCTGGTTCATATAGGATCTTGTAAATTTCATAAAAAATGTTTATATAAATGGTTAGTCTAGATACCTACCATATTGCTATCTAGATTACTTAGTTGAGCATCTCTTAAACTTACAATACAAAACGGCCAAGTGCGAATCGGACTTGCGCACGAAGGGATCCGTATCTACTATGTAAGCACTTTAATTGCCCTATAAATGACCTGTGAAACATGATTAATATTACCTTCTATTTGATAAGCATTTTATTCCCTTTAAATAACAAATTATCCGGTTGTAACTTTTGATAAAGATGACTCACGACTTTGATTTTTTTACAGATTTAAAACAATCAATACCAATAGTTTACTAACTATTTTGACATTATTTTGCTAACGCGACCGACTGTGTCATATTGGTTTGTAAATATTCAATATTACACCATTTTTTTCTTGACAAAACCCAATATTTTGAGCCACCCTGTATGCAGCAATAAGCAGAGTGCAGGCTGCTTTGTCTCGCATTCGTATCATTTCGATATGCGCCTACGTTCGTCGTTACGTCGTTTGCTTTTGATTACTGCTCCGTTTGATAGTAGTAAATGCGATTCATGTTGTGAGTGCATTCAGAATTATCTGTTTGACGCGCTGCGTGAGAAGGGTTTACAGTTTTTGCGGTTTCGTACGGCATTAAAGGGTTAAAATTACCAACTTTGTGTAGCTATAACGAGGCCTTTGGCTTCTGTTATTAAAAATGACTGATTTTATTTAAGTATGCGTCCATTAATTGTTTGTTATGATGCACCAATTTCATTAAAGTTCGTTTTGCTTTGCTAGCAATATTGTAATCAATCTTTTCATTACTTTAACATTAAGGGGCTCCCCGAATTTTTGACGCGCACACTAGCGCCACTCTATTTTAAATAATTATTACTCCTTAAATACCAAAACAATCTAAAATCTGGTAGACACGGCTGTAGTACAGGTTCTATAGTTTATTTAGTACGTTTAAATTGTTTCAAAAGTAGTTTACAGTAGTTAGAGTTAGAAAAACTGCTAATAATGGCAATTTTTGTAACTGTAACTGCAGATAACTCTGTTTTATTGAACTTAAACATTGTATCTAAATCACATAACCAGTGTCGGAAGTCTCGACATAGTTCCGTGTAAAACCACCAGGTGGCGCTCGAAAAATGCTGAGATAAAATTGGTGTTTTCGTGTAATTATTGAGAAGAATTTTTGAATGATGCTTAAAAAACTACAAATATTTTTTAAGATTTATTAAAGATATAGCTTGGTAAGTTAAAATGATATTTGATGAATTAGAAAATCATAAAATTGAAATTGTCGACGCGAAATGTCAAAAATGATGCATCAGACTACGCCCGCAGAGCTACAATCGCATCAATCAGATTTTTGATTGGTCTTTTGTTTAACGAGTTTTGATTTTTCTACTAAAGTGGCGCTAGTGTGCGCGTTAAAAATTCGGAGTGTCCCTTGATATCCGCGAATTAAATTTATTTACTATTGAATTAAAAACGTTCTTAGTGTTTAACTATGAATTGCCTATGTAGGCTTTTAATTTTAAAAAGGAATGTCGAGATGGTTAACAATATTCGACTAGCAAAGAAAAACGGGCTTTATGTAATTTAATGCCGATTGCTTAAGAACAGATAGTCAAGTACTAAAACGATGTGAAGTTCACAAATGTTTAATTAATTTTTTTTTATTTATCAAAGGCAACATACAATAAAATACATACATGTAATTACAATATTTAAATATCATACAAATATAACTATTTTGTCGACGCAGTAATTTGGTAATGCAGTAACGGAGTTGTAAAGTATTTTTCTTTTTCTATATTAAGGAAACAACAGCTTAACCATAATTCATATAGAGTTAATCTATGCTAATATTAAAAAGGTGAAGCTTTTTTTATGTTTGTTTATTGAACGCGCTAAACTCAGGTACTACTAAACCGATTTAAAAAAATATTTTAGTGTTGGATACCTTATTTATACCGCAGCAGGAGCAGGGGAGGGAGCAAACTCAAAACGCGCGGACGAAGTCGCGGGGGATCGCTAGTAGTAAAATATAATAGCACACTGTCCTTATGCGTTTCCACAGCTGGATTACAACAAAATTTAAATAGACAATCGAATGCTTTAGAATGTTTTAACACACACAGTGTCATATTTTATATTCATAAAGATGAACTAAGAAACCAAAAACTTTTGCGCACGGGCGGGACTTGAACCAGCAACCTTTTGGCAGACCGGGCCAAACGCTCTTACCAATTGAGCTACCGTGCTGTCAGTCCGACCCGGCGAAAACGTTTTCATAAAAAAACACACATTTCGCCGAGTTGTCGTGAAGCGACAAATGTGAAGAAGTAGAAGGTAAAAGAAAGAGGTAAAAGAGGGAATAGAATTTATATTAAAACAAAAAAAAATACAGTACCGAAAAATAAGATGAGTTGATGTATGTATGCATGTAAGTAGAGTGCAGTGGGCGTGAGTTAGTGTCTTCAGATCTTCTATAAGTATTGTCCTGGAGGCAGCAAAAGGCGGCGTCGGAGTGCAGGGCCGACACAGCGGAGGTAGCAGCGACGCCGATGTGCAGCGGTGACAGGCGCCGTGAAGAAGTAACTCACAGCAGTGATGAGGGTAACGGGAACTATGTAGAAAATGTTATGATCAGTTGGAGTGCCAAAAGTACTTGGTCTCGGGTCCTCTTCCGAGAAGGAGACAGGTCCCTCCCCTAGAGCGAGGAGGTGTTACTGCAGTCTCAAATGGAGTCGGATCCTCCTCCGGAAATTTGTCCGGTCCCTCCCCTAGCGTGAGGAGGTGTTTCAGTAGTCACTGGCTGTTCTTCAAGACTTCTTGAGGGAAAATGTAGAGTGTTAAAACTTGAAGTATATTTGGTGAACTTATAGAACCGTTCGTGCTTAGAACTCGGAATGGAATGCTTTGAAAAAGTAAAGGCTTATATAGGGGCCTGGGCCGTTCAAATTTAGATCGAGGTAGGTTCAAAAATAGAACATGAATACTGGTGGTTTACAGAGGATTAAACCCGAAAAAGTAATAAACTTTGATAGAAGTTGTCAGACTTTGAAAGATATTGTCATAACAACCATGTCAATAAAGATAAAAAAAAACTGTCAAAAATCAAGCAATTTACACAAACAATCTGGAAAACGAATCATCACCTAATGCAAATTAAATGAAAATTGCAAACAAAGGTAAAACACGGCTATTTTTACAGTATTATGTACAGAAAAGTAGAATAACAGAGCTTTGAAAGTTTGACATTTTTAGATTCACAATAAATATTGTTCAAAAAGGATTAGAAAACAACAATAATCCAAAAATACAGAGTAATAGTATAAGAAGAGTAGAAAGGCAGGTAATGCCTAAAGTTTAATGTCTACAGTACGACTTTTTAGAGAGAAAATACGAACTGCGTTATGGTAGATAGAATCTATGATTAACTCTATGTTCGTGTTTACAGCAAATGAACCAGCAATCTTTGGATGGAAAAAGGAAATGAAAGCATGGAAAAACAAAGATAATGTGATGAAAATGTTAATGTGGGTCCGATGAATATTAAATATATTAAGGTACTCAATTTATTACACGTAATACATTACATCGGTACAGGGTCGGACTGACAGCACGGTAGCTCAATTGGTAAGAGCGTTTGGCCTGGTCTGCCAAAAGGTTGCTGGTTCAAGTCCCGCCCGTGCGCAAAAGTTTTTGGTTTCTTATTTCATCTTTATGAATAGACAAACGAAGTTTTTAGGTATAAGACAATGTAGTCATTAGTAGTCTACTCGTACTTTACACTAAGTAATTTGCAAGTTTTGCCAGAGTTCTTACTTCACTTAAATAATATATACAGGATGTTGTTTTGGCCAGCGACGAGCGACTCAAAGGTGGATGTACAAACGATACTGATGCCAAAAAAGAATAACTTTCAACACCAGGTAGCCTCTTTGTAGCTTACTAGCTACGGTGAAGTATTTCATAGGTACGCGCTAGCTACGCACGAGGGGGCAAGTTTTCTCATTCGTTTTGTCATATTTGAGAATGTTGTGAAGAGGTTTTCTTTTATAAAACTTGCATATTATTAAGATTTTTTTTGAATAAGTATACCTCATATTATAATCCCTGAGTTGGATGTCAGTGACCAAAACAACACCATGTAAAGCTAAGTTTTAAAGGTGACCACACACCAAGCCGATCTGAATCAACCGATGTATGCCAAAACAGATCCAGAGTTTTGACCTTCATATAAATTATTTTAATAAAAACACTTACACAAGCCGGTGTATTTTAGTATAGAATTAGTGCGGCTGATTCAGCCCGGGAAAATGTACGCTCAGTTCACTGTCTGCCTACATCAAAAACTTTCAGCTGTTGACCAACCACAATTGCCGTGTGAATAACTAACTAGAATGTCTGAGAGATACGAGTTATTATGCATTCTTACCTATTTTTGCTTTGATGCTAAGGCATTGACGAGTGGGGTGGCAATAAGTTTCTGAGTGTAGATTCAACAAACGTCGGATAAGTTTTATCCGAATGAACAAGTATAAAACGACTGATTTTAAAATAATATTTACAAAAATGATTGCTGAAAAATAGATGTCATTTTTAAATTAGGCGTATTGTGTTGAATTCGACGAATATTTCTTAGTTGACGTTGGACAAATCGACACTGAGTCAGTTAAGTAGACACTCTGGTTGGTCTTGTTATTTGACTCCTAATGCGGAGGGGAACTGGGTTCGGTGGTTACTGCCTTCGCGAGTGAATGGATTTGCCACGAACTGAGTGGTTCAGGTTCTGGGTGCTGAAGGCATGCGACCGCTTTAGCGCGGAGTGAAAACTCCCTATATTCTAAAGTCTAATTGCCACTTTTTCCTTTTTTTCTGACTATGTCATACTTCTTTTCCTTCCGCATATTATAATTGTCACCGCCAACGTCACCGCATATAAAAATAATTATTGTGTTCCGCTTCAATTTGACTTTTACTATATATTGTGCAAGAATATTGTTATTACGCGCCGCGCGTCTGTGTTCCTGAGGAGCCTGAAGGTCCTGCTCTACGAGGTAAGTGGCTTTTCCATATTATCTTGCGGAGTCATAACCATCGGGCTAAGAACTCCGCTACCGATAGAGTAGACTATTCACACGTCCATTCACACTCCAGGAATATTATAGTAATTAAAGTTAAATCGGCTCTTATCATACATATTAATTAAGACATAAAAAATCAACCGCCATCATTTTTTTTATTGCATGATTTTTAGTTATTAATAATTTTATAAATAATTAAAGCCATTTAGTACAGAAATTCATTTTCAGTAACATTTCTTTTATTAAGTAGCACCTTGTATGTCACAACATAGTATAAAACAAAGTCGCTTTCTCTGTCCCTATGTCCCTTTGTATGCTTAAATCTTTGAAACTACGCAACGGATTTTGATGCGGTTTTTTTTAATAGATAGAATGATTCAAGGAGAAGGTTTATATGCATAATAACATCCATCAAATAGTGGAGAAGTATTGTTATTTTTGAGGTTTCTAATGTGATGTCGTAAATAATTACATTTTTTCCGCTTACATTGCAAACGCAGGCTGAACCCTACGAGTTTTATCAAAATAATGTACTAAGTATTGTACACATAAAAAAGGTCTACAGAATAGTCCGTGATGGTATATGTCTATCTCTTATGGATAACCCACAATAACTTTTTTTGTCATTTACTTTTTACGACAAATAATGGCTAATTTTCGAAGCGATTTTAACCAATACAGCATTAATCCTTAACCAATTAAATACCTTGAATACATTGTTCATTTAATATAGATCTATATGGCCCTTACACCGTATGATTTTAGTGAATATTTTCGAAGATATTACAGATTTAAAAATTGCGGGACGTAGCGTTTGCGCCGGTACCGGGCCGGCCGCCCGGTGCGGCAAGAGCGTGCCTATATAGCGCATCTGAGGCCGCGGTTTTCCCTATAGCACTTTGAATTTAGCAGTGATTTAGTATCAGCATTGCACCCGTGCGAAGCCGGGCCGGGTCGCTAGTTTAAAATAAAAGCAAGAACCCATGGGTATCACTATTTCATCAATTCAGTAATTAATTAAGAAAAGGTACTACTATTTTATTATAAAGAAACTGCAGAAATCTTGGCTACCCTTGTGGTGTTACCATCAAGAGAAAAAATACCTACATTCAGAGTGACACGAAACAACTTTTAGCACTTACAGAGGTTATCCAAATATGACACAGTATACGTAATATGCAGTCGGATTATTGTGTTTCTACGCCAATTTAAAACGGTTATAAATCTGAAAATTTTCTATCTGGTAACAAAAGTTTGGCTGATATTTGAATGTAAAATTATTGCTACTTTCAAAATGTATTTTAAAGGCAAATTTATTTTATTTGGGAGTATGCTAAATAGTTAATTCATTCTTCAACAGACAGAATTGTCTAGAAAGTTACGGTTCGTAATATCTATGAGCAATTGAGCACCAAATCAAATACCTACGAAAAATAGTATTTTGTCATTTTATTTACGGACTTCAATAAAGGAGCAGGTTATCAAATCGAGTGTATGTTTTTATTTAAATATAAATAACCTTATATCACAGTCATTTGTGAAGCGATAATCAACTGCAAAACAAAAAACTTTTTAGCACAATTTTGTTTTAAGTTAGGTAATATTATAACCTTACTTAGTTGACCTAATTCTGATATTATGGTATGTACTGAAAATCGTCAAAAACTGTAAATACACCGTAAAACTGTCATAAACTATTGCGACCAGCGAAAGCTCTTTACAATCCAACGTTTTATTGTTGCAATAAAATATTGTTACTAGCACTTAGTTCTGCCAACTATTGCCAAATTTCATTACATTAGGGTAAGTAGATCTCTAAAATTACTTAAGAACCATCTTTCTTTAAAGCTCAACCTAAACGTTGTTGCTAGTGTGTAGTGGTCCAGTCAGAGACACAGTGATTTGGTCA
This sequence comes from Pyrausta purpuralis, assembly GCA_963924145.1. Taxonomy (NCBI): domain Eukaryota; kingdom Metazoa; phylum Arthropoda; class Insecta; order Lepidoptera; family Crambidae; genus Pyrausta; species Pyrausta purpuralis. Next base: position 18,314,300 of record OZ001668.1, on the reverse strand, counting down.
TTTCTAAAAAAGACTTAAAAAGAAGGTTCTCATTTCGACCTCTATGTTTGTTATGTACATTTGTCCGCAAATAATTCGCGTTTGGCTGAACCGTTTTTGATACGGTTTTCAGTAAAATATTTCTTTCATAAAGGAGAAGTTCAAGATGAAACTTCAGGAACTTAAATGAGATGACGACATCTGTGGTGTAGTCGCTAAACACGCTGGTTTCAAGGCATCGCCGCTCCGAGGTCCCGGGTTCGATTCCTGGTCGGGTCAATATGGAAATCCAAATTTTATATATTGTCCCGGGTCTGGGTGTTGTTGTACCATCGTTGTGTCTGATTTCCATAACACAAGTGCATTAGCTACTTACTTTGGGATCAGAGCAATGTATGTGATGGGCGTCCAATATAACTTTTAAAAAAATACGCTATAGTAGAAACAAACTCATTTGAAGTCGGTGTTTGATGGCAACCTTAACGGACAGTAGAAGTCTACATACGCACATCATGCCATTTACCGCCTCCAATGTTTGGTTCTCCTATTAGCGTCATTTTGGCCGTTTAAATGTGATACTTAAAGGTTGTTATATTTTTATTAAAAATAAATTAATCGCACATTGACAGGTTCATTCCTAGTATAAAAGTAACCTGTCATTAAGTTCATTTCTACGTTCGTATTTATTATTAGTTTGGCAACACCACGTTCCATTATTGAGTCGTTCTGCTAAGTGCTTGTAAAGATATACCCTATCTGGAGGATAGCTATGAATACTTTAGTATACTGTTTCAATTGAAATGGCCTAATGACAACATTTATCAAAGATCCAGTGCTGGCCTGAGTGAGGGCGCGACCTGCATTAAGACCGCTAGAGAGGGCTGGAATACCGGGACTTTGGGATTATTATTTTTAGATTACGGGATTGACCTAAATGGCTCATGTTAAAACAGCTGTTTTTTATAAAACAATGGCATTTAAAAATATCTGGTGTAAGACTTATCGAAAAGATGACAAATTTATGTGCTCCTAAATATTTACTGGTTATAAATTGATTTAGGTACATACTTAAAAACGATAATTTAAAGCATACACAAAATGAAACGCAAAATATAGTATTTCTCCCTCACTCTTTTGAAATGTATTGATTTTCTAATCGCTAGTGGCATACGTGTCTATCTAGCTAGTTTATTCCCAGCTGCTTATGCAAAATGAAACGCAAAATATAGTATTTCTCCCTTTCTCTTTTGAAATGTATTGATACTCTAATCGCTAGCGGCATACGTGTCTAGCCAGTTAATTCCCAGCTACTTATGTCTATCCATTTTAGTCCATCCAAAAGCTTAGTTTAGTTTGGCAAGAATAGCAGAACCTATTCTCTATAAATATTATTTCATAACAAAAATGCTATTGGTATCACATCTGTAATACCCTGAATAGTTCTGCATTCACTTTATAAAAATCCCGGGGTACAATTCCGGACGTAACACTACTATGAGCTGACTGTATGAAACCATGATTTTATACGTTTTGCTTTTACGGCTGCTTTAAAACATAGCATAGGTTTGTTTATTGATTTTAGTCAGACGATTTTATAGCTTGTGTTATGGGTGCCAGACAACGGATATAATACTTAAATACTTTTTGTTTGTAAATACATACATGATATACATAGAAAACACCCAGACCAATACAAACAGACATGTTCATGCACACAAATGTTTATATTGTGCGGGGATCGAACCCGCACCCGCTGCGTAGTAGGCGATTTCTCGACCACTACACCAGACGGGTCGACTTTAGTCGCAACAGCATACTAAGGACCTTGGCGGATAGGTATACATCGCCAATTTGGTGGTGTTTTGTACAGGGGGTGATCCCGGGACCTTACCCGCCCCGCTGATCCTTCTCTTCAAATGATTATTTCATTTGATGACGTCTTCGAAAATTCATTTTATTTTATTTTGCATTTAATTATGATATTGATTAATTTTTATTTATTTCAATTAAGCTTTTTTTTAATTATGATTTGAATTTTTAATTTTATTATGATTTGTGAATTTTTAATTTTATATTTTTTAATTCTCATAACTCCATTTTAATTTATTTAATTCTAACTATATATTTTTAAGGTAATTACTGTTACAAACACTATGGATGTAATCTATCTGAAATAAATGATTATTATATTATTACTAGCGGACCCAGCGAACTTTGTTTCGCCCCCATCCTAGTCTTGCCCGGCCTCGTCCCGCCCAGCCACGTAATTAAAGAAAAATGTTAACACTAAGGGGTATGAAAAATAGATGTTGGCCGATTCTCAGACCTACTCAATATGCTCACAAAATTTCATGAGAATCGGTCAAGCCGTTTCGGAGGAGTACGGGAACGACCATTGTGACACGAGAATTTTATATATAATAGTTTATTATTATTTACACTCATGATATTGGCTTGATTTCCTATTTCAATCACACGAAGTGATCTTCAACGACATCAACTACACTCTGCATTATAAATCTTATTACTATTTACTTATTACCTACAAAGTTATTACGTAATCTGCAATTCAATCTTCGCAGACATTTAAGCAATAATCCCTCGGCTTGAAAGATATAACATTTTCGCTAAGGACCAACGATTAACGATAAATTAAACCTATAATTGGGCAATCGGCGAAAGAAGGTAGCCCTCGTTAGGAGAACGCCGGCGTTTTGTGAGTAAATCATTATTTTTCATGGAAATTTCGACAAAATGGCGTACCGCCCTGTTGAGCGTTATGTTTGCGTTCTTGTTATAAAACTCTGCTTCCTCGTAGCAAAAAAAGAATGTGTTAAACCTTTGCGTATAGGGTGCTCATGAATAGTTCTTTTAAAATGACATCGAGGTTCCTAAAACAATTTTCTCTAAAAGTCTAGTTTGATAGATAAACGATTTCAAAGTAGTTAAATAGGCGTCCCCCCATCTAACTTTTAAACTAAGCTAGTGTTTTTTTTTTAATATACAAGATTGCTTACACGAATCCCCATTAAATTAGATCCTTTCCTTTATCCTTTCCTTTGTACATTCCCACACATCGCCATCTAGTCCCAAAGTAAGCTACTCAAAGCTTGTGTTATGGGTGCCAGACAACGGATATAATACTTAAATACTTTTTATTTAAATACATACATGATATACATAGAAAACGCCCAGATCAATACAAACAGACATGTTCCTGCACACAAATGTTTGTATTGTGCGGGGATCGAACCTGCAACTCGCGGCGAAGTAGATTTCTCGACCACTGCACCAGACGGGTCGTCGTAGGTCGTAGATAGGAGAAGTATTGCATTATCTAGCGGTTACATTACAGTTAGTTATTGGTTTGAGAGTTGAGATTATAAAGCTGAAGAGTTTGAACTACTGGACCGATTTGTAAAAATATTGTTGTGTTGGATAGCTTATTTATCGAGGAAGGCTTAACGCTATACATCACGCTGCGACGGGAGGGGATGGAGCAAATTCAAAACGCGCGGACGAAGTCGCGGGGGAGCACTAGTAAACAATCAAAATTATGGTTTTGTAATCACTTTATGTCAGTGTAGTCCCTTCCTTACGGAAGATCATTGAATACCTCCCAGATGTTGTTTTCCCGTCAAATAATTAGGGCTGAGATACAGTATCAGTCTTTTTACAATCCAACGAAGGAGCATTCACACGGCGAGATAAAGCGGCAGAAATGAAATTTAAATTAACCGGTGCGATAATCCTTTTTAATTTCAAATAATTATTTCAATAATCCTCCCTTTCTGTGAGACAATCGCGGACTGTAATTAACGAATTCGCGGTAAAAATGGCCGACCCTTTGGCCTCACAAAATTACTTTCAGGCGCCATTTACGGGAAATGGCAAAATGATACGATTTTTATTCGTAATGTGCTTAATCTTGTTGAAGTGTTGATTAACCTTTACGATATGAATTGTTTAACTTTCTATTACTGGGTATTTTATTTATTTATAATTTATTGCACAATCAATTTTCGTACAAAAGGTGGACTTAACGCCATATAGCGTTCCTGTCATACCTTTGGGCTAAGCAGAAATGATTGTGGGCAGTGCGACAAAGAAAAAAATAGTTTTTATTTACAACTTAAGCCACCAAATTGAGTTATTCCTTTAATAAGGCATAAAATTACTATTTCTTGTGTACCTTGGAATGTGTTGCATTTGTTCGTTAGTTTTCTTTAAGTTAAAGTGAAAAGTGGTTTAAAATTGCATAATTTGTAGCTTTCTGATCACTTGTAAACCGTGGTTATCATAGTAAATGCAATGGCTAGCCTCTACCTTGGCCAGCGTATAAGCTTGGCCATTCAAAGAGGCAATGTGGCCAGCCTCATGGGCACCTTTCCACGGGACGGTGACCTGGGTCAGATTTTTTATTTGTAGTTTATAATAACTTACAAATGCAAAATCTGACTCAGGCTCGTTTTGAGATTTTAGTTTAAAGTTTTTTGTTTTATTTATTATTTTAGTAAATATTGACCTTACTGTATATAGTTATTAAATTAATTAAATCATAAACAATTTTACCAGCGTCCTAATAAATAAAAATAAACTAAAAAAATAGTACAAAAAGTAAATTGTCTTCATAAACAATCCATAGTTCGATTCAATACAATTAAATAAAGACAAAGCAAATACAATTAATATTTACATATAATATAGCGCATTCATAACACAAGTTATAAAATAAATACATAATTAAACCAATATATTCTATATTAAGTTTATTTTACTGATTCGGTCGTCGTTTATTCGCAGTGACTGACCGCCGTAGTCGAAATCGGCCAGGCGACTTTTATAGTCTGCGTTTCCACCAAGTGAGCAGCTCCAGATTCAATTACATGTATATTTATCATTAAGTTACAGATTTAAAACAATTGTAGAAACAAGGTTTTCTTTTTGTAATGCAATGGAATGAAAGCTATTTGGTTAAATGTGTGCTCACTCAGTCCTCACAAGCGGTCAGCCATATCTCAATACTGAAATAAGTTGGTCGATTCTATCAGTGTTCTTTTTTTTTACACATCTCTTTAATTGGAGCCTGTAATTTCAGATCGTCAAGTTTCGTATTAAAACATTTACTATTAATTTATTGTGCTCACTCCATCCACACGCTATTGTATCTCTATGAACCAAATATAGATTCGCATTCCATCGTTTACATTGTGTGAATTGGCTAGAAATAGGACTATTCAGCATAAAAACAAACCACGTTTACCGTGCATTCATGATTAAAACGGATGCCTGGTGCTCACTCGGTCCGCCATCGCTAAATACTTAAATATTTTTTGCTAAGTTAACTTAAGAGAAAGAGTAAACATATGATTTTTTTGTACAAAAATACTATAAAATATTCGGCAGTACATAGTATGATATTACTTTTATAGATATACAAAACTAAATATTTGGTTTAAATGACACATAATAGGGTGTCCCCACGTGACAATAATAAGAGGACATAAAATAAGACTGAAAAATGAGACCTTAACCAATTCTCGCGCAATTCGTATACGAAAAAAGTTCACTGATCAAATTTTCTTTGTCAAAGAAAAAATAATTTTAAATTTCTCAGAGTCACGATTTCTATATATTTAGATTTTGGTCTTGCGAAAGTTTTTAAAACTCGCAATCGAAGTACCGCACGAAAAATGTTCGATTGCTACGAGACTCGGCCTCCAGGCCGCGGAAAACTGCTGGAAGAAATTAAAAGTTGCATATAGATGTAGGTTTAGGATAATGTCTTGTTTCATTACTCATCAACAGAGTCCAGAAAAAAACTAATAACTCTAAAAAATAAATGTGGGAAATAATCCCTGTGCCTGGGTAAGAATTTCCTTTTTTTTTGTCGCTACATATAATTATTGTAAGTAATTTGAATTACGCTTATTTATACCGAATTTAAAATAAGGAGGTTATTTTGTTGAAGTGTTATAAGTATGCAATACATAGAAATGTCTAGAAAAATACCTAGTATTCAAAAGAAAGTTATTTAATGTTGACATAAACAGGCAAAAGACGTATAGTTCCCACAAAACGCTTAGCTTCAACGGGCTAAGGTCATTATGTTTCCCACATGTTTATTTTCCTTATTTCACAATGTCCCGCAAGAAATTAACAATTATCTTGTAATTCCAATTAAAAAATGGAATAATAAAAAAATACCTAAAAATCGAACGTCGTATCTTCCTTCGTTTAGCCATAACCGATAAAAATCACGCACATTGACCGAAAATCACTTGTTAGTTAAAACTCAAATGGCAGTCAGTGTCACACACGTTCTAATTTTTAACTTCTTTTCTGTTCTAGTTCTTTCCTAATGTCCGTATTTTACCATTTGGCTATAGATCTAGTGTTGAAAATGACCATTAAATAGTCAAAAATGGTCATCAACTGTCATAAATGGTAATATTGATTCATCATTCACCATCATCATAATCAGCAATATTTCATTATTTTTTGGTTGGCGTACGCAATTAGTCGAATTCGGTAGGTCACGTGAATTTTGCGCAGGTCCGAGAAACACCGTTTTCTGCATCTTATTTCACCCATATTTACAAAAAACTATAAAAAGTCATAATAAGTAATCAAAACTCATTCACACAACGACACAAAATGTGTTATTTTTTTTGCGAAAACTGAGTCAGGAAATTATATTTACGGTTCATCACATACGGTCAAATTGATTGTATTTGACCGGTCATGTATGGTTTATGACAAATGTGACCGGTCAGATATATTCATTTTACATTTAGTACACAAAACCTCAAAATTTAAACTAAATCCAAGCCCCAAACAAGGTACCTATTAAGAACAAAACCTTTTCCTTCAGGCAAGTAAGCGAGTATGACATGCAGCTGGCGTGAACACTTGAAGTGAAATCAGCAAAGTCCTGCTATTTTATCACGTGTAGACACCCTATTCCAAGTCCTTCATACAAAATATGAAACTTTGTTTAACTCTAAAAGTAAAAAAAAAAATCAAACTGGGTACTTCCGAATATTTAATAGTATTTTTGTACAACAAAAATCATATGTTCACTCGTTCTTTTAAGGTTAGTTAGCAAAAATGATTTAAGTATTTAGCGATGGCGGACGGAATGAGCATCAGAGATTCGTTTTACTCATGAACGCACAGTAAAAGTGGTTTGTTTTTATGCTGAATAGTCATATTTCTAGACAATTCATACAATGTAAGCGATGGAATGCGAATCTATAGTTGGTTCATAGAGATACAATAGAGTGTGGATGGAGTGAGCACAATAAATTAATAGTTAATGTTTTAATACGAAACTTGACGATCTGAAATTACCTACAGGCTCCAATTAAAGAGAGGTTTAACAAAAAAAGAACACTGAATAAACCGACCAACATATTTCAGTATGGAGATATGGTTGACCGCCTGTGAGGACTGAGTGAGCACACATTTAACTAAATATCTTTCATTAAATCATATTACAAAAAGAAAACCTTGTTTCTACAATTGTTTTAAATCTGTAACTAAATGATAAATATACATTTAATTGAGTCTGGAGCTGCTCACTTGGTGGAAACGCAGAATGTTTTAAACTTCCATGGTCACTAACATTAGAATAGTTAGATACGGGTATGTTCCTTGATCACGGAGTTAGGATCAGTAATCATGGCGCTTGCAACAGTGCCGAAATATCGGAAACTCATAAATAATAAGGTACATGATAGCAATCCCGTATCTAACTATTCTAAGGCGACTATTACTTTTATTATTTTACTGGAACAACTGAACCTGAAAAGTAAGAGAAAACAATGGCCGTTGTGACAAAAAAGTTTTTTTTTTTTAAAAAAAAAGGGTGCAGTGTAGGGCGTCCACCAGCAAGATGTACAGACGACCTTGAAGGTCGCAGGATCACACTGAATGCTGCTCGCTTGCAACCGGTCGCTATGTAAAAATGCAGGGGAGGCCTATGTCTTGTGGTGGACGTCCTTAAGCTGATTATGACGACCTGATCAGCAGGTCCTGATATGTTTACCTATCTGCTACAAAATATTAAAAAATATTAAAAACAAGGACCAATCGTTCTGCACCTCTACACCACAGTCACCTGCTCTAAAAGTAATTTGGGAACTACAGTACACCGAAATTACTAATATAATACATCTAAGGATCTTTCTATTTTATTTTTCCCAAGAAAAATAGCAAAAATCAGAAATTTATTACTCATGCCCATGCATAACTAATAGTTAAAGATTACGCTTATATTTCATAATCAATTATTTGACGATCTCCGTGGTGTAGTGACTAAGCACGCTGGTTTCAAAGCGTCACCGCTCCGAGGTCCCGATTCGATTCTCGGTCGGGTCACTATAGAAATCACAATTTTCTATATTGTCTCGGATCTGGGTGTTGTGGTACCACCGTTGTATCTGATGTCCATTGCACAAGTGCAATTAGCTACTTACTTTGGGATCAGAGCAAAGAATGTGATTGTTGTCCAATATTATAAATTATCTGTTTTCGGAAACAACTACACACATCAAAAGTGTCTAGGGATCAACATATATTTTTGCAATAACTTTTCTCCTGATTGATATTAATTAAAATTTTCTTTAAGGTTTCATCAAATAAAGTGTTTTCGTTTGTCTACAGTAACGATTAAACAAGTCACCTTTGCATTAATAAAGAAATTTGCCATTTTCCTAATAAAGGGATTTTTGACATTTGAACCACTAACATTAAAGTTCGAAAAAAAGACTGAAAAAACAGTTTTCTTTAACATTTTATTGGAAAACTTAAACAATTAATAATCTGTGTTTCTACCGCGAACACTAACAACACAAGAACATCGGTTTGGCATACTCAAAATGAGTTCATCCAAATCACGCTGTGGAATGGCCGCCCATGTTCGTTGCAACAACAAAAAAAGGTCTTCTTGCGACTGGATACCCTCCATATTCGGCAGAGCTCTTCTCTGTAGCATATCCCATGCATGCTCAATCGGGTTCAAGTCTGGCGACTGAGCAGGCCAGGGCAGGACATTGATGTTAGCTGCGGCGAGAGTCTGTCTTACAACTCTTGCGGTGTGCGGTCGTGCATTATCATGCATTAAATGAAATAAGGGACTGATTTGCACTTGTAGAGGAACGATTACGTCTGATACAATCGTCTCAGCATAAATTTGAGCGTTGAGGTTGCCTCTGATCCGAATCAAATCAGTTCTTCCGCCGATCCAAATACCCGCTCATACCATGATGGTTCCACCACTATAAGGATGGACTTCCTGGCAGGATTTTAATCGCTGTTGGCGTCCAGGGGTTCTCCAGTGTCGTATACGTCTTGTATCCGGTCTCATACCAAAACGAGACTCATCAGAAAAGCACACAAAACGCCATTGTTCTTCTGCCCAATTTCTGTATTCAAGAGCCCATTGATATCGAATCCTACGATTGTGCATTGCTATAGGTGGTACCCGTAGCGGTCTTCGGGCATAATGGTTCACTTCATGCAAGCGGTTTCTGACTGTTTGGTCGCTAATTAAGTTCCCTGAAGAGTGATGAAGCCTCACGGCTAACATCATGGCGGTTATTGTTGGAGCTCTTCGAGCTGTGATTTGAATGTATCGGTCTTGTCTCCGTGTGGTGCAGCGATACCGTCCTCCATGGCGCTCAGCCACGGTACCAGTGCTTCGGTAACGTGTCCAAAGTCGACTGATAACACTCTGACTTGTATTCAGAGCTAAAGCCACAGTACGTTGCCGGGAACCAGCTTCTATCATTCCCACGGCTCTGAGCATTTCTTCCCTGCTTAAATGACGTCGCCGCTCCATAATAACGTTGGTTTGAATCAGTAGTAGGGAAACAGTAGCACTAATAATGTCGTCAATGCATTGTATGTTTTCATAGGGAAAATATTGACAGCTGATTTTCATCTTTTACTCGAATTTGATTGACAGTTCCTGTTTCAAATTATGAAATGCACCAAAAAGGATCCATATAAATTTATAAAATCATTAATTTATTACAAAGCCATGCACATCTCAATCTCAAGAAATCCGCATAAAAATGCTTGATCCCTAGACACTTTTGATGTGTGTATTTCAAAGGTTACACTGAACGCTATTAAATTAACGTTTACATTATGATTTTAAAAAACCAACGACCTTCAACCCTTTCTCAATCAATCATCATTAACATCTGGAAGTGTCACTTGACCGTAAACATAACCTCAAAACGAACCCTTACATCCATAGACGTTGGATTTACATACATTTACATTGTTCATTTCATTTTTGCCTCGATCGCTTCTTTTAATGGCCGCCCTCGAGCAAAAGAGGGTTGGATGGCCCTCCCAATACTGCACATGTAATAGAATTGAGTATAGAAGAACTATAGTCTGTTTTTATTTGTTAGTCAAATAATGAAAATAAATAATAAATATTGGACCCCAATCACATACATTGCTCTGATCCCAAAGTAAGTAGTCAATGCACCTGTGTTATGGAAATCAAACACAACGGTGGTACCACAACACCCAGACCCGAGACAATATAGAAAAGATCGTTTTCTACATTGACCCTGCCGGGAATTGAACCCGAGACCTTACGAGATGGCGACGCTTGAAACATCGACATCCTCTCCTAAACATTTCCCCCTTCCGTACGGTTTTCCATAGCAACCACTTGCAAGTCTTCTGCATCCATTGCGATCGTGCGATGTCAAGGTTGTCTGACCATCTATTCGTAATTTTATATTCGTTATACTTGTCCCAAATGGTTTCATTCTTGGATGATCAAACGAACTTACCTTAAGTGAAGTTCGATCCAAATTGTCCTGACTTCGACGAAGAGATTTAATTGACCATGTAGTATGCCCTGCTACGCGTCTATTCACTCGCACACAGGTTTAGCGCAAGAAAGAGAAAGTAGAAAACCTCACTCCCTCCCACGCCTCACAGCACTGCCAGCCGCCTGTCGCTCATTCATTTCAGAGCAAGTAGATTGATGTATGAGATGTACAACATTGATTATACCTATGGTATGGGTGACGATTATTTTTGCATAAAAAACGTACACGGGAATTGGGAAGGGTGGGACCTTAAATCTCTTCGTCGAAGTCAGGACAATTTGGATCGAACTTCACTTAAGGTAAGTTCGTTTGATCATCCAATTGTCCTGCCTTCGACTCTGAGATTTAATTGACCATGTAGATGTTCGGAGTAAAATCAATGTTGTTACAACAGAATAAGTTGACATCTCTGTTAGTGTTTGATCATTAGAACGATCATATTAAATAACAATTTATTGTTCACGTCACCATCTTTGACATTTAGATGTATTACTATTACTAAAAAAGAATGGATGTACGTATGATAACTATGATAAGTTATAACTTTCTACTATAAACAAATATTTTTACTAGGAAGAAAGAAGATATTTGTGAGTTTTTTTTTTAATGATTAACTAAAAATATATAATTTATTTATTTTAGTAATCTGAAACTGAAATAGTTTTATTTCTTATTTTTATTGTGGCGTGTTATATAAATAACAAACAATACGGAATACGTATTGTTGAGCTGAGACTGTTTGCGACACACTTTACACACTGAATTTGGCACGTAAAACAAATGATAATTTTATTACGAGGAAAGCTACATACAGAAAACACTTTTTAGTAAGCGCATTATCTTTGGTAAGTTAACGGGCTGGAAGGTAAGTCTGACAAATCGTTATCTTGTCTTGCAATTTTTTAACATATTTTATAATTATAGATTTGAAATACATACATGATATTCTATTGCTTTTTAGTATGGGATATTTAGGTATTAATGTGACTGTTTTAAAGATATACGTCCGAATACATTTTATACATTTAAATTTCGAATACCTGAGAAAACATTTGGTTATAAAAAGTGTTAGATGATTGATATAAAAGCAATTGATTAATTTATTTATTTTAAGGAATGAAATTCTCTTAAGATCATGAAATATTCACAGGTGTCTATCAATGCTATATGATTATTTGCTGAGTTACCAAAATAATACGAAAATTCAATGGCCTTGAAGTATTATCGTTATCAGAAATTTTAAGGCATGGGTAAGTAGGTAAGTTATGATTTTTTATTTATTTATGTATAATTAAAAATTCAATAAGTATTTTGGTAACTGAAAAGTAACTATATCAATCAATATACAATATACAATCTTCTTCAGAAATGAAGAAGATTAAAAATCGGCTTCTGAGAGCTTTGTGACTTTATAAGGGCGAACGACCGCAAACAATTTCTCCGACAGAAGTTTTGGTACTACCCGGCCCCGGCCAAATACGTTTATCTAATATTCGACTAATCGACCAGGAATGTTCGCCGAGTATTCGATAGTCGGCACATGGTGAGATTTCTCGTTGTAAATTTACTCTTAATTTTATTGCCTGGATAACTTTTAAGGATTATAGTAAATATCAATACTATCTTTCGAGTTAGTTACTATGAGTTTTTTATTTATTTAATTATTTATATATATATATGACGGCAGGGGCTGAGGCGAATCGGTAGGTGGCTCACCGCCATCATCGCGAGGTAGGGTGTCCATTGATGGGTCAACCAAAAAAAACGCAGATTGCAATGATAACGAATGTTATTCCAAAGTCACAATATGTCATATTGGAGTGCCGTGAACGTGCGTGACAGGTTCGATAGTATAAATCCGAAATATGCGGCGGTCGTTTGCGCGCCGAAAAAAAAAGTGATCCACCTCGACTCTGTCCTAGTGTGATTGCGCCAAAACCGATACTAGCGCCACCACACTGCGTTCAATGCACTTTACAAAATAAATCAACCAATCGAATGAAAGATCTGGTACCTAAGTAGTCAAATCAGTAGGCACTGTACAAATTATCAACCAATCAAATTAAAGATCTAGTACTACGTCCTCCAATTTGAGTCAAATCAGTAACCATTTCACAAATAAATTCAACCAATCAGTTTAAAGATCCAGTACAACGTAATCAAATCAGTAATAATCAAATTCAATATCCGGTACAGTCATAATAGCAACTTTGATGTTGCCAGAATACGCGCGCGACGACACGGCCAGACTGACCGGTTACACGTCCTCGTGTATACCTGCAACAAAAACAGAGTATGGAATACACAATCGCTCGGCTTACCCTGACAATGGGTTAAAATTTACAACAAAATAAAATGAAAACGAAAGCCTCAAAGTAAACATTTCACAGTGACAAAAACAATATCTACACACAAGCACACTCGACAACTCAAATAACATACTGGCAGTCATTTGCCACGTATAATTTTATAACCAGATCCCCATGGATCAATCACAACCAGATCCCCATGGATCAATCACTTGGTTTTCATAAACCAACCACAATGCCCCCATGGGCCATTAATTACACCACACCTCCAGTCGCACATTGCGCCCTAACAACTTATTGAATTGCAGTTACAACTACGCTGGAGCCGTGGTTAAACGCTGTCCTCATGGACTACAACTATCAGACAGGCTGCTGCCACAGCACCGGTCGCACATCGCGCTCTGTTCGGTCTCTAACGGAACCGCAGTTACAACTACGCCGGTGCTGTAGCACACATGCCGGAAAAAATGCTACTTGTGTGTGTATGTGTATGTGCAATCTTTCTATCAATCGGAATTACATTCCAGGTCACAAACAATAAGTTCAGCAGGTACGGTACTTTGAGGCATTCTCGGCAGATCTATCAAAATTTGCCTTGTTACAGTCAAACCGGGATTTCTCATAATCAGCACTCTTTTCAAAATTGTGCACCGCTTGTTCTCTTGCTTCGCTTATCTACGAGTAATATGGGACTCGCGAATGGAGAAGAGTCTTGAAGCCGAATAGTTAATTCACCGGTTGTCACTCGTCTCAGTGTTAAACCGTCAATAAAAGCAAACAAAATAACGTCAATAAATTAACAAGATTATCGTGTAATGCCGGTGAAATGTCCGTAATGATTGACCGCAAACCCATATTCGTGATTGCACTAAAACAGTCAACCGGTTTTGTAATTAAAAATTGCGCGTGCGCTTAATTAACAATAAGTCCTAAGTTCAAAATATCCGAACCTATCATAATATCATACGGCATACGTTCGTCTGGCAAGATAAGGAACGACAAATGTAAACAATGATCGTTAATAATTACCAGGCACGAAATCTGTTCGGTACATTAAACGTGGGCGTTACTGACGCCTGTTAAACGCACGTTAGTTGCACTGCGCACTCCCGAAAACCGATTTCCTATACTTTGCTTCACAAGAGAACACTCGGCGCAACTATCAAAATAAAATGGATATGACTCACCAGATTGTATAAGTTGACCATGGACACCGGTGACTTCGCAAATGTTGACCCGTCGCTCGAGCGCACCGCCGCCACTCGCTGCCTCGGCGCCGCTGCCGCCGGCGCCGACGTTCACGCCCTTGCCTGGCGCGCCGTTTTTCTTCATGCACTGTGGGGTGATATGGCCTTCATCTCCGCAACGGTAGCATGTTACAAACTTTTTCGAATCCCGCATGGAGCTTGACGATGACGAAGCGCGTGCAGCCAGTGCCGGTTTATCACTTCGAGCGTAGCAATCGACCGACTTGTGCCCAAATATATGACAAATGTCGCACTGCACCGGCTTGATTCCATCTCGTGGGGTGAAACTCGTTCGAAGTCGTTTAATTTCATGTGTGAAGGTATCTTTGCTTATTTCTTGCTTGCGTTTTAACGACAATGCTTGCACTTCTTGGATTAGATTCGTCCTTGTTTTGATATCGGTTTTAAATGCTAGACGGTTTATTCTACTGTCAACCTGTGCAAGATGTGCGAGCACGTATGAAATGACGATTTCTTCATACTTCATGTCCTTCCATTTAGCCATCAGCGACGTCATTAAGCGACTGGCATATGCGGCAAGATTTTCTCCTTCATTGGGTCGGCTGTTATTGACGTGAATCATAGTGGCCGCGCATGTTTCGGCAGTGTCATAGCGCGCCAAGAACAGGCTTTGAAAATCTTGCCATGTCATACCCGAGTGCGCAACGTGAGAAAGCCATGTTGATGAAGAGCCTTTTAGGGCTTTGCTTAGTGCGATGATAAGAACTCCTCCTTCCAACGGTTGTTCGACTAGGCAGATATCCACAGTGGAGCACCAAGATCGTGGATCGGCGTCCGAGTGATCGGGATCGAATTCAGGCAACTTGATTGCCACTGAACCTGGTGGTCGCATGGCTTCGGTCAGTCGCATCATATTCTGGCTCTGTTGTTCGAGCAGCATCCGTAATAATGCATCCGATGATGGGGCTTGAGTGAATCCCGCTTCTGATGACGGCAGGGGCTGAGGCGAATCGGTAGGTGGCTCACCGCCATCATCGCGAGGTAGGGTGTCCATTGATGGGTCAACCAAAAAAAACGCAGATTGCAATGATAACGAATGTTATTCCAAAGTCACAATATGTCATATTGGAGTGCCGTGAACGTGCGTGACAGGTTCGATAGTATAAATCCGAAATATGCGGCGGTCGTTTGCGCGCCGAAAAAAAAAAGTGATCCACCTCGACTCTGTCCTAGTGTGATTGCGCCAAAACCGATACTAGCGCCACCACACTGCGTTCAATGCACTTTACAAAATAAATCAACCAATCGAATGAAAGATCTGGTACCTAAGTAGTCAAATCAGTAGGCACTGTACAAATTATCAACCAATCAAATTAAAGATCTAGTACTACGTCCTCCAATTTGAGTCAAATAATCAAATTCAATATCCGGTACAGTCATAATAGCAACTTTGATGTTGCCAGAATACGCGCGCGACGACATATATATATATATATATATATATATATATATATATATATATATATATATATATATATATATATATATATTTAAGTTTGACAAATATTGACTTGTTTCAATATTATGAGCAGTGTCAAAAAAAAAATCTGATTATGATTCAGAATTAGGGTACCTATTTGGACAAAAAATCTAAAAATAAACTGATATCGTATACCTTTGTCATATCGAGATCCCAAGGTAGACTGGTTTCATACATATTTAAAAACATTCTTATATATGGTTCATAAAAAACAAGAATTATTTGGTTTACAATAATTAATTGACTCAAATTTTAATGAATTGTCGTATCACATGACGTCCTCTGGCGTAAGAGTGAAGGGAAAGTCCTTTAAAAAAACATTTTGAAAATGATTTTTTTTTTTTCCAACTAGGTGGCGGGCCGGACTATTGCCACTAGACCTGTTTTGTTATTAATTTTAATTCTACAATTGTTCCACCATACCTTAGTAACTGGTGAATATTAAGATGAAATGTCCTTTGAAAATTTATTAAACACAGTTTATCGAATTCTTTAAACATCAAACGATAAAGTTCATATTATAAGAATCTATTTTATTACTAATTGGAGCAACGTTTCCAAAGAATCGTTCCTTAGTAACTTAGTGGCTTTCTGGGGAAGAATGTTGTGGATTGGATGAATGTAATTGGGTGGAAAAAACTGATGATTAGAGAATATATTTACTTGATGTAGTTTATTCTTAAATCACAGAATAAATAGTAGGAAAATTAACATGGTTCATATTTCCAATAACTCGAATTAGATAATTGTACTGCAATTTGGGTCTAATGCAGCATTGCATTTAGGATACGCCAGTTTTTTATTTTATTTAAATATATAATAATTGCCTTTTGTTAAAAAAAAACGATAGTAGTATTTGTGTAATAATGAACATGTCTTGTATTTATCACACCTTGAACGTCCCAACGTTTTACGTGTGACATGTGGCACATGGCAAATAAAAATAACCGAAGAATATTAAATAAAATAATATTATACTTGAGAAAATTAAATTGTACCAATTCATATGCTTTGTTATTGCATATCCATAAAAAACAAAAAAGGCATTATTTTCGTAAAATGGACTTGTTTCAATTTTGTAGCTACCTATTCTTACGGTATATTTAACAATGTGTTGATTAGTTCTGGTTAGTGCTATCTGCGGATACTTCATACAATATGACATTTTATTTGAATTATTCTTCGGTGGTGATCGTGGTAGCATATGTTAAAAAACAAGCTCATAGAAACAAAAGTTAATTAATTTAAGGTGACCAAAGGTTTCCACAATCTTTGCTGGTCGGTGGCTGACTTTTCCAAAGATAAAGGACACAGTTTTCTCGACTCGAGATTAAGTACCGAACTCTGCGACGATTATATGAATGCATTCATAAAAAAGCGTATCACTGTCACAGCATATTTTACTAAAAATTAAACTCCAAAACAATGGAATACCGCGGACACCTTAATAAATCTAATATGACGGTAGTACTATATTGATTACGGAATTTGATAAGATACATTTCAAAACAATCACGGTTTCGAGCTAGTTGTTATTGCGTCGGTAAATAAAATCTTAGCTTTACCGATTTATTTACTGAGAAATTGATTAAATCTTAGTTGGATTTCAAAACTTAATATGTCAAATTTTCTACCATTCAGAATTATACATATGCCAGGTATTGAGCAAAGCTCATTCTCATTTTTATCATAGCTGTTAAAATTGAAAGCAAAAAATGGGGTTTTTAAACGGACCGGTTTTTATATGGACCCAACCATATTTTGGTACGTACTGGGCAAGCTTACAGCTTGCTTGCTTGCTATTTATAATCAAAGAGCCAACCACAAGCTAAATAGGTAAAAGCAGAAAGCAGAAATGTATGTAGAAACTTGCTTTCTAAAAAGTAAATTGTTATCTTTTTAAAAAATCCATAAAAAATCGATATTTTAAGTAGTATTATAAAGCAATGTTGTGTTTACCATAGCATTGTCTAATTAGACAATTTTATAGCCATTGGCAAGAAATAAGTACAAAAGAGTTGTAATCAATGGCGGATATAGCTATAACATACATAACTACATGAGCTATGGAGGGATGCCATGCTACCGATTTTAGAGCTTTGGGAAAAAAATTGAAGCGTGTACTGCAGGTTGCAGAATACGTGTATTTATGATTAAGGTCTAGGCAGTAAAAGTGTTTTGAAATCTCTATTTGACTTTTCCGAGCAAAAATGTACAAAATAAATAAAAATTTATTCGATTTGAAATAAATCTGCCACCACTATTTTTCGGTACTTACGAAAAGGTGCTTTGTATTATTTTATTGCTATTTTTGTTTGTTAGTGTGATGGCTTACATTATGCTCCATTTTAATAATTATCAAAAGATTGGCTGAGACAAGTGTTCGGTCGTGGTTTCGCCACGAGTAGAATACGGTAGCCCGTAATAAGTACATATGTACGTACGGCTTTAGGGTGATATAATAAAGCTTTCATAAAAACACATACCTTTTTCGGTCGGATTCTAATTCCAAGTGCGAAACGTTGAAAAAACGCTGGAATTGTGACGGTAGGTCACCGTTACGAAGTAATTCGCGGCGCATCAGGGGCCGTCGCGTTCGCACAGGTAGAACATACAGGCGCAGGCGCCTGTTGGGCCGGATGAGTGCGGGCAAGAGCCGCTGCTTCATACTTAGAGGCCATGATGGCGCATCGTCAGCGCTGCTTAGTATGTGGAATTATGTATGAATGTCTTTGGCTGTAATTTATTATTAGCATTCAAGCCCAATTGACTGTAAAGTCACCCAACTTGTTCCTCTTTTTTCGCAATGAAAATGAGGGTAGGATATTGGAAGCAACGCATACCAAAAGTCTCAGCTGAGATCAAAAATGATCTAGATAATTAGGACTGGCTGACATCGCGTGTCAGCTCGGCCGGTATTTGCTACAGATCAATATCGCGTATTGATTCGGAGCGGAAAATGCGGACTGGCTAGCATCGCGTGCTAGCTCGGCCGCGAAGCGTAAAGCATGCATGGTGCAGCCACGCTGGGTAGTGCGTTTTACTTCACATTCACTTTATGAATAAATACGTATCACTATAAGGTAAGTTTCGTTTAGCACGAAATAAAAACTTAACGGTTATATACTGTGGTTGCTGCGTGCGTTGTAACGGCGCGCGCGCACGGACACGAATGAGCGACAGGCGGCTGGCAGTGCTGTGAGGCGTGGGAGGGAGTGAGGTTTTCTACTTTCTCTTTCTTGCGCTAAACCTGTGTGCGAGTGAATAGACGCGTAGCAGGGCATACTACATGGTCAATTAAATCTCAGAGTCGAAGGCAGGACAATTGTATGTTACTAGTTGTTCTGTCTCCGCACAATTCGCCAATCTTCTATATCTATTTTATAAATAAAAAAAGGTGTAAGTGAACCTCTTGTAACTAGAGAAAACATGATCATCATTATTATCAGCCAAAGAATGACCACTGTTGAACATAGACCTCCCCCACGGCTTTCCACAGCGACCGATCACAAGCGATCTGCATTCAGTTTTATCCTGCGATATTTTTAATATCGCACAATTTTTTAAGGTCGTCTTCGTCTGTCCATCTTTTCGGTTGACGTCCTATGCTGCGTTTTTGGTCGAAGGGTCTCCAATCTAGAACTTGTCTTTCCCAACGGCCATCAGTTCTTCGCATTATGTGCCCTGCCCATTGCCACTTGAGCTTACTGATTTTTAGGGTTCCGTAGCTGAATGGCAAAAAACGGAACCCTTATAGTTTCGTCAAGTCTGTCTGTCTGTCTGTCTTTCTGTCTGTCCGTCCGTATGTCACACCCATTTTATTCTGTAACTATAAGTATTACACCATTGAAATTTGGTAGGAAGATGTATCTTGTTAACCGCTTATCGATTCTTATACAAAAAATAAAAAATAATGACAGTTAAGGGGGGGCTCTCATACATGAAACTAAAACCAAAAAAAAATTTTTTTGTCAAACCTATGCGTGTGGGGTGTCTATAGATAGGTATTTTAAAATAACATAGAGGTTTCTAAAACCATTTTCTTTTAAATTCAAACGTTTCATAGCTAGACGCTTCCAAAGTGGTAAAATGGGCGTCCCCCCCCCCATCTAATTTCTAAACCAAGCAAGTGTAAATTTTGAAAATATATATGATGTAGATCTTAATAAATACTTTCAACGAAAATTGGTTTGGACGGGATCGAACAAGTAGTTTTTGAGATATGGCACATTTTCAACAACCGCAAACATAACT
The DNA here is from genome assembly GCA_963924145.1 of Pyrausta purpuralis. Taxonomy (NCBI): domain Eukaryota; kingdom Metazoa; phylum Arthropoda; class Insecta; order Lepidoptera; family Crambidae; genus Pyrausta; species Pyrausta purpuralis. The sequence continues at coordinate 18,294,148 of OZ001668.1, read as the reverse complement.
TTGTACTTCATACAAACACTATGAAAAACAAAGTTATATTTGTAGTCAACAAAATATTGTGGTATTTTACTAAGTAGAAGTAAATGGATTCCCTAATTCAGTTAAAGTTGGCACGGAACCCTCAGTGCGCGAGTCCGACTCGCACTTGGTCGGTTTTTTAGGGATTATGTCCGTTACCTTATTTCTTTGATCTCGTAGAGAAACACCGAAATCTCCATCGCTCAAGAAATTGTGAAAGGATTAACGCATTTCACAATTTTATTTAGGTACCTTTTTTTTCTTTGTCACTTGTTTTCCGCCAACGTGAAAATAAATGTTCCTAAAGCTTTCCTAACGCCATCTAGTGAGAGATATGAGGTGATGGGACAAGACAGCTCATTATGGGTTTATTGTAAGTTTTTATTTTATTTTTATAAATGTTATCGAATGAGTGTAATTGCTTTTGTTGTATTTTTTCATACTTTTTAATTATTATTATTACCTATGTATGTATGTCACTAATTCGAAAGGGTTCCCGCAGAATACCAGTATCGTGACATGCCTCGGGCTTATCGAATGATGTTGAAATGCGTTACCTTTTCGACTCATTTTTTTTATTCTATCTCTTTTTCTGTTTTTTATTTTAATTTTATTTATGTTTGTGACGAATAAAGTTTTTTTTTCATTTCATTTCATTATTTTTACCTAGTTGTATTCCTCATTAGGACAATGTCTTTAAACCGACATAGAGGAAAAACTAAGTGTACCGGGCCACTAAATAAATAACGACACACAAAATTAAGTTTTGAACCTGTAATTATACCTTAAGGCCATGAAAAATCGCCCATTGGTTTAGCATTAAGTGAGTCTGCTTTTATAGTTTTCACTGTGGTTTGGATGACCCTCTCAATATTGCTAGGTAGGAGATATTATCTCCTAAGTACTTCACTTACAATAAAAAAGAAAAAGCACGGTTTTTAAAATATTAGACCGTTCGTTCGGTGGGGTCCGAAAAATATCTGAAAAGTTTCTTGGTTATATTATATTGTAACTTGTAATGTAGGATACGAATGTAGGTTAGATCGGAATTTTATGCGCGTTTTAATTTCTCATATAAACAAATTGAATATTAAACAATAGTTTAAACCTTAGTGTGCAGTCATATGACCAAAATCTTTTAGAATGAGTTCATCATCATCATCATTATTAGCCATGTCCACTGTTGAACACAGGCCTCCTCCACGGATTTGCACAGCGACTGGCTGTGAGCGGTCTGAATCCAGTGTGATGCTGCGATCTTAACAAGGTCCATCTTATCGGTGGACGTCCTACGCTGCGTCTTTGGTTGAAGGGTCTCCGATCTAGAACTGTTCTGCCCAAACGGCCTGAATGAGATGAGAATAAGTTCGTTTCAAGTTATTTGCTGATACATAAAGTTGTTAATGTTGTGGCAACTAAACAATTTTTTTTACTAAAAAATATATATGCCAGGATCGTTTCTCCTTCGTACACACAACCCCTAAAACACAACAAACTATTACATACCCCTGACCGAGCAATCTCTGTTCCATAAAAATTGTATTTTAAACAAATTCTAAGATATTGTCTGACGGTGACTGGACTATTTTTACCCTTGCAATATATTGGAAGCTGACTTTGAGATATTTTACGATAAATCACTAGAATTTATTGCTGTTCGAATTGTTTGTTCTAAGTTTGAAAATTTAAACTATTGTTTGGATAAAAGTTTAGAGAATCTGAAATAGGAGCGTGGAAACGTAACTACCAAATTAAAATAGTTTTTAATGTGATACTTACGGTTATAGGTAATTGAATGAAAGGCTTATGATGCCAAGGCCCTATTTCTTCATCGACAGTAATGGTAAAATGTCGTTAAAGTTCGTTTTTCTTTGCTAGTCCAATAATGTAAACAATATTGTTTATAACTTTTAAATTAATATCAGTGAATAAAATAAATTAACTATTTGATTTAAAAATATCTCAGTATTCAACTATGAATTACCTGTGTAAACAGTACGTTTTGTGTTTATCTTATTTTAAAATTAATCATCCGTTTAAAAGGAATGTCATTTTTTTTCAATTTTCGAGTAGCAGAGAAAAATTGAGTTTACCATCTTTTTTTTTAATGAGCTCTGTAATTTATTTATTTATTTATAATCAGGCTACAAATAATCACAAAAACAATTAGGCCCATAGAATAAATACCTTACAGGCTAACATACATATAACATAACAGAAATAATATTAAAATAAAACACTATTTTGCCTGCGTAGTATTGCGCAACTTGGTGTCCGGTAACCGTCCTCGAAACCGACGATACAGAACACCCTTCGGCCAAAACTCTGCTTTCATGAAGGTCGACAGTTGTTCGGTCGGAACCCTCACGACAAACGAATTGAAATTCGTATTGTGACGAGATTCCAACCGTTCGACCCTCAGTAAGTATTTGGTTTTCACTCTGATGTACTCTACAATCTCCTCGACCTTTGTGGAGTAATGGAGCCGAGACACGTAGAGCAGCGTCACTGGTACTGCGGGCCGAAGCAGGTGGTTGGGTCCAGTCGGTGCCGGTGTCAATGGTTGCCGTTGAACCCGCGGTGCTATCGATTTACACAGCTGGTAATATTTAGAGAGTGTTGTTGAAGTCTTAAAAGTGGAACACGATATATTCAAAGAGTGCATAGAATTTATACAATTGGGGGTTTTGAAGAAAAACTAGCTTTACCAAATGTTGGGTTTGTCTATTATCAAAACACACGGAGTCGGAAATTCAACCGCTGGTAACGAGATTTCACGATTACTATTAATGAAGAAACTGGGCCTTAGTGATTGCTTTGCGTGATCGATAGTAAACTCAACTTAAATTGATAAATGTCGTAACCAGCATTTGAATATTTATAAAATATAACGTTTGTGCTTTTTTAATAAAAAACAGCTCAACAACGTCATAACCAGAATGAGAATGGCTTTTTTATCAAAATAATAGCCTTTTTGACATATGGGGTATTTTCAAAACGCGCATAATCGTAAAAAATCAACCGCTGGTAACGGAATTTAACCATAAGTTAAGTTAACTATCGATTCATCAACTGGGACTAACCTACTTAAATGAGAATTAAAGCTTGTCTCATTTTTATTGCCAGATATAGTTCCACTTTGTTTAGATTAGAGTAGGCAGTTTCTTCTAATGTTGTGTCTAAAAAACTTCTTTTACAAATTTTTCAACTTCACCGTCGCTTGAAGTGTTATTCACATGAACAACTTTATGTATATTTTTTTTAATTTTGGGAAAATAGCCTCAATAAAATGTAATTCAAATAATATTCCTGTCAATCACTATTCCAGTCAATACCAGCATTTCCTTTGTAAATACTGCACAAAACTGCACTCATTCAGCGTATTTAACAATTAACTGTTAACTATTTTTTCTGTCTAGACATAATTCTAGTTAATCGTCCATTTCGCAAAATTCCAATCCGGAGGATGTGAGCAGCGCCACATAAAATTATTTAACAAGCTTTCTCCCTAACAAAAACATAAAATAACAATCCCCTACTACCGGTGCAGGTAATTGTTTTAGTGCAAGAGAATCGCAAAAATGGAATGAAAAGAAGAATAAAGAATGGCTTTAGTGACTGGTTAATACATATTTTTATTCATTCATCCTTTTCATTTCATTTCATTTTATTTATTCATGCATGCATACTAGGTGTTCAAACTTACAGAGGTGATGTATATGTGTTAAGTGTAATTATGACCTAGTTACCTAGAAGGTAGCTAGGTCTAGCACTTTAAATTATTAAAAAACATTAATAGTATTGTAAATGAGATTATCATGCGACATATTTAAATAAATATTATAGTGTGTAAATGGCCCGTAATATGAAAAATACTACAGTATTTTACATATTTCTCACTTCACTTTTACTCTCCTAAACCCATAGTAGTCCCAACCAGAATAGTCACTGGCGACTCGCCAGCATAATTCATCTCCATTACCACCTCCATTGAACGCGAGCGACGCAAAAAACTTTACTCGCCCGTAATGTATTTAAAACACAGAATAAATCCACTTACGAACCGATTTACGGCTGTTTATACGCTGAGTTACAGCCCTTTGGCGAAATTAAATTTATATGCTAAATTAGGCGGGTCTATTTCGTTTGTTGTAATGTGAGGCTTAATGAGAAGGTTATTAGGGTTTAAAAATTATTGGATACTAGTAGATTACAGTTGCTGTAAGTTTCAGTTGCAACTGGATAATGTTAAGGCACGGTTTCGTGATCGATAGTTAACTCAACTAATGACTAAATGTCGTTACCAGCGGTTGAATATTTATTTATAATTGTGCGTGTTTTGAAGAAAAAATACCTTGACCAGATTCCAGAATGGATATTTTAATGACCATTAATTAATGTTACAAAATATTTATAATTGTTTGTGTTTTGTAGAAAAAATACCTTAAACAGATAAATAAATAAATATGTGCCAGACAACACACCAATTGTCGTGGTTTCGAAGTAAGGAATCTTCTTCCTTGTGTTACGAATACCAGACAACTATTATGACGGGGGCGTCTCCCATAAATACTTAAATACACAAAGACATCCATGACTCAGGTACAAATGTTCGTACTCATTACACAAACATTTGCCCCTTGCGGGATTCGGACCGGCGACGACCGGCGTAATAGTCAGGAGCTCTAACCAATACACCAAACGCGTCGTCAATGTCAGAATGTTTTTTTTTTTCAAATTAGTAAAATTTGAACTAAGGATAAGATGTAGTTCTTCTTCTTTGATTTCAGTTCCACGCTCTTTTCGGTGGAGTAATCGCCATGCTTTTCCTCTGCCTGCTTTCATCTTGACTTGAAAGCATTTATTCGAAACTGATAATAATAAACACTTCAAAATAGCTAATCCTAGGCGGCCCTCTTCCTCTCTTTCCTTCCATTTTTCTTCTATTATTTTCTCTTAAAATTTGTCATGTCATATCAAGTGTCCTATTTTATTGCCCCGTTGTTTTTCAATTGTTTACTGATTCCTTTTCTCGCCAACATCGCAAGCACTTCTTCGTTTCTTCTACGACGAAAAGAAAACAAACGAAGGTATAGTTCTAGTGGTCAAAAACATGACCGCGTAAGGAAAAATATGACACCCAATTTACGGGATCAAAACTGCCTATAACAAACTAGTAACATACAACCCGTAACCCAAACCGTCTAGCAATCTACAAGGCAATCAAATTTAATATGAAACTAACGGGTCAGATATAAAATCGTGCCCACACATAAATCTGCCCTGGGTACGGCCCTGCTCTAATAGGGTTGCCAAATTACCCATCTATTTAATTTCCTCCGATGGATAATCGAATAAGGGGTAACACAGACGAGAGACTTTCATAATGATTTAAAATTTTAATTCTCGCAGACCAGGAATTAAGAAAAAGGCATAAAAAGTTAGACAGACTTAGACATAAGTCCGGAATAAGGCCTGATTTTACTAGCGTCAGATATTCGTCGAATAAAATTCAACCCGCCTTATTTGAAAATCTCACCTATTTGTGACTTTTGTGAGCAATCCATTAGGTAAATGACATTCAAAATCTGTCGTTTTATACTTATTCAGTCGGATAAGTGTTATCTGACGTTGGTGAAATCGACCCACAGTGTCATTAGATAAATAGATAATTCGAAGAATAGTTAAATATAACTATTGTTAAATTATCTATAGTAGACAGAAAATGACAGGACAATATTAAGGCATTCCTTTTTAATTTATATGTTAGATTTAATTTTATTTGGTTTAATTAAATGATTAATTAAATTTGAATTAGTTTTCTAGAATACTGATTTTAACTAATTCCTAGTAATATTCACTAGTTTTACCCGACTATAAATCAAATCATAAAAGAAGATTAAATATAGTTAGCCTCATTGCAATTGGTATAAGAAGATAGGTAATTTTATTTAGCTGTCTTGTTGTTCTTCTAGATTAAAAATATTTTTAAACCCTCAGACATCCAGACAAGACACAGATCTCAAGTTTTTTTAAATATTTTTTTTAAACTTTAATGGCTTTTTAAACTCAATCGTGTGTAACGTGCCTTAGATCAGTCTCGGGTGAATTTCATTACGCATGGAGCCGTGTTGACACGTGTGCACGCGGACTTTTGTCGTTTTATCAAGTTATACGGCTTTTTTGAGTGGATTTTATCATTTCGATGGGGTGAGTTTGAAACGATTGCCTTTTGACTTGCGTTTGCAAATGAATAAGCTTAGTGTGTTTCGAGCTTAATTTAATTTGGAGTGTTGTGACTGTATTTAGCAATCAAACAAATGCATTTGTTTGATTTATTTTATGTCTTAACGATAAAAGACTTATGACAATGTCTCAGGAATGCTAATCACCAAATAGAGCTATTTTTTTAATTAATTTATGTTCAATTTGAAATACTAACTCTAAGGTAGCATGTTTGTTGTTTTTTTAAACAACTTCAGAAAAGGAGAAGTTTATCAATTCGACTGAATGTTTTTTTTTTGTAGATACAGTTATGGTCACATAATTAGGGACTCTACCAAATAAGCAAAGGCTTCCATCAACAACGATAAATGTTGTAAATCACGAAAAATTTCCTACTTAGAGGGTTTACGCTCTAGTTGGTTCCATTGTTACAAGTCCGGATCTGTACCGTTACCATGAGTTTACGACGCTTTTATTTGCTAGTGACGACGTTAAAAAGGGTATGGAAAATTGCACAGCGCCTCTATAGTCCGGTCAAATTAGACATCCAAGGTTACAAAAATTCCCACCTAGCTGAAAATTGGTAGGATTGTTTAAAACACCATCATAAATGAAATGTAGAAAGTCCCCATCGATCCGATACCTGGAAAAAAAATTACTCGGGGTCAAATGTCACAAAAACGGGTTTTTCGCGATTTTCAGCAAAACGGTAAGTTTTATCATAAAATTAGCTAGACAAAAATTGTTGAGCAGATAAATATCTACAAAAAATGTCTATATACTTTTCTTCCTAAGAGCCACCGTTTTTGACATATAACGATTCAAAAAGTTGAAACTATTGAATAATAAAAGATATTGGCAACAGTTGAAAATGATAAAAGTGATAAAAGCTGTGTAAGTTAAAAAAAAATAGGGATATTTATCCATCTAACTCATAATTTTCTAATACTTCTGCTTCTTCTTCTCCTTGTTCTTCTTCTTCATCCTCGCTGCAAGTAAATTGCTCCAATAATGACAAATCGCATGTCTCTTCGTTAACATCAAATGAATCCTAAATTGTTGGTGATTCAACATTGAGCACGACCGGTCTTGACAATTAGTACATGCTACAGAACAAAACAGGTCAACTTTTTTGCAACCACATTTAGCACTACATCCCTTTTTACAGTTGCAAAAATTGTATTTAACAGTTTTTCCGGCGCAGGTGGGAGTAAAATTTGAACTGGTTCTAATGTATTGTCGACCAACTTCCAACCCCACTCTTTTGGGTCTAGCTGATAACCAAGCCACACTTGAACTTGGTAATATACCCGAAAAAGATGTTGATGAGCAGCCGCTGAGGTTGGAAGAAGACAAGCCAACTGCACTTGTTTTTTATTTCGGGTATTTTTAACGAAACATGCATATCGAAACTTATCTAAGCACGTAGTTTTTTTAAGGAGCTCCATACATAGAGAGAAGACACCGAATTCCGTTGGTGATAACTTCTTCTTGAGTTACCCGACATTCTAATAATTATAATATTTTATATGTGTAAGATACACTGACCGATAGAATAATATTATTACTTGTATTACAGCTTCAGCGATGTATATACTTGGTGTACTTATACATATTATGACGATTACAACTTTTTCAACTTTTTGGATCGTTATATGTCAAAAACGGTGGCTCTTAGGAAGAAAAGTATAAAGACGTTTTTTGTAGATATTTATCTGCTCAACAATTTTTGTCTGGCTAATTTTATGATAAAACTTACCGTTTTGCTGAAAATCGCGAAAAACCCGTATTTGTGACATTTGACCCCGAGTAACTTTTTTTCCAGGTATCGGATCGATGGGGACTTTCTACATTTCATTTATGATGGTGTTTTAAACAATCCTACCAATTTTCAGCTAGGTGGGAATTTTTGTAACCTTACCCCTATTTTTATGTCTAATTTGACCGGACTACTAGCGGTCACTGACAGAACTTAAATTTTCCATACAAAAAGTTACGTCGTCGCTAGCAAGTAAAACCGTCTTCGCTTTCGAATAAACTCATGGTAACGGTACTGAGGTGGAATTGTGTAAAGCTGATAATACGAATACCGTACGCTTCACGATCAGTTTCGATCATACAGTACGTTTCGAACTGTCAAATTAATACGATTACTTTAGGTACACAATTCCACCTCTGATGATGGGATCTTGGCGCAATCGAGGGTAGATCTTGAGTTTTAAAGGCTCGGATAGTGTTTTGTGCTAGTATCAGAATGTTTACATGTCTGTACATCTGATAGTCACAATTTTGTGAATTGGGCTGATGGTGGAACTCCTTAATGCTTAGGAGTTCAATGATTATGACGCCAGAATGTATGTAAGGTACTTTGTAGCTTACAGAGTTAAAGGTGCAACATCACACTATTCCTTCCTCCTCCTATAAATCATCAAAAAACTTGCAAATAAAATTAACTTTTAGAAAACAAGTCTAAACTGACTTTAAAAACACATTTAAAAAGTCTTAACTAAAGTTTGATCGCAATACGCCCTGATAGTTGATGCTTAAGACGGCTAATGCGATGGCACCGACTCCAAATTAGAAATGTTTTACCTAAAATGGGGTCCTTTTAAAGAGTCAAGAGATTATTTAAGACTTTTTAAGTGTATTTTATTTTTGAAGTCGGTTTTTACTTTTTTGTTGTACCAAAGATCGATCAAAATAAAATAACAAATGGTTTGGTTATAAAAAAAATTTTTTGCGACAGATAGAATTCATGCATCAAATTGTCATATCATCATTATTTAAAACCGCCACAACACAATGCTGCCAACAAAACAATATCAATTCACTTCAATAATTCAAACGCTGCAAAATTGGCAAGTTAGTACTGGTGGCGATTCATCAGAGTTACCCGTGATTGGTGGAGGAGTGATGACGTCATCAATATGGCCGCATATAGGTGGTACGAAATTGAAGCTTGATTTGAGGGATTGAAAAATGGAATATTTGTTTGGTATAGAATACTATGGGGAAAATGCTTTCAATGTCGTTAAATGTTATTTCAACATTCACTAATTTATTGATACCTTTTCTTCTCTTCAATGCCGCAATTATTAAAAAATCGGCCAAGTGCGAGTCGGACTCGCGCACTGAGGGTTCCGTGCCAACGTTGACTGAATTAAGGAAACCACTTACCTTACCTTCTTCCACTTAGTTAAAATACCACAATATTTTATCGACACCAAATATAACTTTGTTTTTCATAGTGTTTGTATGAAGAACAAAGTTATGTTTGCGGTTGTTGAAAATGTGCTATATCTAAAAAAACTTCTCGTTCGATCTCGTCCCAAACAATTTTCGTTGAAAGTATTTGTTAAGATCTACATTACATATTTTATTCATAATTTACACTGGCTTAGTTAAGAAATTAGATGGGGGGACGCCCATTTTACCACTTTGGAAACGTCTAGCTGTGAAACACTGAACTTTAAAAGAAAAAGGTTTTAAAAACCTCTATGTCATTTTAAAAGACCTATCTATAGACACCCCACAAGCAAAGGTTTGACTAAAAAACATTTTTCGGTTTTAGTTTCATGTATGGGAGCCCCCCCTTAAATATCATTATTTTTATTTTTTGTATAAGAATCGTAAAGCGGTTAACAGGATACAGCTTTCTATTAAATTTCAACAGTGTGATGCATATAGTTACAGAATAATGTGGCTGTGTCATACGGACGGACAGACAGATAGACAGACAGACAGACTTGACGAAACTATAAGGGTTCCGCTTTTTCCATTCGGCTACGGAACCCTAAAAATCCCTTGATTATTTTAAATGTTTCATTATAGAGAGCTAGGCCTACAAAATTAATAGCTACTCGTTTCAATGAGCACTTTTCTTGTCATTGGATGTTTTGTACCATCACGAGATGGCACCTTCGTTCCTTTAAACCCTTTGCACACTGCGACTTTTAGCAGTGATGCAGTCGCGATGCAGTCACAAAATGTCAACCTTTACACACATGCGATACTTTTAGCAGCGATACAATCGCGATACTAACGCGCGTTGCAGAAGCTGGATATTGACATATTATGTACTGTATATGGGTGACTGCATCGATACTCATGCGCTTTAGCATCGATACTGTATCGATGATTAAAGTAGGTCATGTGTGTAAAGGTTGACATTTTGAATTTATTGAGTAGGTACTAAAGATTTTTTTTTTACGCGCGTTAACATCGATTCCAACGCGCGACTGCATCGATGCTAAATTAAATCTGTTTATTGCGTGGGTCGCGATGCTGACGCGCTTTCTTAAAACTCATGACTGCATTGTTGCTAAAGGTCGCAGTGTAACCCCTTGGTCTTAGGAATAAAGATTGTATAGCAGTGGATAACTGCTTGTCGCCAACGTAATTAAAAATAATATTCGTTCAGACTTTCCAACGCCATTTAGTATAAGATTTAAAATGCTTATAATACCAAAAATCATAAAGCAAGAAAATTGCTAATTACGTATCTACGTACTATTGTATCTTCTATTAATCTATTTAATAAGTAAACACTACTTACAACTATTATTAGCGTATGGAGCTGACACCACAAACAAATTTCGTGCTCCATGAATTGACACCACAGACATCAACTCATTGTACGGATTCATAATTTGAAATACAAAGTTCAAGGAAAACGTCACAATCTTTTCGTCGTATTGCGACACATTTTTTGCTTCTCATAGCTTCTCTATACGTAGTAGTATAATAACTAGAGATGGGCCGAGTACTCGATTAACACTCGGTACTCGGCGTACTCGGCGGGTTTTTTTTACTCGTACTCGGCCGAGTAACTCGGTTTGAATACCGAGTATACTCGGTTTAAGTAAAGCAATATATTGCGATGGATATTATATAAATAACAGAGGAGATCTTTCACAATCTCAATTATGATACTAAACGAGTAGTTATGAGACAAAATGAGGAGACTAGTTATTGAACAAAATCAATATGTGAAATTTTATAAAGTACAATTGTGATGCAGTAACACAAAGCTCTCTACTCTCTACTTTTTTTTATTCGTAGATGTTACTAGCCTCCGAAAGCAGTACTATTATATTTTCTGTGCTGAAAGTACCTAATCACTCGCCATGCGTGGTGCTTGCAGGTGCACAAAGTTATATTTATTCTTAACGTGCCAGTTCTAGATACAGTGTTTAGTGCTCTGCCCACCACTTGAAAGGACTCTTGCCTTTTGTCAGCCTATTCTAAAGTAATGAGGCTTTTAGTATCATCACGCTCTAGTGTCTAGATGTAAGCTAATTCTGCGCGTACCTATCTGTACTTGTTTACACACTCGAAACAGAAATTTGATTTTAAACCGAGTTACTCGGCTGAGTACTCGGTTGGAAAAAAAAAATGAACAGAGTAAAACTCGGTACTCGTTACTCGGCAAAAGTGCTACTCGGCGCATCTCTAATAATAACTAAACTCACTGGTTAAAAAGGGATTTGCTGAGATGACTCTTTTTTATTGTTTGAGTGTTGTTCATAAAGACAAATGGAAAATTCAAACTTTACTAAGTAAAAACATTTAATCTAGTAGACGTGTTTTATCTGCGTAAGAATAACTTTATGACATTCATAAAAATAAGCGAGTCAAAGTTAAGTCAAGCATAATCTACGAATTTCACACGAAAAATATTTACTATCAGTCAGTGCTTTAGGCTAGCCTTAGCCTACACCAGTGTTTCTCAAAGTTTCTACAAGAACCGCTGTTAAAGTTTCCAGGATACAGCGGACTCCCCTCCACTATTTAATTAAATTGAGTGTTGAAGAAAATAAGGTTTTATATATCAGTTGACGTTACAAATAAAGTATTTATAAAGGTAAAATAAAAAATATGACATTGTGAGTGTTAAAAACACTCTAAACCATAACAAATAAAGTTCAAAAAGTCATATATTTTTAAAATTAATGTGATTGTTTCTTGTCGAAAAAAGAGTTAACTCTAGGATGGATGGATGGTGGATCTTGAAATCTTGGTCAATTTTAACCTTAATTTGGACTCGGTATCAAGTTGATATGACAGTCATCAAGCCACCATTACGTAAATCTTGTCGCGAATTATTTGCAGTCGCCTGGGGTTTGCGTACCCCACTTTGAGTAACACTGGTCTAGAGTGATTTAAGATACTGAAGCCTAATATTGTTTGCGAAGGTTTAATTTCTTTTATAAATCACAAGAAAAAAAACTGCACATAGACTACAGACAAATGGAAGGGTTTTACTCGTGCGATGTAACTAGCTAGGCTGGCTAAAGAGAGTGAAATATTATGTCCTGTCTGCCTATCGTTCTTCTGCAATGTTATCTTTATTTCTACTATAGGTATGTATAAAATTCTCAAGCGCTTAGTTGAAAACGGTACGGTGTACGTGATCTCCCGGTCAAACTTCAAAGCAACTCTGTACTGTTGTACATATTGTATTATGTGTAATAAATTGAGTACCTTAATATATTTAGTATTCATCGGATCCACATTAACATTTTCATCACATTATCTTTGTTTTTCCATGCTTTCATTTCCTTTTGCTGGTTCGTTTGCTGTAAACACGAACATAAGAGTTAATCATAGATTCTATCTACCATAACGCAGTTCGTATTTTCTCCCTAAAAAGTCGTACTGTAGACATTAAACTATAGGCATTACCTGCCTTTCTACTCTTCTTATTACTATTACTCTGTATTTTTGGATTATTGATGTTTTCTAATCCTTTTTGAACAATATTTATTGTGAATCTAAAAATGTCAAACTTTCAAAGCTCTGTTATTCTACTTTTCTTTACATAATACTGTAAAAATAGCTGTGTTTTACCTTTGTTTGCAATTTTCCTTTAATTTGCATTGGGTGATGATTCGTTTTCCTGTATTTTCGTAATTTGCTTGATTTGTGACAGTATTTTTATCTTTATTGACGTGGTTGTTATGACAATATCTTTCAAAGTCTGACAACTTCTATCAAAGTTTATTACTTTTTCGGGTTTAATCCTCTGTAAACCACCAGTATTCATGTTCTATTTTTGAACCTACCTTGATCTAAATTTGAACGGCCCCGGCCCCCTATATAAGCATTAATTTTTGTCATTCAATTGATTCGATTCCGAGTTCTAAGCTCGAACAGTTCTATTATACTCCAATAAATAAATACTCTACATCTTCCCTCAAGAAGTCTTGAAGAACCGCCGGTGACTACTGAAACACCTCCTCACGCTAGGGGAGGGACCGGACACCGGAGGAGTATCCAAGCACATTGACTGCAGTAACACCTCCTCGCTCTAGGGGAGGGACCTGTCTCCTTCTCGGAAGAGGATCCGAGACCAAGTACTTCTGGCACTCCAACTGATCACAACATTTTCTATATAGTGCCCGTTACCCTCATTACTGCACATCGGCGTCTCTGCTCTTCACGGCGCCTGTCACCGCTGCACATCGGCGTCACTGCTCTTCACGGCGCCTGTCACCGCTGCACATCGGCGTCACTGCTCTTCACAGCGCCTGTCACCGCTGCACATCGGCGTCGCTGCTACCTCCGCTGTGTCGGCCCTGCACTCCGACGCCGCCCTTTGCTGCCCCAGGACAATACTTATTGAAGATTTGAAGATACTTACTCACGCCCACTGCACTTTACTTACATTCATACAGACATCACCTCATCTCATTTTTCGGTACTGTATTCTTTTTGTTGTAATATAAATTCTATTCCCTCTTCTACCTCTTTCTTTTACCTTCTTCTACTTCCCCACATTTGTCGCTTCACGACAACTCTTGTGATTGGTTCAACCAATAACCAATCACAAATGTGATGTAAAATAAAAATATATCTGAAGGCACGTTTCGCAATCTTAATTTTTGGCTTTTTAGTTAGTATTAAGTTTTGGCTAGCGTTATCTGTTATTAAATATTTTATACGATTCAATATTTCAATAATTTGTTTCGTAAGGGCCGATTTTTCAATGGTCAGATAAAACTTATTAGACTGATAAATTATAAAGCGGCAGATTTAAAAAAAAATACAGCTACATATGATTGCGGACAATTAGGTGACATTTTCAAATCAGCCATATTGTATTTTGTTCGACGAGTATTTCTTATCTGACTTTTGAAAAATCAGCCCTTAATAACATATTAATAAGTTATTTTTATTTACTTAGTTTGGTTACGCTCTTGATTCCTTACAAAGCCAAACTATTTATACTAATATTATAAAGCTGAAGAGGTTGTTAGTTTAAACTCGCTAATCTCAGGAACTACGGAGAGCGATTCGGAAAAATATTTTTACAGGATAGCTTACTTATTAAGGAAGGCTTACGGCTGCAAAACATCACGCTGTAATAGGAGAGGAGGGAGTAAACTCAAAACGCCCGGACAAAGTCGCTGTGGACCGCTATTTTATAAATAAAACAACTTATAAATAGTTGATAAAATGCGCGTCCTACATGTAACTTAGTAAAAATTACACTAAACGGATTTAGTCCAATAAATGGTATTAATTATAAATGCAGTTAGACAAATTCCATTAGATTTGCAATAGTTGAAGACACTACGATACATTCAACATATCATTACCCCGCATTAAGTGTGCTTCTACGCTTTACGTCTTTGAAAAATGTATTTTCAAATGATCAGGACTGAAAAACAAGGACAGTTCAAAGTCGTCCATGAGACAGTCTTACTTTTAATGCTAGATTACCTAAATTGCTTATTTTGCGACTCTGTTTTCACCATATTTTTGCTGTTTGATAAGTAAACGGTTTTATATTCGCATGAAGGTGAGATGTCAAATAAAAGTTAGGAAAATTGCCTGGAGGTCTTACTAAATTAGTGATACCTTTATTTTGCTTAAATATTTGTTCAATTTCTCATTTCTACGAAGGTACTGTACAAGCGTCATAGTCCTTACGTTACTCCTGACTATTGCGGCTTTCTCTAAGCTCAAAAGTAACTCATGAATCTATGTCACTCAGGTGGAGCAAATTTCCTGAATACTCTACTAAACATCGTTAACATAACCCATACTAAAATCAACCTTATGCTCCAGAAATTAGGATATATATTTCCTTAATATCAATTCGCAGAATCCACTAACACCGGTGCATACCAGTGATTAGTCAGGAGCACACGTCTAAAAACTTCGCCGGCCACTCGCCGACTAAACATTACAAATTTGAATTTCGAACTGTGCTAAAACTGAAATCAGTTTGGCGCGCGCGGATTGGTCCGTTGAGCGATGACGTCATCCGTCTGTGTCACTGGCCAACCACAGCGTAACTCTGAGTTATTTTGTAATAACGGTCGTTGGAGTTTCAAAATCGAATGGACACAGATAATTAAAGGCATTTCAGCTATATGAGTATTGCTTAGGCGACTTACCTAACGCAAATTTAGCGTCTGGTACTTTGACTACACACTCCGAGGTCTAGGCTATGACATACAAATATTAAAGAGGTCTAAAAGATAAAAAGATAATTTGTAATATCTTAGGAAAAGCATATTCAAACAACTCTTAATTCTATTTTCTTACAAATTTGTTAAAATGGCTTAAAATATAAGTTTCACTGTCTGTCTCTGGTTAGTCAAAATATTTTAGCCGCGAAAAAATATATATTGCCCGCCGTCAAATCATCTCATATATAAAAACGCCTTTGAAAAACTGGTGAAACTTTAAAAGAACTTTGAATTATTTTAGAGAAACCGGGCCCTATTGTTTATGTTCTTAAAAACGGGGTAGTTTTCATTTTTGTTATTCCTAACTTTTTATTATTATTAAAAAGCATCCTGTGTCTAGTCTGAAACATATGTTTCACACACAGGATGCTTTTTGATTTGAAATTGAGATATCTCAACGTCATCATCTCTCTCTTTTTCCTTTATAAGTTTCACCAGTTTTTAAAAGGCGACCATATTTTAAGATAAAAAGTGATAAGAATGAATTTAAGTTGATAAACCATGTAATTCAGTATAGATTTTGAACCTAGCTGGTTAGATATATGACCTAGCTACACTGGCTTAATTATTCGGTAATTAGCAATCAGATTCACTAACGCCCGCGAATAGCATCATCTCATATGCCGTGTAATTCACCGGGTATCTATAATGCGTATTAATTTTCGAGCCAAATGAGTAGATACGGATACTGGACTCCATTCTGCGACGGACTTTAACTGAAGTATTTAAAAAAACATTCAAAAATGAAATAAAGAGCTTAAAATAACGCATTCATCGTCTTCTAGCTTCATGTCCTACGGCATTTTGCTGTGCGGCGCGGCTGCTGATACAGAATCAATTTTTAGGGTTCCGTAGCCGAATGGCAAAAAACGGAACCCTTATAGTTTCGTCAAGTCTGTCTGTCTGTCTGTCTGTCCGTCTGTCTGTCCGTCCGTATGTCACAGCCATTTTATTCTGTAACTATAAGCATTACACAATTGAAATTTGGCAGGAAGATGTATCTTGTTAACCGCTTATCGATTCTCATACAAAAAATAAAAAATAATGACAGTTAAGGGGGGCTCTCATACATGAAACTAAAACAAAAAAAAATGTCAAACCTATGCGTGTGGGGTGTCTATGGATAGGTTTTTTCAAATGACATAGAGGTTCCTAAGACTATTTTCTTTTAAAGTCTAACGTTTCATAGCTAGACGCTTCCAAAGTGGTAAAATGGGCGTCCCCCCCCCCCCCCATCTAATTTCTAAACCAAGCAAGTGCAAATTTTGAAAAAAATATGTAGATCTTAAATACTTTCAACTAAGTTCTATCGGGAAAACTAGTTCGGACGGGATCGAACGAGTAGTTTTTGAGATATAGCACTTTTTCAACAACCGCAAACATAACTTTGTACTTCATACAAACACTATGAAAAACAAAGTTATATTTGCAGTCAAAAAAATGTTGTGGTATTTTACTAAGTAGAAGTAAATGGAATCCCTTATTCAGTTAAAGTTGGCACGGAACCCTCATTGCGCGAGTCCGACTCGCACTTAGCCGGTTTTTTGTGTTACAAAAAAGAGCCGTGCGAGCTATTTATAATATTAAACCTCAAGATTCCTCACGAAACGTGTTTAAAGAAATAAGAATATTAACTGTAGCCTCTCAGTATATTAACGAAAATTTTATGTATGTACGGAAAAAAATACATTCATTTACGAAAAAAAGTGACATACACAAATATTATACTAGGAAGAAGAATAAGCTTGCTATACCACAATTTAGGCTTCGAAAGGTTGGTAATTCCTTCATGAGGAAAGAGATAAAAAATTTCAATAAACTTCGAGAACACATTGTAAACTTACCGGTCAATAAATTTAAAACTGTTATTAAAGAAACCGTTATTATGACGAAAGGGTAGGTATTATAAAGTAGATGATTATTTAAAAGATAATAATGTATGGACCTGCATTATCACTACATTGTAAACCTTTTGAAAAGAGGCATTAACAATAGTGACTGAGTTTGTTGCGCAGCTTCTTCTCAGCACTAGCCCACAATTGTCCCGAAACTGTGGTAGGGTTTATATGGGGACGTGTAAAAGTGCCCCTATATATAGTGGGCCTACTTGCATAAATAAATGACTTTTATGACTATATATAGGAGAAATATTTCTTTTGGAGACGGTGCATGATCAAACTTAAATACACCAACAGTATTCACACATCATGCGTTATTTTTTTTAAGTCAGTTTTTCAAAGGCGGCTTATTCTTTTTATTCATACATAAATCGCAAAAACTACGAGACCGATTTTGATGAAACCTAAACTATACCCTAAGTTGAACTATATCTGATTAAACTAATAAAGAAACTTTTTGCTATGACGTCTCGTTTTTGAGAAATCTTGAGACACACATAGAAACATACATACACTTACGAAATTTTGCACACGTGAAGCCTTAATAGATCAAAATACTAAAATTTTGTCCACATTTGACGATAGGTATTATCACTAACATCGAATCGATTACTCAATCGAATATCGTCAAATTATTACTTTCTATTTCTGAAGTCGATTAAAAGATCTGAAAACTCAGACTGCTATGATGTAGAAAAGTCAAAGTAAATAGGTGTCAGTTGATAAACAATTTAGAAATCCAAAGACAATTAACATGGGACATTAAACAGTCACGAGCTAGACTATACTAAGCAAAAAATCTTACCAACCAACTGCTATTTAGATGGACATTTCAAAATCATTTTAGTTTGTCTCTTTAACATGTAATTTTAGGTTTACGGCTCACAATGTCCTGATATGGTCTGTTTAGCGTAATCTGTCCAATACTCCACATGAAATGACGTTAATTCTATATTTAAATTATTCTTCAATTAGTACTGATTTGCCCATGGAGAAATAGACCCTTAGTCTTAGTCCGTGGCACCCCGGAATCGAACCCACTATCTGCGGTCGACTGACTGCCAGATTAGATCAATGTCACACGTGCGATTTGTGGAGTTTGGAAATACGCAGTCCTGTGATGGCCCTGAATGTGCTTAGGTCAAATCTTGGATCAATGAGATAAATCTATTTGATTTAGGGCAGATTTCTCAATGGTCAGATAAAACTTATCAGACTGAGCTGGAATTGTGTAAAGCAATCGTATTCATTTGACAGTTCAAAACGTACGATATGATCTGTCAAACCCTTTGTTCTCTGCCATTTGACAGACCATACCGTACGTTTTGAACTGTCAAATGAATACGATTGCTTTACACAATCGCACCCCAGATTTATTATAAAGTGACAGATTTTAAAAAAAATGACAGTTACGTATGTTTGTTGACAATTAGGTGACGATTTCAAATCAGTCATATTGTATTTTGTTCGACGAATATTTCTTATCTGACTATTGAAAAATCAGCCCTTAGTAACTAAAGGGTTTGTGATATTTGGTCGTAGAAAGCTTATAAGCATTACAGAACGTAACTGAACTATGTGTGGAATATTGGAAATATGGAATATTGGACACCAATCACATACATTGCTCTGATCCCAAAGTAAGTAGCTATTGCACTTGTGTTAAGGAAATCAGATACAACGGTGGTACCAGAACACCCAGACCCGAGACAATATAGAAAATTTTGATCTCTATTTTGACCCGACCGGGAATCGAACCCCAGAGCGGCGACGCCTTGAAACCAGCGTGCTTAGCCACTACACCACGGATTTGTAGGCAATCCATCTACGGACAGAAGAAATGAAAATAAAGGACATAAAGGTTTTGAGTTGGCTCCTTTCTCTCTAAAGCCTTCCTCGATAACTATGCTATCCAACATAAAAATATATTTTTTCAAATCGGTCCAGTAGATCCTGAAATTAGCGCTTCCATACAAACAAACTCTTCAGCTTTATAATATTATATTAAAAATACATGATGTAGATCTTGTTCAGGTTCGGAACCACCAAAAGCAAACAAATGATGTAAGTAAAGTTTATGTTTATTAATTGTTGGTACTAGATGGCGTTGCACTCAATTAGCTCGCGATATGTTCTGAGTTTTTCTATATTACCTACTTAAGATTTTGAAGATTTTATAAAATTTTATTACTACCGTTGATAATACGCCTCAATAAATGCTCTAGAAATGAAAAGCTTCTTTCATTTACATGTCACCTCACTCGGGTGTGAACAGATCTTGACAAATACTTTCAAAGAAAATTGGTTAGAACGCCATCGAACTAGTAGTTTTGGAGATAGAGCACATATTCAATAACTGCAACATAACTTTGTTATTCATACAAATACTTTATACTCTGAAAAACAAAGTTATATTTGCTGTCGACAAAATATTGTGTTAATTTGGGTAAGTAAAAGTAAATCGATCTCTAATTCAGTTAAAGTTGGCACTCTTAGTGTGCGAGTCCGACTCGCACTTGGCCGGTTTTTTAAATAATATCTTATTTTAGTCGTCAGTGAGTCTAGCCCTTAGATTAGTTGGGTGTCTTATAACAATAGCAGTAAACTACAACCATCAATCGCGCACACGATAGCAGTTATTAATTGCTCTACACTAATTATTATAATGTATTAAATGTCTACGCACAGATCGTAACGGTCATAGTTTGAAAATCAATGCTTATCTAAGGCTTACCTGTCCTGGCCTTTGAAACATGGTAGAGCATAGGTTTTTTAAGTATTTGGAATGTTTTTAACACTCACAGTGTATGATATTTTTTAATCTTAAAGATGATAGAAGAAATCGAAAATTGCACATGGGAGGGGGGGATTATAGAGATTAAGGTTAGAGATCTACCCCTTCGTCAGTAGCCATCTGGTGGTATCCATCGCGTGACGATCCAGGCCCATCTATCTGGGTGCATTCGACGTACATCTTCTGGGATATCGGTGGAAATTAAATACAGTTGTAGTCGACGACCCACTGAATTACGGCACGTCCGATGGTAGCTTCAATCTCTTACGGCTCGTGCTGGCGGCAAGCTGTGGTTTGTCAACCACTGCCGTTGACTTATCGACGTGGACGTCCTAGGCGTAACCACTCGATCATTTGTTTGGGTTCGAATCCCGCAAGGGTCAAATCTTTGTGTGATGAGCACGAACATTTGTACCTAAGTCATGGATGTTTATAATTTTAAGTATTTATGTGAGACGCCTCCGTCATTATTAGTACGTATTACAATGCCGAATTTGAAAATACTGAATTTTTATAAGCCCTATGAACGGAAGGCCGAATATTAAAATGCCCAATGTTTATATGATCGAAATTTATAAACATCGAAAGTTTAAAATCCCGATAATTCGAAATATCTAAACTTATAAGACCTCTTATTGGACCTGGTGCGCAGGGTAGGGGCCAGCGCCAGCAGCGTCCTGGCCATGTTTGCAGCGAGGCTTGACTGTCAGTACTTGAATCACTGCTCAATGATTCATGTACTGACTAATAATTGAATAAAATTTATAATGTGAATCGATTGAATTTTAACATGTTGATTAATGATTTTACTAACACTAGTTTTTAAGAATATTTAAATTGTTACTAACACAAAAATTAAATTAAATTATGTAATTTGTATGATCCCTGATGGTTGAAATAAATAATAATTTATTTATTGTAGCGCCGAATATTAAAATACCGACTATTTCAATATACCGAAAGAGTTCCATAAGAAAAAAAAATAGCTGAGCTGACTTGCCGCGGTCTCCTCGTCGTGGTACTAGTCTGTCCGACACTAGAGTGTAATTCAAAAGCTGGAGGCGCGGAGGGAGAGCAGCCCGCACCCGCTGTAGCGGGTCTCAGGCTCCGAGCTGAAGCGGCTGAGGCTGGTCGACCTCCAAGCCGAAGCTGCGGAGGCGAGCGTCAGTGACTGAGATTCGCTACGCTAGGGCGAAAGGGGTGCAATTCTCGCAGCGCTGGAGACGAGCAAAACCTATGCATGCTGCTACATGCATGCCTGCTTGATTGCTTGGTGCTGCATGCTGCATGCTGCAAATATATAGCAGATTTTTGATAGTGACTTAAGAAGTGACATAGAAATCTTTAAAACCAAACAAACAAAACTCGCATCACTCTTGCGTCTAATGTCGGTTTCATTGTATTATTTCCTGCATTTAAGATGGCTGGAGAACGACACACATGCTTATTAACATTATTATTATTATGAACGTACCAAAAAATATAGTATATGGTATCAATGCCCAAAGCATCTACCTGACAACCATAAAAGGTCCGATCAGAGAATATACAGGCGGTGCAAATAAAGTGACAGAGGCAAGATAACTATTGTTAAAACCATTCCGATTATGTATTAAGTTTTCACGTGGCTTGAATACATTACAAATTCATTCGGACACAACAAAACAACAGCTTAAGAAGCCCCAGTACCTCAAAACAAATTATTTCATTTGCCCCAAAATATACGGGCTCGTTTCAGAAGGGATCCGCGTAACGGCTCGGAAAAAATCTACTCGATCCCTGAAAGGGATGGAAATATATGTTAAGGACACGTTGAAAAGAGACAGTAGATTTGTAAATTTGTCTTGAGTAAGGGCGAGTGTTGTACAGAAGCTTATTGATGTCATACATTGGTTTAATAGGCACCAAATGTGGAATATTACTGTGTTTCTTCGAGTGAGAACTGTTTATATAAAAGGAATTGTATGTGATATGTTATTGATAGCAAGAAACTAGACTTAAGAGCAACTATCAAAGTAAATAAAATTATATTCAATATCATGAATTGCCCTAAGGCTTAGATGTAAGAATGTAAGCTAAGGCAGGTACTATAACATCTATATGTTTACATTTACGCTTCCAAAGTCTTCGTGATCGCTTTTATCCCTAAACTATAATAAAAATTCAAAAGTGTTACAACTCCTAAAAATAAACCGTTTCCGGAAAAACCGCTCGCTACGAAACCCATGTAAAAAACATGGTAGATGTGAAATCACCATTTTACGACGATAGTAATATGTAAAAATGTATGGTTCATTTAATTTAGAACTATTCACAAATGGTTGCTTCTAAAATGTGTCTTCTTCTTTCTCCAGTCAGTTTGGAACCTTAATTAACTCGTACTTGCCTTACTCTTCCCAAGGCACGCATCTTACCAGAGGTCCTACTTTATCAGACTTACTATATTTTCAGAGACAACCATATCTTTCACTTACACAGGCCTTTTAGCACATAATATAACAAGGACAGCTATTTTGCGGAAAAGTAAAACGCCTTCAAACATTTCTAAATTCCTTTTTTGCTTTTACTTATATTTTGAAAACTGCTGAACCGTACTTAATGAAATTCTCATCATACCTTAAGTAAGAATATACCTGCCTGAATGAAAACTAAAATAATCTCGATATGACTGTTCATTTTTGAGATATCCGCGAACAAACATACATACACTTACGAAACTTTGCACGCGTGTGTGGAAGTTTCTGATATATCATTAATCACATACCAGATCGCATTTATTACCTCCTTTTTTGAAGTCGGTAAAATGCATACATCGTTTGTCAAAATAGTCGCAGGATCCCTAAGCTGTCGAATTAATCCCTGTACTTTCGAATATAGCCATCTCTTACACTCACACAGTCTAGTTATCATGTGTGACAAGGACAGCTTTATTCTAAAATGGTGTAACAGAGTACTTTCAGGCTGCAAGGAGGCGACGCAGCAAAAAGTTCAATTATTTGAATGGCCCTCGAACTGTTCGTTAAGCGAAGTGCAGTCGAGGGCTCGACTAGACAGAAACTAATAATTAATTTTCAATAAGGATGTTTGCTTGTTGTTTGTATCAACATACATATTTGGTGTGAGGCGTTTAACACATATAAAAACACACACAGTACAACAGCGTATCTTGTTTTCGCACTTTAAGTTTTGGATTGGAGACACTTCGACCAGCGTAGGACATCCACCAACAAGATTGACAGATGACCTTGTAAAGATTGCAGGATCATACTGGATTCAGAGCGCTCACAACTGGTCGCTGTGGATAAATGTGGGTGAGACCTATGTTCTGTTCAGCAGTGGACGTCCTTGGGCTGAGAATGATCGTGAAACAGTATATTGATTAGTGATTAAAAATTTGCACTTAACTATATCTCTGTGTTGCATCATTTCAGAGCACTATGACCAGAACAAGGTAACTTGGGTAAATACTCTGTAGAATAGGTAGTCATTGTTTTTTTTTCTCTTATTACTGGCCGCACGCTTTTTGTAGCTGGCCAGATGTAATAAGATATAAAAAACATACAAACATATTATATAAACTACATTATAAACTAAACAAAAAAAAACATAAAAAAACAAGAAAAAACAAAAAAACACTGTTTGAGAAAGCATAGCTAATCAATATGGAACCAAACCCCATAAAAGAGTCTGAAAGTATGAATTTAATGGTTTGGAATGTTTTTAAAACTCACAATGTCATATTTTATATTCATAAAGATGAAATAAGAAACCAAAAATTTGCGCACGGGCGGGACTAAACGTCACGCGTGATGACGTATCCATAAAAAAACACCGGTTCGGTGGGACCGACAGCACGGTAGCTCAATTGGTAGAGTGTTTGGCCTGTTAAGCCGAGCCGAGAAGTTGCTGGTTCGAGTCCCGCCCGTGCGCAAATATTTGGTTTCTTATTTCATCCTTACGAGTATGAATTAATTTAAAAATAAGCTAAAATTTTAATAAAAGTCTAATTATTATTATATAATTTTTAATTTTGTCTATGTCATTTATAAGAAATGAAATAAATGATATGTTATTTCGTATCAGAATAAAAATCTTTAAACCTAACCTAACATACGTACACTTAAATATTTTGCACATGATTAAAATAAATTGAATTAAAAGATAACATACAGAATAAAATCTTAACCAATTCTGACGATAGATACATACATATATATATTCGCTATAAGTACAAATTAGGCTAGCAATTTCTTCCAGACAACCTTCAGCAAAACCAAAAGCATGAAGAATGAAAGAAGAGGCATGGCGATGAAATTATTTTAAACAAATTTGAAGTGGACAGGTTTTTATAAAGAAACATAAAAGAAAATGATAAGTGCACATTATATAAAATATAGTCTGTCTAATTACGTGTCTTATTGGCTAGTTTTAGGGATACTGTACATGGTTTGAGCATTTTCATAAACATCTGCTTGAAATTGGTAGTAACTGAAAAGGTATTATGTTTGGTTATGATAATGAAATCGTTACTCCGAAGTACCCATGTTACTATTTACATAATTATAGCCAAGCAACACATGCGCGTATGTAACCCGGCATGCATGGAATCTGACATGCCGATCATTCCTCCAGCGACGTCGGCTCACTGCGGTCGGTTGGCTGTTGCTATAGCGTTGGCGCGCGACCACGGCATTATAGTGGTATTGATATGATAGGGATATTGGCATTATACGGTTATAATTGGCTGCAAAGTTTAGTTCGAGGATCACACTGTAAGAATTTTCACGACAACTTAAAGCATTGCTGGTAGTTGCAACAAACGTGCTACGCGCGACCGTCGTAATTTTGATTACTTTCAGTGATACTAATAATGGCTCTGGAGCTGAATAGTCAGTTTTAAAAAAGGTAAGAAAAAAAGGTACAAAAAATATATAATACTAATGCGGCCCAATATAATAATAAAAAACCATCAAACATCTAATCCAACTACTTCTTAGTAGTAAGTCTTGAAATTGCAATCTGTTTTTAACCGACTTCAAAAAAGGAGGAGGTTATCAATTCGAGTGTAGTTTTTTTTTCGTATTTATATTACCTTATATCTCAGTCATTTGTCGACGGGTTCGAAAATTTTTTTGCTTACCCAGAGAATTTACTTTCTAGTTGGTCCCATTGTTGCCAAGTCGGGATCTGATGATGGGATCTTAGTGCAATCGAGGGAAAACCTCTAATGTAAAAGGCACGTTTAGTGTTTTTTACTAGAATCTTATTAAAATTTTTTGCAGCGTCTGATAATCGACATTGTGTGCAGCTGAGTGATACACTAAAAATAATCTTTAAATAAACTTAAAAAACGTTAAAACCAACTTCAAAACCAAATTGCACTAAAAAGTCTTAAATTAACTCTTCACTTTTTAAAGGAGATGACTCTATTTAAGGCGAATAATTTATTTTTGGCGTCGGTGCCATCGTTATTGCCATTTCAAGCATCATCTATCAGGGCACCGACTCCAAAAAGAAATTGATCGCCTTAAATGGGGTCACTTCCTGTAAAGAGTGAAGAATTTATTTAAGACTTTTTGTGCATTTTGATTTTGAAGCCCGTTTTTACTTTTTTTTAAAGTTAATTTTGTCCCGTGGTCAAGTGAGTCAGTATCCCAAAGGGCCTATATATAATCAATTTGTAACATAAAAAAATACTGCTGACATATAAACTGCGTGACCCATAGAACTAAATTCATCCAAATTAAAGCTCCTAAAGAAAACCTTTAAAACCTTGGATTAGAAGCATAATCACTTTCTAAACCAAAAGTCCCTGTTATTCCAGCAATTACGTTTTCTAGTGTGTTGTGGATTCGTTCATTAACTGGGGGTTATGGACCGTTAACCATTACCAGTTTAGCTGGCGTAGAATGTTTTTGATCCATTGTTATTTAACTATTACAATTTATTTATTCGTGATTCTTTTTATTTCATTATACGTGATAATTCAGTTTATTCACGGATTAGGACCTCTTAGGAATTTTATTTAATGTTTGAATAAAACATCAAAGATCTTCACACAAAATGATCTGAGAGCTCCTTATAAATAAACCTTATTATGATAGAGAAAAATATCATCATTATTATCTGCTAAAATGAAGGAAAAAAGAAAATACAAAAAAAAACATGCACTCGAAATTTGTGACTTTTAAAACGCACTGATTTTATCTTAGACAACAAATTGAAAAAAATAACTTACGAATTTTACACAACTTTAAAAACATTAAGTTCTTTGAGACATACTGAAGTTACTTTAAATGCAACCAATAACTTACGAAAACTATTCCACCCCTAGCTATTTCAACCCCATCCAAGTGGCTTACTGAAATAAAGAGAAGTAATTTTTTTCGCGAAAATTGAACAGTCTTGTTTATAACTACTCCGCAAAGGGTCTGCAAGAAACACGAATTCGTCTTTTCTAATGCTCTATAAATAAACATACGAGGGGTGAAAGGAGGTTGCACACATTTATACCTAAAGCGATAACTATAGATAGATAGATAGATAACTCTTTATTGCACATAACATACATTGATTTACAAATTCGTTTTAAGGAAATGTACAATTTAGGCGGTCTTATCGTTATAAGCGATCTGTTCCAAACAACCTTTGAGTAAAGAAGTTATGAGTTTTATAGGAAGGGGTATTTTGTGCATAAAAAGAAAAATAAGAGCTGAATAAGTGGAATATAAATATATCTGTAAAATAAAAATAATTATATAAAAATAAATACAAATAAAGAATAATATGAATTAATAATATACATGTTTATAAAATATAACAGATTAATATATACAAATAAATAAATATCCTTTGGACATTCCCACACATCGCCATCTAGTCCCAAAGTAAGCTACTCAAAGCTTGTGTTATGGGTGCCAGACAACGGATATAATACTTAAATACTTTTAGTTGATATATACATACATAATATACATAGAAAACACCCAGACCAATACAAACATACATGTTCATGCACACAAATGTTTGTATTGTGCGGGGATCGAACCCGCAACCCGCTGCGTAGTAGGCGATTTCTCGACCACTACACCAGATGGGTCGTCTGAAGTTATTATAACAAAATAATAATCATACATAATAATATATACACAAACCAATCCGAAATGAAGGAAATTAACTGAGACATAAGTGTAGATAGAATTATTTTGAAGAGATTTATATTCATAAAAGATAGTCATTTTAGTTACGAGGGTCAAACTGAAAGTTCTTAGAACTGGCCACTTATAAACAATATAATAAAAAAAAAATTCTAAAATTTGAAAATAGAACTCTTTGCAAAATATTACTGAGTATATATTTCATTCATTTGTCATTTGTTTTACGATTTGGCGGCAAATTGAAAATTGTCTGTGTCACGTCAACATGAATTTAACACGAGAAAATTTTCGTGCAATGATTTTTTATGACTTTCGATGTCATTTAAGTCAACAAGAAAGTTATGATAGACTACGATTGGCCTTTCACGATGAAGCCCCATCTCGTGCGACTGTTTACAACTGGTTTAATGAGTTTAAACGTGGTCGCACTAATCTCACTGATGATGTACGTGAGGGACGGCCTTCTACGGCGACGACTGAAAATAACATCTGTGTTGTGCGGCGTATGATAGAGACTGACAAAAGAGTGACCTATCAGCAGATTCGGACAAGCTTAGGCATCGGTATGAGTCAAGTGCACAAAATCCTCCACGAACATTTAGCGGTCAGGAAGCTTTGCGCCCGGTGGATACCTCATAATTTGACTAAGGCTCAAAAACTCCATCGTGTGGATTGGTGCCGTAAAATGATTGAAAGATTTAACGGAGGTGACTCAAATGCTGTGTTCGACATACTAACAGGTGACGAAAGCTGGATTTACTGTTATGATCCTGAAACCAAAAGACAATCTGCTCAGTGGGTGTTTCCTTTCGAGGAGTTGCCAACTAAAGTGAAGAGAGATCGAAGTGCGGGAAAAAAAATGGTGGCCTCGTTCTTTGGAAGGATAGGTCATTTCGCAACAATTGTGTTAGAGGATCAAAAAACAGTTTCTGCAGAATGGTACACTACCAATTGTTTGCCACTTGTCTTGGAAAAAGTTCGAGAGAAACGACCTCGCAGTAGGATCCTCCTTCACCACGACAACGCTTCGTCGCACACCGCCAAGCGAACGATCGACTATTTGGCGACATCAAACGTTGAATTACTGGGTCACCCGCCGTATAGCCCCGACCTCGCGCCTTGTGATTTTTATTTATTTCCAAAAATTAAAGAAAAACTTAAAGGAAAGCGGTTTATGAATGCTGAAGAAGCGGTGGCTGCGTATCGCGATGCCATTGAAGAGACCCCTAAGGACGAGTGGGCAAAGTGCTTTTCCCAGTGGTTCCATCGCATGCAGCGGTGTATTGACGTCAATGGACAATATTTTGAAAAGATATAATAAAACTAATAACTGGCTAATGTAATCAGTTTTTGATTTTCTAAGAACTTTCAGTTTGACCCTCGTATTACTAGCGGACTCAGCGAATTTTGTTTCGCCCCCAGCCTCTACTAGCCCCGGCCCCGTCCCGCCCAGCACAGTTATTTTAAAAGTAAAGCAGTCCAAACAAATTGGTTTCGCCCCGGCCCCGTCGAATGGGATCAAAAGTATCCTATGTATGTCGTTCGCTTGGTTCTAAGCTACCTTCCTTCCGTGCCGCCCAGGCCACTTTCCACCCCAGCCCACGCCCCGTCTAACGGGATAAAAATATTCTGTTTTTCACCTGGTTCTAATATACCTCCCCATCACTTTGCAGACAAATTGGTTCAGCCGTTCTTGAGTTATAAATAGTGTAACTAACAGGACTTCCTTTTATACATTAAGAATATTGTAATAATACACAACGGAAAGAGATTATCTCCCAAAATTCGATATTTTGCACAATGTAAGCCTATCTGGAGCTATAAACATTCACACTTTCAATAGAAAATCCTTTGTAAAATTTCGAACGATTTGAATTGTTCAAAAACCAAACTAATATGTTTAAAGTAAAAAACATGAAATACGGGCGGTTTTCGAGTTATAAGTGGTATACGAGGGTCAAACTGAAAGTTCTTAGAAAATCAAAAACTGATTACATTAGCCAGTTATTAGTTTTATTATATCTTTTCAAAATATTGTCCATTGACGTCAATACACCGCTGCATGCGATGGAACCACTGGGAAAAGCACTTTGCCCACTCGTCCTTAGGGGTCTCTTCAATGGCATCGCGATACGCAGCCACCGCTTCTTCAGCATTCATAAACCGCTTTCCTTTAAGTTTTTCTTTAATTTTTGGAAATAAATAAAAATCACAAGGCGCGAGGTCGGGGCTATACGGCGGGTGACCCAGTAATTCAACGTTTGATGTCGCCAAATAGTCGATCGTTCGCTTGGCGGTGTGCGACGAAGCGTTGTCGTGGTGAAGGAGGATCCTACTGCGAGGTCGTTTCTCTCGAACTTTTTCCAAGACAAGTGGCAAACAATTGGTAGTGTACCATTCTGCAGAAACTGTTTTTTGATCCTCTAACACAATTGTTGCGAAATGACCTATCCTTCCAAAGAACGAGGCCACCATTTTTTTTCCCGCACTTCGATCTCTCTTCACTTTAGTTGGCAACTCCTCGAAAGGAAACACCCACTGAGCAGATTGTCTTTTGGTTTCAGGATCATAACAGTAAATCCAGCTTTCGTCACCTGTTAGTATGTCGAACACAGCATTTGAGTCACCTCCGTTAAATCTTTCAATCATTTTACGGCACCAATCCACACGATGGAGTTTTTGAGCCTTAGTCAAATTATGAGGTATCCACCGGGCGCAAAGCTTCCTGACCGCTAAATGTTCGTGGAGGATTTTGTGCACTTGACTCATACCGATGCCTAAGCTTGTCCGAATCTGCTGATAGGTCACTCTTTTGTCAGTCTCTATCATACGCCGCACAACACAGATGTTATTTTCAGTCGTCGCCGTAGAAGGCCGTCCCTCACGTACATCATCAGTGAGATTAGTGCGACCACGTTTAAACTCATTAAACCAGTTGTAAACAGTCGCACGAGATGGGGCTTCATCGTGAAAGGCCAATCGTAGTCTATCATAACTTTCTTGTTGACTTAAATGACATCGAAAGTCATAAAAAATCATTGCACGAAAATTTTCTCGTGTTAAATTCATGTTGACGTGACACAGACAATTTTCAATTTGCCGCCAAATCGTAAAACAAATGACAAATGAATGAAATATA
Source organism: Pyrausta purpuralis (assembly GCA_963924145.1). Taxonomy (NCBI): domain Eukaryota; kingdom Metazoa; phylum Arthropoda; class Insecta; order Lepidoptera; family Crambidae; genus Pyrausta; species Pyrausta purpuralis. Next base: position 18,263,438 of record OZ001668.1, on the reverse strand, counting down.
TACTCAGTAATATTTTGCAAAGAGTTCTATTTTCAAATTTTAGATTTTTTTTTTTATTATATTGTTTATAAGTGGCCAGTTCTAAGAACTTTCAGTTTGACCCTCGTAACTAAAATGACTATCTTTTATGAATATAAATCTCTTCAAAATAATTCTATCTACACTTATGTCTCAGTTAATTTCCTTCATTTCGGATTGGTTTGTGTATATATTATTATGTATGATTATTATTTTGTTATAATAACTTCAGACGACCCATCTGGTGTAGTGGTCGAGAAATCGCCTACTACGCAGCGGGTTGCGGGTTCGATCCCCGCACAATACAAACATTTGTGTGCATGAACATGTATGTTTGTATTGGTCTGGGTGTTTTCTATGTATATTATGTATGTATATATCAACTAAAAGTATTTAAGTATTATATCCGTTGTCTGGCACCCATAACACAAGCTTTGAGTAGCTTACTTTGGGACTAGATGGCGATGTGTGGGAATGTCCAAAGGATATTTATTTATTTGTATATATTAATCTGTTATATTTTATAAACATGTATATTATTAATTCATATTATTCTTTATTTGTATTTATTTTTATATAATTATTTTTATTTTACAGATATATTTATATTCCACTTATTCAGCTCTTATTTTTCTTTTTATGCACAAAATACCCCTTCCTATAAAACTCATAACTTCTTTACTCAAAGGTTGTCTGGAACAGATCGCTTATAACGATAAGACCGCCTAAATTGTACATTTCCTTAAAACGAATTTGTAAATCAATGTATGTTATGTGCAATAAAGAGTTATCTATCTATCTATCTATAGTTATCGCTTTAGGTATAAATGTGTGCAACCTCCTTTCACCCCTCGTATGTTTATTTATAGAGCATTAGAAAAGACGAATTCGTGTTTCTTGCAGACCCTTTGCGGAGTAGTTATAAACAAGACTGTTCAATTTTCGCGAAAAAAATTACTTCTCTTTATTTCAGTAAGCCACTTGGATGGGGTTGAAATAGCTAGGGGTGGAATAGTTTTCGTAAGTTATTGGTTGCATTTAAAGTAACTTCAGTATGTCTCAAAGAACTTAATGTTTTTAAAGTTGTGTAAAATTCGTAAGTTATTTTTTTCAATTTGTTGTCTAAGATAAAATCAGTGCGTTTTAAAAGTCACAAATTTCGAGTGCATGTTTTTTTTTGTATTTTCTTTTTTCCTTCATTTTAGCAGATAATAATGATGATATTTTTCTCTATCATAATAAGGTTTATTTATAAGGAGCTCTCAGATCATTTTGTGTGAAGATCTTTGATGTTTTATTCAAACATTAAATAAAATTCCTAAGAGGTCCTAATCCGTGAATAAACTGAATTATCACGTATAATGAAATAAAAAGAATCACGAATAAATAAATTGTAATAGTTAAATAACAATGGATCTCGAGAGAAACGACCTCGCAGTAGGATCCTCCTTCACCACGACAACGCTTCGTCGCACACCGCCAAGCGAACGATCGACTATTTGGCGACATCAAATGTTGAATTACTGGGTCACCCGCCGTATAGCCCCGACCTCGCGCCTTGTGATTTTTATTTATTTCCAAAAATTAAAGAAAAACTTAAAGGAAAGCGGTTTATGAATGCTGAAGAAGCGGTGGCTGCGTATCGCGATGCCATTGAAGAGACCCCTAAGGACGAGTGGGCAAAGTGCTTTTCCCAGTGGTTCCATCGCATGCAGCGGTGTATTGACGTCAATGGACAATATTTTGAAAAGATATAATAAAACTAATAACTGGCTAATGTAATCAGTTTTTGATTTTCTAAGAACTTTCAGTTTGACCCTCGTATTACTAGCGGACTCAGCGAATTTTGTTTCGCCCCCAGCCTCTACTAGCCCCGGCCCCGTCCCGCCCAGCACAGTTATTTTAAAAGTAAAGCAGTCCAAACAAATTGGTTTCGCCCCGGCCCCGTCGAATGGGATCAAAAGTATCCTATGTATGTCGTTCGCTTGGTTCTAAGCTACCTTCCTTCCGTGCCGCCCAGGCCACTTTCCACCCCAGCCCACGCCCCGTCTAACGGGATAAAAATATTCTGTTTTTCACCTGGTTCTAATATACCTCCCCATCACTTTGCAGACAAATTGGTTCAGCCGTTCTTGAGTTATAAATAGTGTAACTAACAGGACTTCCTTTTATACATTAAGAATATTGTAATAATACACAACGGAAAGAGATTACTCCCAAAATTCGATATTTTGCACAATGTAAGCCTATCTGGAGCTATAAACATTCACACTTTCAATAGAAAATCCTTTGTAAAATTTCGAACGATTTGAATTGTTCAAAAACCAAACTAATATGTTTAAAGTAAAAAACATGAAATACGGGCGGTTTTCGAGTTATAAGTGGTATACGAGGGTCAAACTGAAAGTTCTTAGAAAATCAAAAACTGATTACATTAGCCAGTTATTAGTTTTATTATATCTTTTCAAAATATTGTCCATTGACGTCAATACACCGCTGCATGCGATGGAACCACTGGGAAAAGCACTTTGCCCACTCGTCCTTAGGGGTCTCTTCAATGGCATCGCGATACGCAGCCACCGCTTCTTCAGCATTCATAAACCGCTTTCCTTTAAGTTTTTCTTTAATTTTTGGAAATAAATAAAAATCACAAGGCGCGAGGTCGGGGCTATACGGCGGGTGACCCAGTAATTCAACATTTGATGTCGCCAAATAGTCGATCGTTCGCTTGGCGGTGTGCGACGAAGCGTTGTCGTGGTGAAGGAGGATCCTACTGCGAGGTCGTTTCTCTCGAACTTTTTCCAAGACAAGTGGCAAACAATTGGTAGTGTACCATTCTGCAGAAACTGTTTTTTGATCCTCTAACACAATTGTTGCGAAATGACCTATCCTTCCAAAGAACGAGGCCACCATTTTTTTTCCCGCACTTCGATCTCTCTTCACTTTAGTTGGCAACTCCTCGAAAGGAAACACCCACTGAGCAGATTGTCTTTTGGTTTCAGGATCATAACAGTAAATCCAGCTTTCCTCACCTGTTAGTATGTCGAACACAGCATTTGAGTCACCTCCGTTAAATCTTTCAATCATTTTACGGCACCAATCCACACGATGGAGTTTTTGAGCCTTAGTGAAATTATGAGGTATCCACCGGGCGCAAAGCTTCCTGACCGCTAAATGTTCGTGGAGGATTTTGTGCACTTGACTCATACCGATGCCTAAGCTTGTCCGAATCTGCTGATAGGTCACTCTTTTGTCAGTCTCTATCATACGCCGCACAACACAGATGTTATTTTCAGTCGTCGCCGTAGAAGGCCGTCCCTCACGTACATCATCAGTGAGATTAGTGCGACCACGTTTAAACTCATTAAACCAGTTGTAAACAGTCGCACGAGATGGGGCTTCATCGTGAAAGGCCAATCGTAGTCTATCATAACTTTCTTGTTGACTTAAATGACATCGAAAGTCATAGAAAATCATTGCACGAAAATTTTCTCGTGTTAAATTCATGTTGACGTGACACAGACAATTTTCAATTTGCCGCCAAATCGTAAAACAAATGACAAATGAATGAAATATATACTCAGTAATATTGGCAAAGAGTTCTATTTTCAAATTTTAGATTTTTTTTTTATTATATTGTTTATAAGTGGCCAGTTCTAAGAACTTTCAGTTTGACCCTCGTACTCATAATAACAAAATGATTTTTAAAATCCGACATTAGCCATTTTAAGCTTCAACGTCAAAAATCAATGTAATTATTTGAGCCTAAAATCATACAATGTGCCATCTCCTTTACGGTTTCAGAATGGCTTATTGATGTTTCGCGCGCAACGCAGCTGCGAGCTCAAAAAATACAGCCTTCGTACGTGAAGGTATATTTCTTGGACTGAGATAGGGACTATGAAATGTTTTACATTACGAGTATGTGACAATGCGAGAGACCGATTGTTGCTATTTTAAAATGTACTTTGCTAACAATCTATATAAGTAATCGGAGTGTTGTCTGGCGCGTATAATCAAATCACCTTCGATTTTCGATTCATTCGCTTTCAGAATTTAAGGATTTAATTATGAAATGTTCTCAAATATGCTTTGTAAGAGTAATCACTCTCTGATGTGGAAATTAAATGTAACATTAACTCAATGCTTAGAAGAAAAGAATTATATGCTATTTCGCCTCATTTTTTCACACAGAGAGCTGCGATACACCAAAATATGATACAAGAATTAGCTAATCTTTGTTGATAATGTTGATTGTATCATCGTGATTGAAATTGCCTTAGCCTAAATCAAACGTCAGTTTCAGAAGCAGTATTAAAAGGCGACCTAATTAATTATGATCACCGACCTAATAAGCAATGTTCCTAAGCTTAATTAGTACAGAGCTATGCCTATTTCAAATCAATTTATAGGTATTACAAATTAGTGTTGGGGCATTGTTGTATCGATAGCTCCATTGTAATTTTTTTTCTTTCATTTTCGGTTAATGGGGTTTAAATCTGAGATTCGATTAAACACTACAAAGGTAACATTGTTTGAGTTTACTATTGCGTCCGTGTGCCACGACAGCCCCACAAGCTTTTGGGAGACGTTGAAATGTCAAATGGCTAAGCATTACGAAAAGAAATTAAACCAAAGTTATTATAATAAATATTGTTTTATCCAATTATTCTATTTTACTTATTAATAAAATATTATGCACAGACAAGTAAATTTTGTACTAAAAATTGTTAGAAAAATGGTGACAGACGTCTCCCTGCAATGTTATTTTATGGTCACTGCGAGCGCTATCATCGATTCGGGTTTTCCCACCACCAACATCGCACACAGCGAATATGACGTAGGAAAAACAAAACAAAAAAATAATAATATGATAATATTTCTGTCGATACTCATAGCGTCATTAACATAACTACTTTCATATGTATGGTAAAAGTGGATATTTTGTTTTTTTTTTTAATGTAATTGTATCACTATGTAATTTTAGTTTTTTACTAGTATTACACATTTATTAAGAAGCTCAAAATCACGTAACGAGCGATGGAGAGGGCTATGCTGGGTGTTACTCAACGAGATCGAATCAGAAATGAGGAGATACGCAGAAGGACTAAGGTAACGTACATAGGCTTGAGAATCAGAAAGCTCAAGTGGCAGTGGGCAGGGCACATAGCGCGAAGAACTAATGGCCGTTGGGGAAGGAAAGTTTTAGATGGGAGACCTTTCGACCAAAGACGCAGCGTTGAACTTCCACCGACAAGATAGACAGACGACCTTGTAAAGATCGCACAATCGAACTGGATGCAGACCGCTAGTGATCGGTCGCTATGAAAAGCTGTGGGGGAGGCCTGTGTTCAGCAGTGAACGTCCTTTGGCTGATAACGATGATGAGACCATTCAAAAACTTGAGTGCTATATTGACTTAATTAAACTTTGGCCCTACGTCAAAGTTGAATGATGAGTGCATTACGACAATATCGTATTTATCGAAAACGATACTTGACTATTGATACACAGCACTCCTATTAATTGAAACGTGGTTTGATTTCAGTTCCAATCATAGAGATGCTAAATATAATAATGCTTTGAAACTACAATACGATGCTTCTGACATTATTACTAAATAATCTGTACAGGTATTTCAGTAATTGTAGTGATTACTGTATATTATTTGGTGTTTGATACTTGAAGTATGACGTCACGGACACAGGGGAAACAAAGCAATACATTGAATTCTGTACAATACATAATGTAACTGAAAATTGATCAATATTTCAATTATATTTTTACCGACATCAAAAAAGGAGTTGATCAATTGGTCCTATATATATAAGATGCTATCCTATGTTATTATTATGTGTATGGTGTGCAATAAAGTATTATTATTATTATTATATTCAATTTTAATTTAATTCATCATTTTGAGGTAATTAAATAATTAACTTTAAAAAACCGTCAATTTGATATGTATATTATTACTCTAAAATTATGTATAAATTGGTATATCCAGCGTTAAAACTCTCAGATACTATGGAAACGCGACATGAGTGGCCACCGGCACATGCCGCCGGGCGGTTTGGATCATATACATAGTATAACACTATAGAAAACGTGCGAAAAGTAAATATGTATATCAAATAATAAATATAAATATTAAATTAAATAAGTAAATATGTTAATGTAATTTTTTCCCACTTTCAATTTTCAAACAGCTGATTGGCTGACAGGTACTTGACAGATTTATAAGGTACAGGCTGACTGGTACTTGCTAGATTAAGGGCCAATTTTTCAATGGTCAGATAAAACTTATTAGACTGATAAATTATAAAGCGACAGATTTAAAAAAATGACACCTACCTATGATAGCTGACAAGTAGGTGACTTTCTCAAATTTGTCATATATTATTTTGTTCGACGAATATTTCGTAACTGACTATTGAAAAATCAGCCCTTAATTAACTAAAGTTTAAATAACCTATTTTTTTAAAATATTTACATTTATTAATAACAAACAAGAAATAATAAAACAACGACATGCAACATAAAAAAATAACTTAAAATCTACCTAATAAAATACGAAACCATTTCCTTGTGGCAAGGAGGCTATGATGCTGGCTGCCTAAAAATTGAATATTTTAGTGACGAAAATCATTTTGAAAATGATTAAGGTTTACATGAGTTAAATTTTAGTGTCGTATACAAGGTGTTGGCATTTTCCCCCTACAAACAAAAACATGTTCTTTCAATTGAAAAAGAAAAGTTTTTTTTGTAATTTGTGACTTATGGTTTTACTTTTCATTCCACTTACCTACGAGGTTTAAAAGTTAAAAAATATATATTAAAAGCACTTAAATCAAAAGTGTATAAATGAAAGTTCATCAATCACGTTTGGATTGGTTTCTTACTAACGCCCCTTGATTTAGACGGGTACGTATTATAATACCGAAAGTTCATAATACCTACGCTTGAAACGTCGAAAATCAAAATACCGAACGAATGAAATACCTATACCCGATATACCGAAGCTCAATAAACCGAATTTCAAATAACCGAAAGTTCAAAAACCCAAAAATTCGAAATCCCGAAAGTTTGAAATACCGAAGTTCAAAATCCCGAAAGTAAGATTAACTTCGCAGTAGGCGTTTTTTTATACAATGTGGGTGATACAGTACCTATTGAATTGTAAGATGACTTCTTTTTTTGTTGATTCACTATGCCAAATAAATATTTGTTCTCTAATCAAACATTTGTTTTTCTTAATGAACCTCCGTCTCAATGTATGCAGCAAGCAGGCATGCAGCATGCAAGCAATCAAACAGGCATGCATGTAGCAAGCAGGCATGCAGCATGCAAGCAATCAAGCAGGCATGCAGCATGCAAGCAATCAAGCAGGCATGCAGCATGCAAGCAATCAATCAAGCAAGCAGGCATGCATGCATGTAGCAAGTCGGCATGCAGCATGCAAGCAATCAAACAGGCATGCATGTAGCAGCATGCATAGGTTTTGCACTTCTCCGGCGCTGCGGGAAGTGCAGCCCTTTCGCCCTAGCGTAGCGATCCCATGCGAGCTGGAGGGGCCTCCGCAGCTTCGGCTTGCTGGTCGCTTTCGGCGACCAGCCTCTGAAGCTGCGGAGGCGAGCTCGGTATTTATAACTTTCGATCATATAAACATTCGGCATTCTAAAATTCGGCCTTCCGTTCGTAGGGCTAATGAAATTCGGTATTGTAATACTTACCCATTTAGACGCAACTGTCACCGTCACTCCCGGCCAGTGTGGACAAAGGGTGTCTATGCTCCACCCACAGTTAATTACTTCTCGAAACTCGAATCCATCCTTGAAATTATCTGTTCTGAGTACTCACATACTATAATCTTGGGAGACTTTAATACTGACCTCTTAAAGCAGGATAACCGCTCCTCGCAGCTCAAGTCGATCGTAGATTCTGTGAAACTTCACTTACTACCGTTGCAACCTACACACCACAATCTTTATACAGATGATACGTGGATAGATCATATCATCACCTCGCGCCCGGAGCTCTGTACTAAGCATGGACAGTTACTCGCTCCCGCATTTTCACATCACGACCTTATCTACCTCTGTTATAACCTTCGTCCTCCCAAACGTAAGCCGGAGACCGTGCAACTGCGATGTTTTGCAAAAATAAACCAGCAACAACTTGAGCGGGACTCTTCGGCGCTTGACTGGTCGCTGGTGTCTCGAGCGGATACCATTGATGAGAAAGTCGACATGCTCAATGCTAATATCTTAAAGCTCTTTGACGCTCATGCACCTATCAGGACTGTTCGAGTTAAGCGACCACCAGCTCCTTGGATGACCTGCCAAGTTCGTGAAGCGATGACAAGCCGAGATAGCGCATTTCGTCGTTTTAAAAAAGATCGCTGTTTAGATAAGTGGGACGCGTATAAACGGGCCAGAAACCGCTGCAATAACTTGGTTAGAGCTGCCAGGCGCTGCTATATTCACGAGAATATAGCTAATGCCTCGGGTTCCGATATCTGGAAATTTCTAAAGACTCTCGGTCTTGGTCGACAAACCTCTAACACACCTTCTTCTAGTTTCTCTTTAAATGAACTTAACTCTCACTTTTCTTCAACTCCTCTTCTCGATGATACTATAAAACTCTCAACTATTTCTTATATAGAACGTCTCCCAAGCCAATCAGATAACACGTTAAGTCTCCAATCCCAGTGCTGTTAGTCAATTCCGCCCCATTTCCATATTTCCTTTTCTTTCCAAAATCCTCGAAGCCGCAGCCCAACAACAATTCTCTAAGTTTATTCTAGCCAACAATCTTATAAGCAAGTTTCAATCTGGATTTCGGCCAGGGCACAGCACGACCACGGCTCTCCTAAAAATAATTGACGACGTGAGGGCATGGAGGAGTCACAAGTGACTATCCTTGTCCTGATTGACTTCTCCAATGCCTTCAACACGGTCGATCATGATATCCTTCTCGCCATCCTTTCTCATCTGCGAGTCTCATCTTCTTCTGTGGATTGGTTCTCTTCTTACCTCCGCGGTCGCCAGCAGGCTGTTCGCCTCGGTCAGGCCTTTTCTGACTGGACTGATATGCCGGTTGGTGTGCCGCAAGGAGGTATTCTCTCTCCTATCTTGTTCTCTATATTCATTAATCTATTAACTCCTCTTCTCGCTTCTTCCTTCCACCTCTACGCCGATGACCTCCAACTCTATTCTCAAGCTGATCCATCTGCAATTGATGGTGCTACTCTTCAACTTAACGAGGATCTTCGTGCCATTAGCAGCTGGTCCAGTAAATTTGGCGTCAGGGTGAATCCCAGCAAATGTCAGGCTATTATTATTGGCAGTCCAGGTCAGCTCCAAAAACTTGACATGACGTCTCTGCCTCCTATCGTCTTCGACGGTGAGGTGGTAGCCTATTCGCCTCATGTGAAGAACCTTGGGCTTCACATCGACTGCACACTAAGCTGGGGTCACCACGTGAAAGAAATGAGTAGGAAAGTTACCGGAACTTTACGAGCACTATACCGATTTAAGCATTTCCTCCCCTCTAGCACGAAGGCTCTGCTCGTACAATCTCTGGTTCTGCCCATTTTCGACTACGCCGACGTTTGCTGCACAAATGTCTCCCAAGATCTCCTTAGTAAAATGGACCGGCTCCTTAACAATTGTATAAGATTTGTGTTCGGTCTACGTAAATTTGACCATATATCCCAGTTTCGCAACCAGTTAGGCTGGCTCCCCATTCGGCAGCGTAGGCACATTCGGACACTTTGCATGCTATACTCCATTCTCTTCGATTCTAACTCTCCCTCCTATCTTAAAGATAAATTCTCATACCTCCACTCTTCTCATGACCGGTCCCTTCGCTCTAGTAGCTCTCTGCAACTATTCACTCCCCGTCACACTTCTGGCTTTATGTCCAATTCCTTTACTCTCACAGCCATTCGACTTTGGAATGGGCTTCCAAAAAGTGTCCAAACATCCACCTCGAAATTTACCTTCAAAAAGGCATTACGAACACTATATACGAACTCACTGACCCGTGTCATTGACATTAATTTATCTATGTGTACCATATTATGTATATTTAAATGATGTGTATGTTTATATAATAAATATATTATTTCATTATTTTTATATAATCGTATATAAGTAATAGGCAGTATGTATGTTTATCATTGTATTATAGTTATCTCTATCGCTATTCTCTTCTCTTTTATTGCCTCTATAACTTTACTTGCACCGCCTGTATATATATTTTTCTCTGTCCTGACCTATGGTTGACTGGTAGAGAATGCTTTTGGCATTAAGTCCGCCATATGTACCTACAATTTTATGTTGTGTGCATGAAGTTTTTAAATAAATAATAAATAAAATAAATAAATAAAGGGTGTTTAAAAGGTACTAATATTCGAATGAAATAAAGAAATCCGGATATAGCATTTGGCAACAAAAGTTTATTCAAATTTGCTATTACACATCTACCTTTTAACACCTTTAAAAAAATCAAATACAAAACTTGATAGCTCAGAATTCAGTAGAGACTAGGTTAGGTTCTAATTTAGTTATCTATATCTATACTATTACAAATCTTTATGTTCACAAATTTCTAATTAAATAAAGATAAACCACCAATTTAAGTTTTTAATTTCCTAATTTATTCCAGCATTTATCCTCAAAGGGATTCCTAAGTTATGCTTAAATTAATAGCTAAATTATCCCACTTTTCACTAAAGTTAAAGTAAATACAAGGAAAACCAACCTTGGATTTCAACGGAGGTTACTATTTAAAATCTTTGTTGCATCAAACTACAGACAACTCTGCAACGTTACCCCAAAATTTCACCGATACCGGTCCATCCTCAAAACAGCAGACAAGAAGCAAATCAATCCATCAGGAAAATCTGACTTCAAAAATAATCCAAATAAGGTCTAAGTAAGGTCACTCAAAATAATTTATAAAATGTTAGTTCAACGCACAAACCAAAGTAAAAGTTAAAAAAACACTAACTTTTCATAATAAATATTTACCTGAGGTTACAACATGATCACCAAATTGTGACTGTACAACTTACAGACACGATCAAAAGTGAAACCTAGAAATAAAAGAAAGTTCTAGTTAACCACATTTTTTTTTTCTAAGTGAGGGTGGGTATACTTTTCATCACCCTATTTATGAAATCTATAATAAACCAATTTAATACCTGCAACAGCTGGCTCGCCATATAAATTTTGAATTGATTACTAAACATTTATGCTAATTATTCTATTTGAGACCTGAAATGATAAAATTTAGAACTCTCAATACAATATGCCCAGACGTAGGTAGGTTACATTTTCTTTACAAGGATTTCCAAAGGAGTTTCCCAAAGTACTTACCATTTTCCAGTCGTTTATAAAATAAAATAAAATAAAATAAAATGTATTTGTTTCGGAAACATGTCCATAAGTGTTAGTAAAAAAAATCTCTTAAAAAACTATGTTAGTAAATAGGGATTATAATAAATTTTGGTGTCTTTGGTGGAGTTGAAACTGGGTCTAGTGTCGCATAATGACACTGTCCGTGTCCAACCTCGCCGCGACCACCTTCAAGAGGCTGTTGGAGCTGCCCCGTACCCGCCGCACCAGGGACGCAATGCGTTTCCTAACGATAGCCGAGAGACTGTCTACCACGGCTTCAGCTAGCATCCCCGATGCACTGCAGTGACGCGGCAGCCCCATCAGTCCCCTGAATGCGTTGTTATATTGAGTGCGCAGGGCGCTATACGCTCGTTGGGTGTAATTTGTCCACAGGCTACACGTGTAGAGTGAGTTACAATATGCTGTAAAAAGCGTACGCTTTACTTCTTTAGTGCAACGTGAGAACCTGCGGGACAGCATATTCGCCCTAACGCACAGCGCCCTACGCTCCCTCTCTATATCTAAGTCATCCTTTAATGACTCAGTCACCCAGTGTCCAAGGTATTTAAAGCTCTGTACCTGTCTTAAAGGTTTACCATCGAGTTTTACTGTCGGTACTTTATAGGTCTTGTTTTTGGCCTTAAAGACAAGCAACTCGCTTTTAGCGCAGTTGTACCTTAGACCATGGGCCAGCGCATAACTCTCACAGATGCCAATCAGCCTATTCAAGGCACTGATCGATGGGCTCAGCAGCACCATGTCGTCAGTATAACTAATGTTGTTGACAAAAGTACCATCAACAGAACAGCCGACTCCAGCACTGCTGAGCTTCTCAATCAGCCCGTTCATGTACAGGCTGAATAGCGTCGGAGAGCTAGCGCCACCCTGCCTAACACCACACTCCAACCTGTACATATCAGAAAGTGCACCAGACCATTTAACATAATTTTCCTGGTGTGAGTACCAATATTTCAATATAGAGATGTATTCGTAAGGAAGGACTGTGTGGTTAGCTAGTTTGTTCCATAGGATCTCATATTGAACCAGGTCGAAAGCTTTTGACAGGTCCAAAAACAATGCATAGACTGGCGTCTCCCTTGCAGCGTAGTAGTGCACAGTCTGCTTGAGGCACAGTATAGCAGTTTCAGTGGAGAGACCAGGTCTGAACCCAAACTGCGCATCATTGAGTTTGACGCACTCACCTAACTGTCGCTCAAGCAGCCTGTCCAGCACCCTCGCCACAATAGTCGCCAGAGAAATAGGTCTATAGTTGGACCTGTCACTAATACTACAAGTTTTATTTTTGACAATAGGAACTACTATAGTCTTAAGCATACTTTCAGGCAAGTAGCTGTGACTCAAACACAGAGAGAAAAACATTCCTAGCACACGCGGTAAATGCACGCCAGCATATTGCAAGTGCTCTAGACTTAGGTGGTCGTGTCCGGGTGATTTACCCCTAGTCATTGCTTTCAAGACCGATCGTATGTCCTTGGCCTGAATCACAACCACTTTCCTCCCAGAAAATCGCTCACTACCTGGCTCATCGTTAGACATAGACACAGAGAAACTGTCAGAAGGGAGCACTCTAAAATGATCCTTAAACATATTTGCTATTAGAGCGGGTTCAGTCACCCCATCAACACTCGCTGGAGCACTTGGCCTGGGACTCAGCTTTTTTGTGTGTTTCCAGAAATTCGAGAACTTCTTATTTGCATGTTCGGTGGCTAAAATATTCATTTTAATTTGTTGCTCATTATTTTGGCACCACTTTAATTTGGCTTTAAAAACATTTCTAGAAACACGCATCTTTTCATATAAATATCCCTCACGGGGCCTGTTGTACATTACCCAGTAATTAAACCACAACCTAGCCTCACTATGGGCGGCTTTTACATATTTATTCCACCCGCACACATATTTATTTTTAGAATCAAACTTTTTAGTTCTACTGCTAGAAAGTGCGCCATCTGTTAGCGTATTTATTATCTGGTCGTAGAGATCTAATAATACAACTTCATGTTCAGGATCTTTACACATTACAATTCATTACAATACTTTGTATATTCTAATATCTGTGATTCATCCCGTTCTCCCCATAGAATGTGATTAAACTCACTACTGCGAGACTCATTTTTAGGTATTAAGGTATTTAAGTTGCACTGTATCTCTAGGGGAAAATGGTCTGACCAAAACACTCCATAATTAATTGACACTTTATCGACAGTATCACGAGCTGCCTGGGTCACCACACAGTGATCCAGCCAACTAGTGCTCCCGTGACATTCACTTACATAAGTGTACGCTCCTGAGTCCGGTCCAAGTAACTCCATGTCCACACATTCCCATTTCTGCTCAGCACAGAACCTTTGTAATTCAACATCAAAACGCCTACCCGGGTGTGCGTTTAAATCACCTAGAATGTAACTATATTCTGTATCGCAACTATCTATAATAGCTTGAATTTCACTCAGGCAATGTGTGAACTCCACTAAATTCACAGGGTCATCGGTGGGCATATAAACTGAAAACACTAAGAAAGAGCGCCCTGCACTAGATATCTTCACTGCCACTATTCTATCACTACTACACGGCACGACTGATACGGCACTGAAGGGTCTACCTTGTTTCGCATAATTTTTATTGTCATAATTTTATTTAGCATATCATCAAATAGCATAAACTTCCTTTCGCAGAACATCAATTAGCATTCACTCATTTATCAGACGTTTAAAACGCATAAGCGTGTAAGCTAGAATCATCTTGAGGCAGAAATTTAATATCCATAATAGTCTTAAAGCAGAAACATCCTAACGAAGAAACTTCACAGATAGAATCATCTTGTGGCATACAATTCGTATATATAGTCATTAATAGGCAGAATCATCCTATCGCAGAAAATTCACAGTCCGAATCGTCTTTTGGCATATTTTTCATATTTAATATTCTCCTATAAACCTTAATTTCTCTGTGTATCCCAAGTAGTTCTATCTCAGCAATACTAACATACAACATGCATGGCAAATCAGACATGCAGCATGCAAGCAAGCATTCAGCATGCAAGCAAGCAAGCAAAGCATGCAGCAAGCAAGCAAGCATGCAGCAAGCAAGCAAGCAAGCATAAAGCATGCAAGCAAGCAACAGCTTGCATGCAGCATGCAAGCATGCAACATGCATGGTTTCTGTCACGGCTCCGGCGCTGCGGGGCTCCGGCAGTCCCACGCGAGCTTATCGTCGCAGATGGTTTTCGCTCACCACCGCAGCTTCGGCTTGCTGGCCGGCTTCGCCGGCCAGCCTCAGCCGCGGCGGCGAGCTTTCAAACCACCTGCTCCTCAGCTCGCGGGCTGCCTCGCCCCTCCGCGCCTACGCGATTTTGAATTACACTCTAGGGGTGGGGCAAACAAGACTGCGTGGAGTCGGTTTTGCACCGATTCGTTTCTGTCACTATTTTGTACCACAACTTAATGACTTTTTTATTCAATTTTAGGGTAAAATACTATTTAAAAGAAATAGCAATAGGCGTAGTGAAATTATTCTAAAGGAAATTCTGCTTCCTTCATAGTATGCCTAGTCAAATTATGCCAAATAAACATTATGCTTAGCGAAAGTATGCAAAGTAAAATTTTGCCAAAGGTAATTATGCGTTATAAATTTCTGCTATCTTAAAAGTATGCCATTGTAAATTCGGGCATATAAATATTCGACCAAACAATAATTATGCTAACAGAAAATTCTGCCTGAATAATATTCGACTAAAGAAAATTATGCCAAGTGTGTTATGCCAAGTGACTTTCGGAACAAAAAGATTCTGCCAGATAGAGGGAACCCGGCACTGAAAGCGTTTCTCCTCCATAAAATAGCGACCCCTCCGAACGGCCGACCACGAAGAACACCTGCTGATGTATCAACCGCCGACTTCCCAGTGAACTCGAAGTCCTGGCTTACGGTGCCCAGTAATGGGATATCATGAGGCATAAGAAACGTTTCTTGCAGCGCAATGAGATCCGCTGTACGGCATAACGATCTAATACAGTCTATTGACCTCATTAGCGATTTACAATTAAAAGTCACAAACTTCACTTTGTCATTCATTGACGATTCATATTATTATCAAGATCAGCTAACACCTGTCCACGTTTTCTTTTAAAATCCACAAAACGTCGAAAAGACACTCCCTCAGGCCATAAGCTATCATTTAAAAATAATGATAACTTGTTCTTTGGTACGTAAACAATGTAGGTGCTATATTGTTTTTGTTCCTTAGTGTTAACTTTTCTCAAGGACACCGTCACTTGCGTTCTGTTGCTAATATATTCTACTATGTCCACCTCCGATGTATCCTTATCTACGTTATTTATAAATAAAGGGATTTTTATATCCGCTGCTTTAAATTTTTCCTGTGGATTAGTAGGGGCCTTGCCCTGCACAGTAGAAAAGCGATTTCTGTGTCTTTTTCGTTGAATTTGAATCCAATCATCATTACATTGCTTTTTTCCGAGGTTCAGTTCCTGGTTACTACATTCCCGCACAATCTCAGCCAGTGTTCTTGGATTAGTCGCCTTAATCGGCGTAGAAAAATGCTCCCTATTACTACCGCATAGGGATTTCTCTCTCGGTACGGACTCGCCGATACCAAACGCAGTCGGCTGCGGCGCAATAGAGGGCGACGACGATGACATACGAGTAGGTAGCTTTTCATATGAGTGCGAGTGAGATAGCACTTGCTGTTTATCCGCATCAGTAGCTGATCCACTAATTGCATGCGCTGTCGCTGTCACCGGAGTGTGCGGCAGGCCTACCTGCCTCTATTGTAATTCACAAATGCGCCCTGTGTAGAAACAATCGAGGCATTTTTTGCAATTCGCAAGTCATTCTTGATTTCGTGCAATTGTTCTTGTGTAACATAGGAGTCCTTTATTTCTTTTAACTCAGACTTCAACACAATGATATCCTTAAGCAACCTCGATGCATCTATATGGTCGAAGGTCAACGGAGGCAGTCTCTGTAGCTCCTTGGCAACAAAAATCGGCAACTCATCAGGGTTTGTTTCCTTAAAAACTCTAATAACATCATGTAGATTTTTATAAGACTTCCTCGTTTTATTCCTGGTTATTTTTCGTTGCGACACCGCCGAAAACAATAGACTTTTGGCTGCCTCAATTTCTTCCTCAGAGAAGCTAGATGTGCACAAGTTCACTATTGATTGCTCATCCATTACATCTTGCTTGTTTTGTATGAATGCAAGAAGTTCACTAATTACTATATTGCACGACGAACACTTCAGCATAGACGATGACATTGTGCACACGCGCAAAACGCAACCGCTCGCTAGCGCTCAAGGACGCGAACTGCGAATTTATATCAAATCATTTTCGAAATTAATTCATCCAAATTGACATGTTGGCGGCGTCTGAAACGATAAAAGGAACCACGTGCTCAGACTCTAAGAAATGTCTCGCAACAAACAAAAATCAACGCAAACCTTTCTGCAGATACTTACCAGGAATAACTATCAAACTACAAAATAAATTGAGCGTGCCCCGTAATCAAAATGTTTACTTTTTTTACATTTTAACACACATTCCACTCCGACGACCAACAGTGCGGAAGCGGAAAAAACAGCAGCTGTCACACTTGACAAATGTCAGTGTCAGCATCCATCATATCTATGCCAAAATTTCACGACTGTGGACTGGAGTCCTACATCCATTTAGCTTTTCGTTTCACGCGAACTTAGACAAAAATATACAACGTTACACAACAGATTATGTTAATATTATATCGTATCGCAATATGATGTTAGATGAACGTTAAAATGTGACCTAAAGTCCGTTCCTTTTTGCTTGTCGAATATTGTAAACAATTTTGACATTCCTTTCTACCGAAATGATTCTTTTTAAAATAAAATAACCACATAAATCACCGACTACATAGGAAAAGCATAGTTTAACTCTGAGCTGTTATATATTATTTTAAAAATTACAAAAAGATTGTTTACATCATTCGACTAGCAAAGAAAAACGGACTTTAAGTAGGTAACCTATTATATTATAGGTTACCTTCTTAAAGTCCGTTTTTTGCCCAAAACGTTTTGGGCAAAAAAAGTATGGCATAATTTTATGTTTCTTATCAACCAGTCACTGATGGCCGCTGGGGCAGATAGTTTCTAGATTGGAGACCCTTCAAACAAAGGCGCAGCGTAGAACGTCCACCGAACAGATGGAAAGACGACCTTGAAGATTGCAGGATCACACTGGATGCAGATGGCTTGTGATGTACGTCCTTTGGCTGATAATGATGATAAATATCCTTTGGACATTCCCACACATCGCCATCTAGTCAGCTAAAAAGTAAGCTACTCAAAGCTTGTGTTATGGGTGCCAGACAACGGATATAATACTTAAATACTTTTTGTTTGTAAATACATACATGATATACATAGAAAACAATAGAATGATGATGATGATGAAGATCAGTTAGTCAGGCTTGTCTTGGCAAAATAATTTAACTATCACTAGAAGATAACAAACTTACAAAAAACGTTGACATAGATGTAAAAAAACAATATTCTTAGAATATCTTTAGACCTATATAAAACCTAGTCAAACTAATGAAAACAAGACGGATAATTGCCTTTAAATAGAACGGAAACCGAGCCGGTCTCAGTTTTCAATTAACATGTAAGAGTCTCGGATCTGAGAAAGTTTTGGAAGCCCGTGTCGTCCGAACTTATTGAATAACTGATGACCTAAGACTTGTTAACTAACACCTCGTGAGGCAAGAATTAAGATGGATATTCTTAACTAGCGTTCACCTGCGACTACGTCCGCGCGTTTTGAGTTTACTCCCTCCTCTCCCGTCGTAGCGTGATGTTTAATACATAGAACTCTATAGCTTGTAATATTAGTATAATTTATTTTAGATTAGATTTCCGATCACTTGCGCAGACCCGTTCTAGCTAACTCTGGATTACATCCTTAATCTTAGCATCATGATCAGCCAGAGAAAGTCCACTGCTGAACATGCCTCTTCAACGGTTTTCCACAGCGACGGTTTTGAGCGGTATGCATCAGCGTGATTTTGCGATCTTTACAAGGTCGTCTGTCCATCTTGTCAGTGGATGAACTATACTGCGCCTTTGGTCGAAGGGTCTAGAAAAATGATAGTATTGTTCATGTAGACTATTCGAATGATATTTTGTTTATGTATGTTGTTTCGCCATGCCCGTTTGTCCGTCTGTCCATTCACAGTCCAGCGCAGAGACCTGAAGAGATAGTATACTGTAATTTGGCATAGATATGTAATCTAATCTCCCTGCCCAAGTAGACTTTTTTTTTTGTACCTCTAATACAAGTAACGTGGGGATGACTTTTTTTTCTCTTGCTAAACCCATTGTGTTGCCCTGTGGAGTATCGTTAAATAGGTCTTTTAAAATGATTGTGAGGCTGCTTACATAATTTTTTGATAAAGTTTCCTGTTTCCGTCAAATTCAGCTTTAAAGGCAATTTTTGTTAGAGTTTAATGTAATCCTCTCCCAGCGAAACAGTAGTAGGTAAATACGTGAAAAATTCACAGCACTAGCTTAAACGACGAATTTAGAAGCAAAACTATCACGTTTATTATAAGTAAACAAATAACAGAGTTGTAGTTGTAAATTTTACTTTTAATATTTTGATTTGATTAGCAAAAGTAGGCTTATGTTGTCTGTGGTACTTATGAACAAGTTGGTGTACCAGCGGTATAAAAGAAAAGCAATAAAGAGCGGATGTAAATGGAATACCGCTAATAAAAGTAACGCATTTTACAAGATACACTTATATCATACTAAGCCCTTACTTCAAATATTTTTATATCATACTACATTTTATTCAACAAAAAACTTAAAACTTGTCGATACTTTGTCCCATCAGAAAGTATCAACCCTTAAAGCTGGGGCAGCAACGGAGTTGGCTGAAAACGCCAGTCTCACTTGCAAGTGAGTAAGTGCAAGTTATGTGTTTGACCGTGACGGTAGGAACGTTCTGCTAAATTGCTGTTAAGAAAAAAGTGCTAAAACTAAACTCTGTAACGGCCAATAATACAGCTGGCTGGTTCCTTGCTCAAAGGATTAGCATAGCTATCCAACGCGGCAACGTAGCGAGCATCACAGCCTCCTTGCCGCAAGGATATGGTTTTGTTTTTGAATAGGTAGGTTTTAAGTTATTTTGTTATGTTGTATGTCTTAGTTTTATTTCTTTTACACATTTTCAGCGCACTTTCTACCCTATTTTCTCCGAAAGAAATTAACTACACCCATTAACCAATCAGAGTCCTCCCCTCTTTCTTCCATCCACGGTTTCAAGTTGTTTCCAAGTTTTGCTAAGCGTAATGAGAATCGCTTATAAGTCTTTCTTGTATAAACAACCGGGCCATGATCTGAATAAAGGTAATCGTAAGGTATTTGAGAGATAGAAAGTTAGAAATAAGGTTAAATGAAGTTTATTAAGATTTATGGCCTATTTTACAATGTCTTCTGCTTCTACTTCAAACGATGTACGTTCGACATTTTAATTATAGGTATTTTGGTTAGGGTTTATTTGTCGATGGTGACACAGGTCACTAGTTTACGGTTTTAACCGACTTTAAATAAAAGGAGGTTTCAGTTTGATAATGTTTGTATGAATGTAGATATGTTTCTCCGCGATTTTGATGCAATTTTCAGTGAAGTATTTAATTCATTCGAGAAACATTTTAGTACCTGTTTTGACGGTCTTCCAAAACGGAGACAACTAAAAACGACTTTTTTAAATGAACCGTTTTAAAAAAACTTACGCAAATGACAAAAAACAATGCTTATGATTTTTAATTAGGAGGGCATTTTTTGAGTAATGAAACAGAACTATATTTTGCTACTACAAAACTTTGA
The DNA here is from genome assembly GCA_963924145.1 of Pyrausta purpuralis. Classification (NCBI taxonomy): domain Eukaryota; kingdom Metazoa; phylum Arthropoda; class Insecta; order Lepidoptera; family Crambidae; genus Pyrausta; species Pyrausta purpuralis. The sequence goes on along the minus strand of OZ001668.1, from coordinate 18,243,110 downwards.
AAATGAGAATATTTTGCAATAATCGTGTAGGAAACATGTCAAATAAGTTTTTTAACATAAAAACGGAAAAAAGATTCCTACGTTACCACAAGTTTCAAAAAACTCACAGAACCCATTTATAAATATCTTATGAGGCCTTAAGCACTCCAGACTATAGGAAGGTACTTCATTATTACCAACTACCAGCATTTCCCCTAGCAGACACACATTTGTTTCATAAAGTAATTAGGCTGGCGTCCAGAGCTTATGATTCACGGCAGTTTCATCCAGTGAACATATGAGTCAGTCAGGCCATGTTGTATGTCGCCTGCTACCTAATAGATGTCAGTCTGACTACGTCTGGTCTCTGTTGACTGTAGTTGTAAAAGATTAGCCACTTGTACTGAAAAGATATGTAGGAAATTTGATGTAAAAATACAAGGTTTTCATGCGACTTTGTACAAAAATATGTGAAGATTTTTTATTTTAAATTTTACTGATTACAAATAAAACAATAAGTATCGTGTGCTTTATCCGAGGTCTTAATAATATTTTTATTCGGATTTTTATTTTTATGAATGATATAGGAATATATATATATATATATATATATATACTCACAGCTTTCTTCTGTTACTTATGGTAGTGTTGTTGGTGATTGTAATTAATGGTGATTCTATAAATAATTCAGTAAAAATGCAGAAATCAAATACTAAACAAAAACGGAAAACACAAAAATATATATACTTTTGTACGGACAACAGCATGTCAAGGTAAACACTATGGTATCTTATTCAGTTGTAATAAAGGCTAGTTTGCAACAAAAGTGGGTAACCTGATGTACTGACGGCTGTACATGATGTTATTTTTTTCATTAGAATAATTTCCTTTTCGAACATACTTTTCAACTTCCGTTTTTTAGTAAAATACTTTGAGGGCACATAAACTGTAGATTATCTTACCTTTAATTCATTAACTTCAACTGAAGATTAACAGTTAGTACCTACATGCGAAGTTGTAATGATCTCAGAATGGAACTTTTAAAAGCTTCGAGTGTACTTAGGCTGTAAAAAGGCTTTAAATTGGAAATTTCGATGAAGTAAGTCGTTAAGAATCTTTAGCGGAGCAATTATTCGTTTAAGTCAGACTGATCCGTCCTTCGAACGCAGTGGCACGAATTAAGTGTATTCAACCTTTAATACTAAGTTTGAAGTAGGTAAGTGTTCAGTAATACTAAAGTAGGGTCAAATTAAAAGGTTGTATGTAATAAATTGCTTTTTAATATGGTATAGAATGTTTTAAACACTCACAGTGTCATATTTTATATTCTTAAAGATGAAATAAGAAACCAAAATTTTCGCACGGGCGGGGGACTTGAACTAGCAACTTCTCGGCTAACCGGGTCAAACGCTCTACCAATTGAGCTACCGTGCTGTCAGTCCGACCTTGCGGAATTTGTGATCTCTTAGGGATACGTCATTACGCGTGACGTTAAGCGCCATCTACCCGTCTGTTTATGCAACAGTGGGCCAAGTAGTTATTCTTTACATAATAAATTTAAATTGGAAATTGATGACGCTTCACTATCAAACGGTTTAGAATGTTTTTAACACTCAGAGTGTCATATTTTATATTCATAAAAATAAAATAAGAAACCAAAAATTTGCGCACGGGCGGGACTTGAACCAGCAACTTCTCGGCTGACCGGTAAATATTATGTTCACTTGTTTGTTATCTTAAATTTTGTTTTGAATGAATGAAAGAAATTTATTTCAGACCGTGGTCCGTATTAATGTCAGTGACAAATTTGAACTTTGCCTATGTTAGTAAGAAGGATGCCGCCTAGAAGAAGCCGCTAGCTTTGGTAGCGTGCAAACTAATCCAGCGCTCTAGCATCGGCGAGTGCCACCGGTTAGCCAATGCCGCCAGGATGCCATTTGTACTGTTACGGAGGCGATTTAGGACTGAGGCGCACCGCTTTCGGATCAACGTGTGAAAGCCGTCAGTGTGCACCTCAGCGAACAGAGTCGTATTCTCGTATTAAGTGAATTATGTCAATGTGTCATGGGAATAAATATATTTAAACCTTAATTAGAGGTGGTGTGACGATCTGTCCAGCTTTGCGAGGGATTGGGAATTGTTGGCCGCTGACAGAGACACATGGAAAAAATTGGAGGAGACCTTTACCCAGCAGTGGGATGACGAAGGTTAAATAAAAAAAACTTAATTATTGAATCAAAATAAACAATCAATTAAGCTACATAGTCGGGACAGACAGTTTTTTGTCTCTATAGCGGTAAAAATTAGCACGCGTGATCTTCATACAGCCGCAGGGACTTGCGTTGTCTCCTGTAGAATCTTTAACACGTTCGTTGCGTTATGAGATAGAAAAAGCCCCATCCGTGTCTTCTTGCTGTTGCGGCGCACAAAAGCGCGCGATTTCACTCTGTGCGGGGAGCTGCTACATTGGTATTTCTTTAGGTGTGACTGAGACAAATATACATTTTTTCTTCTCTCGTGAAGTCTATGTTAGTGGCACATTTATTTGGTAATGAGGTTGAAAAGGTCTCATACGCACTGAAGGTAAATTATTCACGTTCAGTGCGGATTGAGGTTTAAATTGCCTCATAAATTGTAGGCCTCACAGACGCACGGAGCGGGGCGCGGGCAGCGCGGGCGCCGGTCGTCTTCTTTTAGTGACGCGCTAACTTTCGATAAGGGAGCACGCTGCGTTTCGCTACCACCAGCCCGCTCGTATCACGTTTTTTCTGTTAACTTTTGTGTTGTACCTGCTACGTATAAATAATATTAACAATGGAACGTCAAGGCAAAAAACGTTGCAGAAAGAAACTTAATTTGTGTGACTCGGATTCTTCTAGTGAATCGGAAGAAGCAAAACAATTAAAATATAGAAAAGTGTTACAAAGGGTTCCAATCAAAAATAGTCCAGTAGAAAAAGTCAAAATTTTAAAAAATGTTCAGATTTGCCCTCCAACGAGAGAAGAAACAGAAAGCGAGTCAGACACTGAAATTTTTACTCCGCCTTCTAAAAAGAACAGAAAAAAAAGTAACATGACGAACCCCGAAAACCAATTGTTTTTAAGTCCCAGTACCGGAAAACAATACACTATCCTACACAACCCAGGACCTTCAAGTAACCAAATTGTGCTCACACCTACTCAAAAATTTTTACGCGACAATAATTATAGTAAGAGTCGAGCATCTTCTCCTGATCCGTTACAAGTTGGTGGTGAAACAAGCAGATGCTCGTCATTAAGTAACATTTCGGTATCAAACTTATTACCCGTGCAACTAACTGAAGAAAACATGCGGGATTTACTGAAAGATACCTCATATACTTATGAAAAGCAGACAATTAAAAATGACAGATATTATGTTTTTGAACACTCCTTTGATGACACGGATGATATTAATACCAACCAAATAAATAAATCCATACAAAACTTACGAAAAAATGAAGGTACAGAGAGCATAGCGGAGGATAGAGAAAATAAACAACAAGTAGAAGAAAAAGAAGATCACGAACGGAAAGTAGTACGCCAAAAGCAAGATAAAGAACAACTGAGACAAGATTATAGCGAACAGCAAGACATAGAAAAAGACATTAGTGTTAACATTATTCAGGGTAGAAGCAATGATGATGAAGCTGATGAAGAAAAAGAAAATTTAAGTACAAAAGACGCCGACAGCAAGGCTCAAGAGAAGGAAAATGAAGAAGGAGAAAAAGAAGCACATGAAAGAGAAAAAGTACGTCAAGAACAGGAAAATAACCAATTGAGACAAGATTATAGCAACCAGCAAGACGTAAATAATGATATTAGTGTCAACATTATCCAGGGTAGAAGCAATGATGATGAATCTGATGTAGAAATTGAAAATTTAAGTACAATAGAAACCGACAGCAGAGCACAGGAGAGGGATAATGAACAAGAAGAATTACGTCAAGAGCAGGAAAATGTTCAATTGAGACAAGGTTATAGTAACCAGCAAGATGTAGCAAATGATATTGGTGTCAACATTATTCAGAGTAGAAGCAATGATAATGAATCAACATCTGATGTAGATGAAAGTTCGGTTGAAAACTCTGAATCAAGTGATGTCGCTATAGATGAAGATGAAGAAAGTGAAACTGAGAACGATTCAGAAGGTGAAAATGAAGTTGCTGACCCTGTAGTTGTCGATGACGAAGACGATTGGATTGACATATCTGATGACATTGATATCGATTTCAACGAAAGTACCCTAAATAGTGTCATAATTCCCCGTTTGCGTAACAAAACCCCTGCAGAAATATACAACTTGTTCTTAACCGATGAAATTGTTGGTAAAATAGTAAATGATACGAACAAATACGCAGAAAAGTATTTAGAAGATCATCAAGATGAAATAAAAGAAAAGTCTCGTCTTAAAGCATGGAAGCCCACAGATGATGAAGAAATGAGAAGATTTTTTGGAGTCATACTTGTGATGGGCCTAAACAAAGTTCCACATATAAACGACTATTGGTCTAAAAAATCAATATACAGAAATGAGTTCATTTGCTCCGTTATGCCAAGGGACAGATTTTTGATTATCTTAAAATTTTGGCATTTCTGTGACGAGTCCATGGATAATACTGGGGATAAATTATATAAAATTCGCCAAATACAGGATATGTTGAATAACCGATATCAAGAAGTGCTCCGTCCTGGCAAGATTTTGGTTATTGATGAATCTATGATTCCATGGCGCGGGCGGCTTAAATTCCGTCAATACATAAAGAATAAGTCACATAAATATGGGGTCAAGTTATATAAATTGTGCACCCCTGAAGGATACTCGTACAATACAATCGTTTATACAGGCAAGGAAGGTAATAATCGAGAGCAAAATCACGGCCAAAAGACTGTTTTGAGGCTAATTAGAGGGCTAGAAAATGAGGGTCGTATTGTTGTAGCTGACAATTTCTACTCCTCTGTTGGGTTGGCCGAAGAACTTTTAACCAAAAAGACGTTCTATTGTGGTACCCTCCTTTCGAACCGAAGGGGATTGCCTAAGACCGTTGTTTCCACAAAATTGAAAAAAGGACAATGTACAGGAAAAATGAAGCCAAATGGCGTAAAAATAATAAAATGGTGTGATAAGCGCCAAGTTCTGATGATCACTACCTGCAAAAATCACAATACAGTTTTAGTAAACACAGGCAAGAAAACAAGAGTAACCAACGAAGATATTCGAAAGCCTTCATGCGTTCTCTTGTACAATGAAAATAAAAAAGGCATAGACTACAGTGACCAAATGTCGTCTTACTACACAACTTTAAAACGCGGATTGAAATGGTACCGAAAAATGATGACAGAATTTTTATTTGGCACTGCTCTGGTAAATGCTTGGATAATCTACAATATGTCTACCACTGGTAACAAAAAGCCGAAGAAAGATTTTACAGAATCCATTATTGAAACATTCACAGGAAAAAGCATCTACGAAAGAGGTACGTATTCATTGTATAGGTCCCCAATAATATTAAACATACAATTATTATATTTATTATTTTAATGTTTCTATAATTTTACCAGTCCTCTCGTTATTTTTATAATTCCATTTTAATTTTTAAAATTTATTTTAAAATAATGAGCTACAAGCTTGACGATGGCGATGACGGTAACGGGGACGCTGACGTTTACACTGACGGTGACCGGGACTGGAAGGCTGACGATGCTGGGCTGGACACTGGCGCTGTTATTCTTGGCGCTCAAGCTTATTGTCTTAATGCACGCATCGCCTACGCACACTACGCATACAACACTAACACATACAAAATAATCACAAATCACTTCTTTTGCATTGCACCTAATATTGATGTGACCGAACGCTTTATTACATGATATCATGGTGTTGCTATAAACTTCGCACTTTTTCATAACTGTAAGCATGTTAAGTTTCAGATTTTGTCTTATTCAGTTTTGGTTTTGTTTGCTGTAAGATTTTTCTACGAAAAATGGCCGTACACAGTAGGCGCACGCTTCTTTTACACTATCTATACTATGATGTTGCTTTAAAATTTGAAACTATATCTCTGCAGTGGATACTTCTTCATAACTGTAAGAATGTTAAAATTCAGTTTTTGTATTAAACAATTTTGATTATGTCTGCTGAAAGATTTTTCTACGAAAAATGGTTGTGTACAGTGGGAGCATGCTTATTTTACACTACCTAGGTTATGGTGTTTCTTTAAACTTTGCAACTATATATATACCTACAGTGGATACTTCTTCATAACTGTCATGTTAACGTTCAGATTTGTCTTAAACAATTTCGATTTTGTTAGCTGAAAGGTTTTTCTTCAAAAATGGTCGTACTCAGTGGGCGCATGCTTCTTTTACACTGCCTAAGTTATGGTATTGCTTTAAACTTTGAAACTATATCCCTGCAGCGGATATTTCTTCATAACTATAAGAATGTTAAATTTCAGTTTTTGTCTTAAACAATTTGGATTTTGTTTGCCGAAAGGTTTTTCTGCAAAAATCGGCCGTACACAGTGGGTGCAGGCTTCTTTTTTACACTTCCTATATCATGATGTTGCTTTGAACAGTGGATATTTCTTCTTAACAGATAGCATTTTAAAGTTCAGTTTTTGTCCTTCACAATTTTGATTTTGTTTGCTGAAAGGCTTACACCAAAATATTTTTATGTTAACTGTCTGTTGTATGTTTTCTTGTCTTAACAATGGGTTTAAAATGCATAACGCTTTAACACGAATGTTGTTTTTCTTATTAATATAAATTCTAAATTTGTGTATTTTTAACTTTTTCTTTTCTTTACAGTTCCAGATCGTATACTAGATATGATGTCTGTCATGTCATCATATCTGGAAAATTCGAGTACATTCCTGCAATGGCGTGGCCACGCACAGTAATAGTAAATGAGTAAGAGTACATGTACAAAACAAACACATCCTTACACACCGAAACACAATACACATACACATTCTCATACTTCAAAAAATATAAATCATACATGTGTGTCATCCTCATCATGGTGACAAATAAAAAAAATACACCTTCTCCTTTGCGTGTTGATTCTGACTTTTATAATGTGTGAGGGCAAACTGACGCACTTATAAAACGAAACCTAACATGAATGTTTTTTCAGGTTTGCCTAAAAGCAGATCTTCAGACCATGCACTTCAAAAAGGCACCCAAAGAAAACGCTGCGTTGGTTGCTACGACAAACTAAGGCTTACGTTAAGTGCAACTCAAGCTGCAAAAAAAACTAAAAAAATTCTTACTTTTTGCGGCCAATGTGAAAAAGCTTTTTGTTTACCCTGTTTTAATGAAAAACATTTTTAAACATTTAATTTTTCTTCAAATAAAAACATTCTGATTATCGTAACTGCAACTTTCTTTTATTCCCATCACTAGTCGATATACAAACCAAACTTTCTTTCAGTGCGTTATGAGGCAGAATAGATGACATATTTTATTTATTTATTTATTCAAAAACAAAATGTCGTAAACGCTGGCGAAGCTAGATTTCAACGAAGTATATATCTAAGTTTACACACGTCAAATATCAATAACATAGAATCATTGTTGACCTGTATAAAGGTTTTTTTAAAAAAACAACTTTCTGAGGTCGAAAAGGTCTCATACGCACTGAAAATAAGTTCAACGTTGACCCAGAAAGGCCTCATCCGCACTGTCTGAAAGTCCTCAGAAAATAGCGCCGCTGTGAACGTGTTAATGGTACCTGTCTAAGTACTGTAAAGTCAAAAGTCTAGGACTCGACTATAAAATTAGGTCACACGTCATGTTTCACTGTCCCCTGAAACTATAAACCACAGTTCCTGGTCTGTCTGTCTGCAGTAAAACAAACTTCAATTATCTTGGTACCATTTGCGTTAACACTTTGGCTAATTCAGGGATTGTGAACATTCGGTGCGATAAGATTTATAAAGTTAAGCGTTTATCTTATTTAAGACCGAAAGAAATACATACTTGTGCCTTAATTATTTTATTAATTAGCGTTGTGCAATGTTTTAGACTCTTTATAAATAATAAATATTATGTTTTTGACATTATTTTTAATTGACAAAACCTTTTGCTAATGTGGCGTCTACTTCAAATACTGAAAACTTTTGCAATTAAATGAAAATTAAGGCAATGAAATTATGTAATCAGTAAGCTCAAGCGTCAATAAATGGACAGAGCACATAGCACGTCGAGCTGATGGCCATAGGAGTGGAAAATATTTAGTGTGAATTGAAGACCCTTCGACCAACGACGCGACGTTGTCCACCGAAATAATGAATAGACGACCTTGGGCAGGATGAAACTGGATGCAGACCGCTTGAGATCGGTTGCTGTGGAAAACTGTGGGGGAGACCTATGTTCAGCATTGGACATCCTTTGGCTGATAATGATGATGATGCATGAAATGATGACGTAATGCCAAATGTTTACCATCCCTGTCTTAGTCTAAGAAAGCCATTCAATACTGAATTATCTAGTTTTACGAGTATTTCGCTATGCATGACGTGCAACAGCTAATTTCGGGTTTGATGAAGCAGTAAAAAGGGATTAAACCGGGTTTACGGTGGGCAATGAAAAAATCAATCGATTCAAGTCGTTAACTCGCCTGTTATAGGGCTGAATAAAATGCGAGCTTATACATTTTTAGGAGTTTATGTCTGACTACAAGTGGAGGATAGTAGGTTTGTATGTTTGTTGTATGAATAGTTCATATGTCTAAAACGCGATTTAGAATAATTTAAATCCTTGTTAAAAATATGGATTATATTTTCCCACTGACAATAATAAAAGTGGAAGACGCAACCTTGTCACGAAACCTACCACAGGTTATGTCAAATTGCAGGTTCGATTTTGTCTCACGAGATAGCGCTAAGGTGACAGCTAAAGGTGGAAATGATTTTATCATGAACACCACCATTCTGAAGAGTCGCCTCCGCCTGTTTACTAATCTGTGTAAAATTGTCAAATAAGACAGAAAAACAAATAGTGACTATGTAAAATGAAAAAAATATGTCATGATGATATCTTAATTGTTGATTTTAATCAATATACATATAACTGTAAATTGTTAAAAACTAGAGTCATTGTATATTTTTGAATCGACGATCGTAATAAACACTTTTTCAATTTTTTTTCTTGAAGCGAAAAATAACAGTTTTTTTCCGAAGCGAAAAAATAGGAAAGCTCTTCTATTTTAATGTGTTGTGACCCAATTATTTTCGACTCCTTATCTGATCGTAGCAATTAAAACTAAATTGCTTTCCACCCTAGGGATGGAAAAGCTATTTCCCACGCAGCTCTCTACACATAAAACTTCAATTTTCGTAACAGTAGAGGTGATAAAAATGTACCTGCGAATAATAGATTAAGGCTGCTACATTATGTAGTTCGATCTTACATGACAAAACCTTTTTTTTGAGATGTATAAGGAAAATAATATTTTTACATGTGAAGCAGCAAACTAAGGTAGTTCAATATACTATTATTTGCTGACGTAGGCGTTTACAGTGGATATTTAATAAAGCTACGAACATGTTATTGTGTGGGAGTTATTTTATTTGGAAAGCCATCCCTATAATAAAACATCAATATTGTACTATATCAGTTTACCAATTTTGGAGAGGCTTAACTTGGGATTCCATAAATAATCACTATTTTATATGACTTATTATTTTATTAGGTAGTCTCATACAGTTGAGAAATTTGAAATTGAAATAGAAATAACATTTTCATAAAATGATGGAACAAAATCTACGTCAATATGTTTGAGTATCTAAAATGTCCGTAAACAATTCACTACCTACCGACTCCATAATCATAAATTTATAGAGGTTGTCTGAAAGAGATCCCTCATAGCGATGAGACCGCCGTAACTGGCAGTTTCCTAATAATTCCTAATAGATTTGTAATAAACCAATGTTATTGCGTACGATGTGCAATAAAGAGTTATCTATCTAGGGCAGGGATGCACAGACCGCGGCCCGCGGGCCGCTTGCGGCCCGCCGGTCGAATACTGGTGGCCCGCCGACAGCAAAAATAATACTCTCGTACATTCGAAAAATATTGAATTCTATTCCAGAATAAAACCAAAAAAAATATGTTCGAAAAGTAATTTGAATCTCGCGCGCGCGCTCTTAAGTGCACGAATTCCCGATTGCTCGCGTAGGTAGATACACGAAGCTTCCAGAGTCGGTTTCGAGATTTCTCCAGACAGTTTTCGACTCTATACGCGCGGTATAAAAGCCACGCTAACCGCAGCGACCCATAGTTCGGTTTTAATTTGAGTGAAGTGTCAATAGTTCTAGTGTAGATTTTAACTCGACTAGCCGGTGTCATATATTTTGATCCACATTCAACGTAGATTTCCCGTCAAGTGCCGTGTATAATTGTGTTGTGAAATCGTAAGTAAAACTCTGTTATTAATAAGTGTTTCCCTACCTATTTAAATCAATTATTTTTGCTAATTTAAAAAAGGATGGGTAATTTAAGTAGGTACTGTAATTGTTTTTAGGTGCTGTGTTAATCCTAGCCAGGATTAGAACGCAACATGGACAAGCCAGGACCTAGTAAAAAACGTAAGGTTAAAGATGAAAATCGGCAGTTTCAAGAAATTTGGACTGAGAAATACTTTTTTGTATGGTCGCATAATAAAGTCGTTTGTTTAATTTGCAAGAATTCTGTTGCGATTGCAAAGGAATATAATGTAAAAAGGCACTATGAAACGCAGCATCCTACTTTTACCAAGTTTACAGGCGAATTAAGAAAGCAAAAAATGTTGTCTTTAAAACGGGAGCTTATTGGTCAGCAAGCTATGTTTACAAAACCCATCCAAGATTCAGAAACAGCTACAGAAGTTAGTTATGAAATTTCTCGAATGATAGCAAAGCGCAGTCGCCCCTTCAATGATGGGGATTTTGTAAAAGAATGCATAGAAATTGCCGCTAAGAAAATGTGTCCAGAAGCAGCAAAAAAGTTTGAGAAAATTCAACTGAATCGTATGACTATCCAAAGACGTATTATGTTATGTGAAACCTCTGTTGGACATATTCAGCAATCCTTTCACGATTTCAGTTGAAAATGCGCCAGAGTCAATGCAGTTAGAAATTATCGACATTCAAAACGACCAAGATTTACGCAACAAATTCAACGAAGGAGACTTGCTGAACTTTTACCGCTGCATTGATAAAAATACGTACAAAGAGTTGCGCATAAACGCTTTTAAATGTGCCAGCTTATTTGGTTCTACCTATATATGTGAACAAACCTTTTCAATACTAAATAATAATAAAACAAAAAATCGAAACCGCCTTGCAAATGAAAGTTTGGAAGCAGTTTTACGTGTTGCTACAAGTAAATTTGAGCCATATATAAAAAAGATTGTAAGCACTATGCAGTGCCACGCTTCAAATTAATAAATTCTTTTTCAATTTTAATACATAATTATCAATTCTTTATTGTCTTTAATTACCTATACTTCTGGCGGCCCGCCATCAGTTCATAATTTGCTCGAGTGGCCCCTAGTCTTAATAAGTCTGTGCATCCCTGATCTAGGGTAATAGAATTTGTATGCAGAATTTTAGGCCTCAAAAAATCCTGAAAGAATGTGGAGTCTCACAGGGAAGTATTTTAGGTCTCCCATTGTTTTTGATGAGTCTATCTATACGAAATCTATACCAAATGAATGCATACTTTTTGCGGACGATATTAGAGTATTAATCAGGATTAATAGGAGCGACTTGGCTCACAAACTTTGAACCGGGCCCTTTACAGATGTAGTTGACTATACTAATAAAAATAAATTATGTATTAATATAAACAGAAATAAATTTATGCATTATGAAATCTTTACATTGAATAAAAAGTCGATCAAGTTGTTTTGTTTAAATTCCTATGTTTCACGTTCGTAAAACACATGATTTGGAAAGAAGATGTTTACCTGGTTTGCCAGAAACTCAGGCGGTTCATTTTTGCCCTTAAAAGAAGCGTTCAACCTGTATCTTATGACGCGGCCTTAGCGGCGTACCATGGTCATATGCAGTCAGTTTTAGGCTGTGGTTTGTTATTGTGGGGTAGCTTGGATGATGCGGTTAAGGCGTTTAAAATGCAAACATACATTAGAGTGATAAATGCTGCTTGGTTTTTATATAGCTGTGAACCGCACTACAGGATATAAATAATATTGTCTCTACCATGTATTTATATTAGAGACGTTTGTATTTTTGGAAAAACTTACCCAAAATACTTTAAGAAACGGAGCGATGTAATATCTCGTGAAAAAAGAACTTATTGTTTTAACCTCCTTGCCCTAGGGATATTTATAAGAGAAAAGGTATTATGTAGTGTGTCGATATAGAAATTAATTATAATTGCCTGACGCATTAAAATTACTTGACGTACTATCATTTTAAAAGTTAGTTAATTGGCTATTGTCTTAGTACTGTTTCTGCAGCCTTAAAGAATATTTTAACAGAAATCCCAATTAATAATGGTATTATGACATTTGTGTTTGAATAAAAATATTGTAAAAACATTTAATTATGGTAGTGCATGTATTCCGCATGCACGCAGGATGCTGAATATTCCTACGGATTTTGTAACTTTGAATAACAAAGCAAGTAAACGTTTGGTGTGATTTGATTTAATATATATTTTATCCACAATATGAAGTTAAAGATCTGTAGCAATTTCTCAATATTTTTAGTACCACTCCTTTCAAAGCCTTCCAAGTCAAACTAAAAGCGAAGCCATTTTGGCGTTGCGTTGCGTCGGTCCATAATCCATATGTCCATATTACAACGCAACCCTTCGCGTGGTATGATGTTCATATTTGTATGTAAAAAGGGCGAGGCTGCACCGCTCCGATGTCATAGCTTCGCCTCGACGCAAATCTGAACGGTTTGCCATACGGTGCGTTGCGGCGTTGGAACGCGCGTGATACCGATTAGAATGATATGGATCGAAGCAACGCCAATGTGGCTACGCTCTTTCGCCCCCATTTTGAGAACTACCAGCTTATTATCTCCACCCTCGCTAACTCAGTGAACAAAGAACACCTGCGTCTCGGAGGAGCAGGTCTGATCATGTCTTCCACTTTTGTCAGATATATCTGGACTGGCTCCTAAGGGAGTTCGGATATTGATTGGACTTCGCCGCTGTTTTCAATACTTTATTACGCCTTCTCGGGTACAGTTGGACTCGATTAGAGGTTAACATTTTAGTAGTTTGGTTTATTTTGTGGACGTATAATAATAATTAACGACGCGTTTGGTATTGGTTAGAGCTCCTGACTATTGCGCCGGCCGTTTTGGGTTCAAATCCCGCAAAGGGCAAATTTTTGTGTGATGAGCACGAATATTTGTACCTAAGTCATGGATGTTTAGTTATTTAAGTATTTATGGAAAACGTCCCATTCATAATCGTTGCCTGGTATTCGTAACACAAGAAAGAAAATTCCTTACTTTAAAACCACGACAATTGGTGTTGTCTGGCGCATATTAATAATTTATTATGTCTGAAATTAGGTGCATATTTTGATTTATAGTGAGATTAGTGTGCTACTAACAACATGTGTATATTAGAGCAAAGCCACAGTAGCGTTGCGTTGCGTCGACGCTGCGATGTATTACCGGAGCAGCTCCGTGTACGAATGTTTGACGACCTCCGTGGTGTAGTGGCTATGAACGCTGTGTTCCAAGGCGTCGCCGCTCCGAGGTCCCGGGTTCGATTCCCGGTCGGGTCAATATAGAAAAAAAAACTATATTGTCTCGGGTCTGGGTGTTGTGGTACCACCGTTGTGTCTGATTTCCATAATACAAGTACATTGGGTACTTACTTTGGGATCAGAGCAATGTATGTGATTGGTGTCCAATATTTAGTTAAAAGAATGACACGCCACGCCTAGCGGTGCATAACTCGACGCCAATGTGGCTCTTGTATAATCTTACTTTAAGGACGGACAATAGAAGAACCAAGGTTCAAAAATCGACAGATATTTGATGTATGAAGCTCTAATGATATTTTTTTCAGCAGCAAAGATATTATGTTGCGTAGTATTTAACGTCAATTTCCGTTATGAAACTGTTACTGTTCTGTGTGTTAACCGTGAATAACGTGATGTGGTTACCAACGCTGTACCAGGTGACTAGTTCTGGAGGGTAGCGGGATCCGAAGAACGGTGCCAGCCGTTGGCCGACCGCAAGTCAGTAGGGGGCCCAAGTAACGCGCCAGCCACGTGCGAAAGGCTGCCCCGCCAACTCGCGAAAAATCCCGATGTGCTCCACCGTGCCAGTTGGCGACTGGAAGGGAGGACCCGGTGGCCACACTCGGGGGGGTTCGGGCGTCCCCGCAGTCTCCAAACTAGTCCCCCACAGGTCAGCTCAGCAAAAGAGCACCACTTGGCACATTGCACAGTACCTCGACGACCTTCCTTTTTACCCACTTCACTCACACTTATGAAACGAAAGACAATGAGAAACAGGATTAAACAACGGCTGCACTTCCTCCCACTTAAAGTGCACCTCACTAATATTAGAGGATTGCACTCAAATCTCGATCCGGTCCACCATCACCTCGAGACTGAGAAGCCACACTTGTTTTTCATAACGGAGACAAAGATAGCAACCCCGTTGGACGTGGCGTACCTCAACTACCCGGGCTACTCTATTGAGCATAAGTTCTTGAAGCAAGCAGGGGTCTGTGTGTACTTTCGAGACGACATTTGTTGCCATCGTCTTCGTTGCTTCGAAAGATCGGGTTTTTCCGTTATTTGGATTTTAGTGGATTCGGGTTCTGCAAAGTATATTTACGTCGGTATCTATAGATCACACAGCGGTGACCGGGAGACGACTCGGCTCTTTGATTACCTGATGGAGATGACTGATCTCGCTCAGCAGCGTTACCCAACAGCAAAGCTCAACTTTTTAGGAGACTTTAACGCCCACCATAAAGAATGGTTGTTCCCGTACGAGAAAACTGACCATGCTGGCTTAGAGGCGCGCAAATTTGCGTTATCGCTAGACCTAACTCAGCTAGTAAAACAGGCTACGCGGATACCAGATATTGCCGGCTATACTGCAAATTGCTTGGACCTTCTGCTGACTACTGATCCGGACAGTCACTCTGTTTCAGTCTCGGCCCCATTGGGCTCGTCTGACCACTGTCTGGTGAAATCCATGTCTCTCTGCACTCCTCCTGATGATAGCCCAAGAGGCACGAGAAGGGTTTGGAGATACGAGTCGGCAGACTGGGATGAAATGCGGCACTTCTTTGCGTCTTATCCTTGGCGGCAGGTTTGCTTCTCGTCGGGTGACCCTTCAATCAGTGCTGATGCGGTGGCAGACGTCATACGGCAGGGAATGGAGTATTTTATTCCTTTCTCCGACATTTCGCTCAACCTTAAAACCTGACCTTGGTACAACAAAGAATGTGCCCAAGCCGAGGCCCTAAAACAGTCTGCATACCGAGCCTGGGTAAACGTTCGCGATTGTAAGGCCGGGGCGAAAATAGTACGCATGAGGAAAAGAGCCTTTAACTCTGCCGCCAAGATTGCTAAGCGAGCCCTGCGTAAGGCCCGATATGAGCATGTCGGACGCATAGGGGCCTAGCTGTCATCACATCCTCCGGGTAGCAAACAGTTTTGGTCCCTGTCTAAGGCAGCGGAAACAAATTTCTGTCGTCCATCTTTGCCCCCTATGCTGAAACCAGATGGCTCGTTGGCTTACACTGCAATTGAGAAGGCAAATCTATTTGCCTCTATCTTCGCGGGCAATTCCCAGCTGGACTCCTGTTCCAAAGAACCACCCACCATAACTCGTTGCGACTCCTCGATGCCCGAGATTGCAGTTCACGTCAAAGAGGTTCGGAGGGTGTTGTGCAAACTGGACGTGCATAAGGCCAGCGGACCTGATGGCATTCCAGCTAGAGTTCTGAGGCACTGTGCACCTGAACTGTCTCCCGTGTTAACACGCCTGTTTCGCCTCTCTCTCCTACTGAAACAAGTGCCGAAATCTTGGAAGATCGCCAATGTACAGCCTCTACCTAAAAAAGGTAACCGAGCTGACCCTGCCAACTACCGACCGATCGCCATAACCTCCTTACTTTGTAAAGTGATGGAGAGGGTCTTAAACAGTAAGTTGCTGACCTACCTACAAGACAATGATCTCCTAAGTGACTGTCAATATGGTTTTCGCCGGGGACGGTCTACAGGAGATCTACTTGCCTATGTCACGCACTGCTGGAGCGAAGCCATCGAGAAACACGGCAAAGCATTGGCTGTCTCGCTTGATATCTCGAAGGCCTTTGACAGGGTTTGGCATGCAGGTTTGCTCAATAAACTTCCAGCTTTCGGCATCCCTGCTGATTTCTGTAGCTGGATATCAGACTTCCTGAGTGACCGGTCGATCAGAGTAGTTGTAGATGGCTGCTCATCTGACCTTAGGGCTATTAATGCCGGAGTTCCTCAGGGGTCAGTTCTCTCTGCAACTCTTTTTCTGCTTCACATCAACGACCTGCTTCAGCCAGGTATCGTTGGATACGCTGACGACAGCACAGTTACAGAGAGATACCTGTCCAGCGCGGGGACCAGTGGGGATGAAGTGCGTCGTTTGAGGGGAGCCATGGTCGAGCGGACAAATATGACCCTGAGCCGTGTCTCGCAGTGGGGCGTTGACAATCGTGTCGAATTCAACGCCAAAAAGACTCAAGCATGTCAGTTTTCGGCAAAGAGGAGTCCTTTCCTACATACTCCAACTTTCCGGGGTACGCCTGTTGCTGTCACCGACCATCTAGAGCTGCTGGGTATGGAGTTGTCGGCTGATCTCAATTTTGGCCCCAACATTGAGCTCAAAGCACAAACTGCTGCTAAAAAACTTGGCATCCTGAACAGAGTGAGGCGATACTTCACGCCTGAACAGCTTTTGACCCTTTACAAAGCGCAAGTCCGGTCCTGCATGGAGTATTGCAGTCACCTCTGGGATGGATCCGCCAAGTACCAGCTTGAAGCACTCGACTCAGTGGAACGCAGAGCCATAAGATTAATAGGTGACGACAAACTGGTGAATGATAAGCTCCATAGCTTAGCCCATCGCCGCAAGGTTGCCAGCTTAGCTGTATTTTACAGACTTTACTTTGGCGAGTGTGCGAAGGAGCTCCATGAGCTCATCCCTCCAGCCCCCTTTTTCCATCGTTCGTCTAGGCGTACCGCGGGATACCATCCTTACCTTGTCGATGTGCCGCTGTTTCGAACTAAGCGCTTCTCGTCCACATTTATAATGCGCACGGCAAAGGAGTGGAACTCGCTGCCCGCGTCGGTGTTTCCAAGGGATTACAATCCGAATCTTTTCAAAATTCGAGTGAACAGGCTTCTTCTGGGCGAGCTCGTTTCATCTTCGACTTCGTCCTAGTCGCATTAGGCTTGGACTGGAGTCAAGAGCGAACCCATACTAAATAAATAAAAAAAAATCTCTGTAACAGAATATCAAAGTCCTAAGCCGGAATAGTATAATTAACAAGTATGACGGTACGCAATTTCTATTCCTTCTCCCTCCAAGACCGATAAAACAGCTATCGTCATGGACCAAATATCATAAGTATTTATGTAGCAGCTAGAGGTCAAAGCGAACGTTGTTTCGCCCCCAGCCCCCGGCCTAGTTTGAAGTTCGTTATTATCCTACTCGAAGCCAAGACAAATCCAACAAAGTAAAAATCATGAAAATTGGCCCATCCACTCTCGAGTAAAGGTGATGTAACTAACACGAGTTTATTTTATGTAACTACTTAATATCGGTTCCGGAAAGTTTATTTCTCGTATTTCCTGTTTAGGGCGACGACGAATACAACGTAGGCAAATTCATGAAAATCGATCCATTTTCTCTCGAGTTTTAAGTGGTGTAACTAACTTCGGCCTTCTTTAATGTTTATAGATAGTAATTGCGGCTGACTGTACACCCATTGTCTTTGCGGATCGAATCGACTGATGATTAACTTTTTGTTCTCTCCCTCTCATTTTGCCATCGCATAAGTTATTGAGCGTGTGTGGGAAGATATTTGGTGAGTATCAAACGTTTTGGATGTTTAATAGACCTGCATATTTCTCATTATTCTTATGTTTTTTGGAGATTCCCACTGGGAGGTTGCCTGAATCGGAATTGTTTTGGAATAGGACTTTTGATCAAATCGACTTACATACCTATTTTTTTGGTTGAATTACACAATAGGTGGTAACTTTGGTGGTTTTAAATAGTATATGATACGGTATCTTGCATAATATGTTACAGAAAATGTACGATATCCGTCATTGTAGACATTTCTTAGGAATTGTATATAATTCCGAAAATTATCCAGAAATGCGTGATGTAAAATATATTGGATACATTTTCCCAACCAGCAATCGGAAATGTAGTGTATTTAATTAATTGTAACCCTTAAAGAGAGCCTAAATAAGACCTCCTTTCTCTAAATCATCGAAATGTGTGAAGATATTATAATTTATAAACCGTTTAATCGTTCCTTTACTGTCTCATGATAGCCTTAATAAAAACTATGATTTTTCATTTAAAAACTTGTTTAGTTTAATTTCTTCACACATAGCGTCCGTTTAATACACTTCCTAATTCAAAACCGGAATTATATAAAATTCCTAGAAAATGTATGAATTTCCTAAAAGACTGTGCATATTGAATAATCTCAAAATCAACATTTTATACATTTCCTGTATAACTTCGGAATAACATACATTTACAACTACGAAGTTATTTAGGAAAATATTTTATTACATAAAAACGTACTGTGCAAATAGCGGATTTACACAAGCAAACGCATTTTCATGGTGCTATAATTAAACCCTTAACAAAAGTAGCCAGCCAAACATAAGCATAACCCAAACATAAGTCAGCCTTGGAGAGTGTTTGTGGTCCTATACGGGTTAAATGTCACCATTAACTCGCATGCCTTGAATTTTGTACTTAATTGCCATAATTTGTGATCTGATGATTCACATTTGGGTGCTGTGTTTAGACGTGCTAGTTACTAGAGGATTAGTCCTACACGGTCGAAATCGGAAGCAAAATTTTTGACATTAAGCGTAGACTAGTTAAATTTTCTGATTATCTGCTGCATGAAATGTCCTTTTTACTTACGTAGCCATATCTTTAATGCCTGAAAACGCTAATTTTGTCTCAGCGCTTTTCAAGCGCCACCTGCTTGGTTTAGAGGAAACAATATCGAGACTTCCGAACCTCGTCTGAGATAGTCAGTTCAGCTAAGTACAGTAAATAAATAAGAACACGCAGTTAAAAAAAAACACATTTATTGGCATGATTTTAAAGTAAGAATACTTCTTTATTCATTAAAAACTTTAGGTACAAAAATAATTGTACGGACAGCACGTCAAGTTAAACACTGCGGTACCTTATGCAGTTGTAATAAGGGCTAGTGTGCAACAAAAGTGGGTAACCTGATATGCTAACGACTGTGCATGATATGGCGGACAGGTATTCTCTGTTAGTCAACCATAAGTTCGCAGCTCGTTCTAGGAAACTCATTTGGTTATTCAGATATCTTAGAAATATTTCAGACAAACAACTTCTAACATATATTTATAAAACTTTAGTCCAGTCTATATTATTGTACTGCATTACCATATGGGGTGGTACCTTTAAAACTAAATTCACCAGTATTGAAAGGGCGCAGAGATCTATATTAAAAGTGATTTTAAAAAAGGGACGGCTATACAGAACGAACCTATTATATAATGATACCGAGGTTTTAACAGTTCGACAACTTTACATATTGCAATGTATTTTAAATATTCATAAACACACTCCAGTAGACCCCAACATTCGTAAAAAACGTAAACGTTTTACTGTTATACCGCAAAAAAAAGTGAGAACTGCATTTGCTCGTAAACAATATTCCGCGCAGTCAGTAAAATTATATAATAAAATAAATAAAATCTTAAACATCTATAACATGACCTATTATGAATGCAAAAAAGCTGTTACAAGTTGGTTATTAACACTCTCATATGATGAAACGGAAGAAGTATTAATGTTTAATGGAAAATAGTTAAACGGCACGATTTGGCACACATAGATACTCACACAAGCACTCATACACACACGCACGCGCACACAGACACACACTCAAACACACGCTCGCACGCACACACACACACACACACACACACACACACACACACACACACACACAATCTGTTGTTAATTTATCTTTTAAAATGTTATTAAAACAAATTAGTAATTAAGTACTCACCTTAGACTGTTAAAGAGCGGGCTCCCCTAACACAAGCGTTTAGCTTAAAAGGGGTTCCCATAATCCTGTAATATCGATGCTGTAAGACTTAATAAAGAAATTTTGAATTTTGAATTTTGAATTTGAATTTGAATAAGTGGTCTCGAAGATGTAGGCGGTGCAAATAAAGTGATAGGGGCATGAAATGAATAGATTACAGCGATAAAGAGTAACAATAGTATTTAAAAACGATGATCATAATTCATACTACACAAACGTGTTGTTTTGGTCAGCGACGAGTGACTCAGGGGTGGCTGTACAAACGATACCGATGCAAAAAAACAAAAAATGAAAAAACAAAACACAAAATAAATTTATTAATGCGATACAGCGATCGAGGCCAAACTACCATCATCAGGTAGCTTCTTCATAGCTTACGAGCTACGGCGTAGTATTTCGTAGATAAGCACGAGGGTGCGAGTATCCCCGTTCATTTTTTCATTTTTTAGAATTGTGAACAGGTTTTCTTTCATAAACCTTGCATTTATTTTAAAGCCCAAAATATGTACCAGAAATGTATGTTGGACCAAAAATATGTACCTGAGTTTTTCTGCCTAGAAATTCACAAGGTAGCCCGGAGTTTGGAAGTTGGCGGTGTTTCACCCCCTTGCCTTGGAAAGCACGTAAAGCCGTTGGTCCTGCGCCTGATCTCACTCCGGTCGTGTCCACTTGCTGTCCCTAGGGGAAGTGAGAGTGAAAGGAATAGAGAGTGCACCTGTGATTGCGCACACACTTGTGCACTATAATATGTCCCGCGCAGTCGGTTAGTCGTTGTGACTGGCCACCGTACTTGAAATCGGCTAGGGGGACTATTACTATTATATTTTAAAGAAAATATTTTTTTTCTAATAAGTTTAAGTTTAACTCAAATTATCATCCCTGCGCTGGATGTCACAGACCTAAATAACACCCTGTATAATATACTCTCATGTACATACTTAATCAATTGTACGCAAGTGTTTTCTTTATTTATTTTTATGAAAACAATTATTCAAGAAGTACAACAAATTAAAACCCTTGTTATATCAAATGGTAAAATATAGAATATAAGAATATACACATTGTATATTCTTTACTGCACAAACAAAATGAAGTACAAATGGTGGATTTAATGCTTTAAAGCATTCTCTACCAGTCAACCATTGGGTGAGGCAGAAACAGTTGAGGCGGCGTAAAAGAACAAAATACTGACATAATTTAGAATAAACTACATACATAAATACCATAAAATTCATATGACATGACGCTGAACAGATATTATATTATTTATTATCATTGAGAAAAAGATTGCGTATAGACTTTTTATACACATATTTTGATGTTGATGTCTTGATCGTATCTGGAAGAGAGTTCCTAAGTCTGATAGCGCTGAGGGTGAAAGAGTTAGAGACATAAGCAACGACCCGTCTGGTGTAGTGGTCGAGAAAATAGATCTCTCACTGTCACCACGCGCTAGGAATGGAGTTCAGAGATGAACTATGTATTTAGTATTGGCACAAAATACCGATAGTACAGCCCTCTGTATAGTAATTGCCTCTTGCCATACGAAAAAAGTTCACTGATCGAATTTTCGCTGTCGAAGAAAAAATAGTTTTGGATTTCTTAAAGTCACGATTCCTATGTATTCAGATTTTGTTCGTACGATATATTTTTTACGTGTAGATATTGATTTTTAGGTAAAACGGTTAGACTCGCAATCGAATTACCACACGAAAAAAGTTCGATTGCCGCGAGAATCGGCCTCCTGAAGTCAAAGTACATACGCGCAAAGCGCGCTCGAGCAACGCACACAAAGACGCCTATTACTGTGTATATACCATAAAATTAATATTCCTATCGGAATAGAAGGACAAGTAAAAGCTATCAAACGAAACCGATTTAAGATGTCAGTAACTAACATAAGTAAGTAATATTTGTAGCTTTAAATGAGATAACCTTTCGATCAGGTGATTTATAACAATGTTCCTAAGTTAAATATAGTGTTCTGCAATGAAGTTAAATATAGTAAGTTAAATATAGTGTTCTGTAAAGTTCTGCATGATAAACAGTCGACACAAAATATTGAACATGCAGCTCTAGTATAAAACTAAATGTTATTTCATTATACAAATTATTCGTCGATATACATTCCCTGTGTTATTCTGTCTTTATTTTTTACGTAAATTAACGTTTGTAGAACAGAATAACCAAACTGCGTACTTTAAATTTGAAGCCCATTGGTAAATATAAGTCGTATATTAAGAGGCTTCGATTTGGACTAATCTACCCGTTAAATGATTATTTGTTGGGGTTATGCCGCTGTATGCGGCAATGCATAACAATCAATCACCGATCAAGTCACTATGTTTCAGACGCATTATTTCTCCAAAATATACACAATTTCACTTTTAAATATAAAAAATCAAATGCACGTAATTTTCAGCGAGCTTCTGCAGGGCGGTCAACTGTTTGACATCTGACAAAAATGGTTCTGCTACCCATCTCTTTTTATCACACAGTTTGCTGCTAGTGACATCCCGCTTTTGTCGTTCTATTCCAAAGGGATAATAATTTTATGGTATATACACATTTTGGTATTGGCAAAAAAATATCGAATGTGGTTGTGAAAGCGGGAAAGCGGGAGGAACGGGATACGGTTGAATGGTCCCTTCTCAAGTTAACCGGGTAATATGTGTAAACGCGGCTCATAACTGGTATGCCACAAACGCAGGTATCCTCACAAATCCACGATAACAACAATTCAGCGGTTACACGGTCGGTGCTAATTGTCACAATTCGCCAAACAATCATGTCCTTTCAGAACACTCGTATGATTTTATACTAAGGGTCTGCTTACCCATCGACAAATAAGCCCTGTTAGCCATGTAAGGCAAAAATAATTTACAAAATTAAAATTCATAAAGATGAAATAAGAAACCAAAAATTTGCGCACGGGCGGGACTTGAACCAGCAACCTTTTGGCTGACCGGGCCAAACGCTCTTAACAATTGAGCTACCGTGCTGTCAATCCGACCCTGCGAAATTTGTGGTCTCCTATGAATACGTCGTTGCGTGACGCTCAGCACCATCTAGCCGTCTGTTGATGAAACAGATGGCCCAAGCAGTTATTCTTTACAGAATAAATTCAACTTGGAAATTGATGACGCTTTGCTCTCTAATGGTTTAGAATGTTTTTAACTATAGAATATGTTCTAATATTAAGCTTTAAATAATAGAACTTTTCGTTCATTCATTTTATCATCGTCATTATCAGCCAAAAGTCGTCCACTGCTGAACATAGGCCTCCCCCACGTCTTTCCACAACGACCTTCTGCATCCAGTTTGATCCTGTGATCTTTACAAGGTCGTCAGTCCATCTTGTCGGTGGACGTCCTACGCTGTGCTTTTAGACGAAAGGTCTCCAATCTAGAACTTTTCTGCCCCAACGGCCATCAGTCCTTCGCGCTATAATGTGCCCTGCCCACTGCTACTTGAGCTTACCGATTCGTAGGGATATGTCCGTTACCTTCCGGTATTCCTCGATTGTGATTCGATCTCGTTGAGAAACACCGAGCATAGCCCTCTCCATCGCTCGTTGTGTTATTTTGAGCTTCTTTATAATGCCCATAGTTAGAGACCACGTTTCGGATCCGTATGTCATCACTGGTAAAAGTAAAGTAAAGTAAAGTAAAATGCGTTTATTGCTTCCCATACAAAAAAGAACTTATCTCTATCACAATTTCTTAAAATTGTAGCTTAAAATAGGAGCAAATGGATGTGGCTCAGCTAGTGTTGGCAGAAGTCAACGCTGATTTTCAGCCACTCCCATCCCTCTTAGATCTTGTGCGAGGGTTTGAGTTACGAGGGCTTAAATAATACAAATAGCAACAAATTTAAATGAATTAGGAAAAACAATACATAATGAAAAAAGAAACAACCTATCTAAAAAAAAAAGCACCTCACTAGCATCCTTTGTGCGTGTATGTGCGTGTATGTGTGTGTGTGTGTGTGTGTGTGTGTGTGTGTGTGTGTGTGTGTGTGTTAAAACACATTGGTTCATAAATATTCATTTTATAAATGCATATAACTCAGGCGCCGGAACCGAACGCGGGACGGCGGTGAGGAAAGCAGCCGCGGGGGGCAGGGTGATACACGTAGCGCGGACCAAACTCTTGCACCTGGACTAGGTTTCTCAAATTCAAATTCTTCTGCTCTCATTTCCGAACATGGCTTAAGATTAAGACCCTCATCCGGTTCCAGCCCTAACCAATGAATAGTTCAAATATGAAACGTTATTTCGAATGATGTACGGCCTGACGCTTAGCACTACTCATTTGTACTATGTAAAACAGGCCGTTAGTAAAGCCCCAAACTGTACTCAAACTTAAAGCTAAAATAAGGAAGAATGTCTCAATAATAGCACTGTGAGTTAGTAACCAACAACGCCATCTAGTGACAGTCTATGAAATGTATGTTAAAGCTTTACCAAAACTAATTATTTATTTATTTAAACTTTATTGCACTGTAAAATGTACAATTGTAAACTGTTAAATGGACTTAATGCCTAATGGCATTCTCTACCAGTCAACCACCTGGTAATGCAGAGAGTTTAATAATGGCACATCATATGATGTTTTGATGCATTCTTGATCAGCCATATCTTTGGGCTAAGCAGAAATGAAATATTTAGGGTATGTTTCAACACCATTGACAAATAAGCGAACCAATGAATATATCCAAAATGGAATGTAATTTCATATGAAGTAGGTAGTCGATACATAACGCTAATGGGAATTTATTCAGGCATTGTAAAACATACGGAGTAATTTGTGATTAGAATATACCACGAAGTTCATACTTGAATCTGGAAATCAATTTCGCATCCATTTTTTTTTATAAATATTGGACACCAATCACATACGAGTACATTTCTCGGATCCCAAAGTAAGTAGCTATAGCACTTGTGTTATGGAAATCAGAAACAACGGTGGTACCACAACACCCAGACCCGAGACAATATACTCTTAGAACATTTTGATTTCTACGTTGAGCCGACCGAGAATCGAACCCGGGACCTCGGAAAGGCGATGCCTTGAAGCCAGCGTGCTTAACCACTACACCACGGAGGTAGAGGTAATTGTTATTAAAATGTAATTGAAATATAATCAACATGTCAAGGACGGCCCCACGATCATCATTAAAAACGTTACCTATATTATTAAATTAATTTTAAATTAACGTGCTTTGGAAAAGGGTAGATGTAAATGAAATTTCAAAGTTACTTAGTAGAGGTAATGAAATTGATAACATTTCATTTAATTTCCACGAAGAATTTATCGAATCTTGTGCTATAGATAGAATGTGGTATTAACTGCTTGAAACAAAACATAAAAAAATAAGTTGCAAGATTCCCAGACGAACCCAGACATTTTTATGGATGAAATCATGTTAGATTTAAGTTCAATAAAAGCTTGTAAAAACTATCATATTGCTATGACTTCTCTTTTCCGAGAAATCCGTGGACAAACATAAATACATACTCACTAACGCTACACACGTAAGCCTTAATAAATCAAAATACTCAAATCTTATTCAATTCCAACGGTATCACCACACACACTGTGTCAAATTGTTATCCTTGTGTTCTAAACTCGGTTAATAAAGTTAGCAAGAAAAGGTCTCAAAAAAATAATGTAACATATAGCTTTTTTATATTTTTTTAATTTTGTGCAGACTACTCTACTCATAAAGGTACCCGCTAAAAATCAGCGTAGTGGTATGCGTTCCGCGAGTGCTTTTTTGACTCGAGTAGTCTAGTTTTTTTTGCAATTTTTTAAGTGTATTCCTTGAAATACATTTAAAACATCGCAAAAAGTCTTCATTCTGATAAAAGTATTTTCCTTTTTAACTGGTTGATTTAACTATAATTAGCTTACCTGTAACATAAAACAGGTATATTTTTAAGTGGATTGGCTTGCATAGATATTTCAACGACTAGAAAATAATGCTTTAACTCAATTCAGCCTTAAAAATGCACTCATGCACCGTAAATGTATTGTAAGAGAGCACTTTGTTTCTAACGAAAGCTCTGCCTATGTGTGTATATTCACTCCACATATATGTAATGAATAATATTGGCAGTTTTATAACGGCGTTAAAGAGGTTTTTGGTTGTTATTTTACAAATAAATTAATTTTATTATAGCTCGGTTGCCTTATCATGGCTATGGGAAACGTCAGAATGCACACGACATTAAAAAGGGAACCCATTACTGAATCGCAATTTTCTTCAACGATTTTTATTCCTCATAAAACCATTCACAGATGTTCTAAACGATACTTAACATGTTCTAGAATCATGTTACATCACTATTTCATTTGGTCGAATGCTTATTATCTACAAACTTACTTCATCGTCACTTCTTTTCATATGATATGTATTTTATCGCAGTAATGTTAGTTTACTATTTTGTTACCCATAATTTTATTTCCACGTTAGTTTCGATATGCAGAATTGTTGAAACATCGAATTTTACTTCACTAAAGTCCGTATTACTTGACAAACGATTTTTGTTACTAATATTATATTGCATACTTTATTAGTAGACAATTTAAAGCATAACTGATATAAATATAAATATCCTTTGGACATACCCACACATCGCCATCTAGTCCCAAAGTAAGTTACTCAAAACTTGTGTTATGGGTGCCAGACAACGGATATAATACTTAAATACTTTTTGTTTGTAAATACAATAATAATAATATACATAGAAAACACCCAGACCAATACAAACAGACATGTTCATGCACACAAATGTTTGTATTGTGCGGGGATCGAACCCGCAACCCGCTGCGTAGTAGGCGATTTCTCGACCACTACACCAGACGGGTCGTCAAATGATGAGGAAGAGTACCTACCTATAAGTATATATAACATATTTGCACAAAATAGACTCAAGGATGAAGTCGGTAAAACAAACAAACAATTCAAAAAACAAACGAAAAGCTCAATGTTGTTGTATCTGGTTTTAAACAAGAACTAGGTCATAAATATGTAATAAAAATTGATATAGTAAATAAACTGCGTTAATCACGACTCGCCGTGGTACTAGTCTGTCCAATACTAGAGGGAAATTCAAAAGCCGGAGGCGCGGAGGCTGATCGCCAAAGGCGACCAGCAAGCTGAAGCTGCGTAGGAGAGTTTGGGTGACTGCGCCTTGTTACACAAGGGCGACGAGGCTGCTATTTCCGCAGCGCATGAGACGAGGAAATCCTGATGCATGCTGCTAGCTTGCTGCATGCATGCCTGCATGCATTGATGCATGTCTGCTTGCTTGCTTGCATGTATTAATGCATGCATGCCTTCTTACTTGAGGGAAAAAATCTATGGGAACCGTTACACATGGAAACAAGTTTTTATGAATGGTTTTATGGATACCTTAATAATTCTATGAAGCATTGATTTGATATATCGTTATTCTGCTCAAAACAACTGCGAATCATTTTGTTGGGAAATGTTATTCAATTATGTAACAGCGATTACTAACTATTCGATTTATCACGAAAAAAAGATATTAACATTCATTGAATAGTTTTCTGTGAAATGAAATTCGGTATCAAAAAATTATGTGTCTTGATAGATACCCTATGTAATGTGATATTAGGCAAAGTAAAAATTCGAAGGAATGCAATTATATTACATGTACAATTATGTCACCTAAAATAAGATTAAATAAAGATCGAATAATTATATCAAATGAAATTAGATACTTTGGTTTCTTATCTCACCTTTATGAATTTGAAATATGACAAGTGAGTGTTAAAACATTCTAAACCATTAAATTTTATCTGTTCCAAAAATGATGTCATACATAATTATGTTAAACAATCATTATGTTATGTGTGATTACTTAGTAAAAGTGATATTCTATCAAACGTTTTTCGACGAAACAAGCGAGAACTTATCGGTATAAGTATAGTTCGGTTTTATTTTTTTGGCGAATATTGTCAACAATTATTTAAAAATAAGATAAACGGGAAACTAACAACCTACATTAATCGTGGAACAAAGCTTTTTTTAAAATCCTATAGTATATAATTAAAATGGTGAAACCGAGCCTTATTTTTTGTTAGAAAATGAATGAACGACAAAAGACTGTTGATAAACACATCTGTAAGGGCAAATTTGTACACCTGATAGAGATGTCCCTATGAAAGTATTGACAGCTGACAACGTGTTGAAAATGTAATCATTATAGTAGCACTCATTTGCTCATAATGACAGATCGCCACTCACCCTCAGAAAACTAAATTACTCGGTGTAGAGGTTGAGTAGTGATGTGATTGTTGCCCCTGTGTCGATAGTTGTCCCCTTACACTATGATTATTCCATTCGTTTTTCAGTAGATTTTCTCGTTAATCATCAACACAGTGTGTAACAGGAATAACGCTAAAGCTCAAACAATCAACTACATTGAGCATACTCATCATTCATCATTATCAGGCAAAGGACGTCCACTGCTGAACAAAGGCCTCCCCCACGGCTTTCCATAGCGACCGATCACTAGCAGTCTGCATCCAGTTTGATCCTGTGATCTTTTTCAGGTCGCCTGTCCATCTTGTTGGTGGACGTCCTACGCTGCGTCTTTGGTCGAAGGGTCTCAAAGCTAGAACTTTCCTGCCCCAACGGCTATCAGTTCTTGAAATTGAAAGGTGAAAAGCACCCTACCATCTATCGATATCAATACAAAATGGCGTCTCTATTCCGAATTAGCCCAATAAGCTCCGTCCTCATAAATTAATGTAAACAAGCCATAAAACCTGATCTGTTTACTGTTTCGGGGTCAGCGACCTCGTTGACAGACAATGCGGTCAAGTGGGAGTCGATTGCGAGTGAGTTTTTGTTGTCTTCAGGAGTACGTTTTATTAGTAGATATCATTATCACTTATCTATGACCTTCTATTTGATTTGAAATTTTACACTTTATAACGCACATACATTCCTGTAAGTAAAGCCACAAATCATATGAGGAATATTTAGAATTGTATTGAAAATAAAGTAACTTTTTGTCTTATTAAAGTTATAATTTACTAATTACTAGGATAAATTCACAACTCAGTTGGCCGTTTCGATGAATCGACATTAGAACGCTTTTAACGTATAGAAATTTAAATTATAGCTATAAAATTAGTATTGTGAAGTAGACACTATTATCATTTCAATTAAACATTATCAGTGTTAATGACGAAATGTGTGAACATAAAAGTTTTATACACACATCAAAAGTGTCTAGGGATCAACATATATTTTTGCAATAACTTTTCTCCTGATTGATATTAATTAAAATTTTCTTTAAGGATTCATCAAATAAAGTGTTTTCGTTGGTCTACAGTAACGATAAACCAAGTCACCTTTGCATTAATAAAGAAATTTGCCATTTTCCTAATAAAGGGTTGTTCGTTGCAACAACAAAAAAAGGTCTTCTTGCGACTGGATACCCTCCATATTCGGCAGATCTCTTCTCTGTAGCATATCCCATGCATGCTCAATCGGGTTCAATTCTGGCGACTGAGCAGGCCAGGGCAGGACTTTGATGTTAGCTGCGGCGATTGTCTGTCTTACAACTCTTGCGGTGTGCGGTCGTGCATTATCACTAATAGTGTCTTCAATGCGTTGTATGTTTTTATAGGGAAAATATTGACAGCTGATTTTCATCTTTTACTCGAATTTGATTGACAGTTCCTGTTTCAAATTATGAAATGCACCAAAAAGGATCCATATAAATTTATAAAATCATAAATTTATTACAAAGCCACATCTCAATCTCAAGAAATCCGCATAGAAATGTTTGGTCCCTAGACACTTTTGATGTGTGTAGGTGTCCTAAACAAAATACCCGTGAAGCCTGAAAATCACACGAGAAAATTCCGGCCAAAATTCTGTATCCATTACTTACCAACTACTTAACCTAATTTTCCCAGGAAGAGTTTCGTATGTCTTTTAATATCAGGAACAGAATACACTAGTTCCCCGGTAATCCCCAAAGAGGGGATTATGGGGTATTACTTACACTTGTGGGTACTCCACCGCTTGATTAGCAGATCAAGGTGTTTTTGGTGGGATCAGACAGACGAATATTATGACATACTTCTGTTATGTTTCTTGAGTATTCTTATAATGATAACTAACTTTTTGATTTTAATATCAATAGAGCCGGCCGGCTTTATTGTAGAATTTCTGAAATTTTTGCAAATCTGTTATCGAGAGAAACTCATTCTGATGATCTTATAACTCGAGATTGTATGGACCACTTATAATGAGTTACACCACTTATAACTCGAGATTGGATGGACCGAGTTTCATGTTTTTTTTACTTAGTTAGATTTGTCTTGACGTGGGATAAGAAGTATATTTGTATATTTATTCTTAATTATAGGCTACTGCTGGCTGAACGCAAAAACCTCAGCCTCTAATTGTCATAAAGAATCTTTTTATGAAAAAATAGTACAGATATTGTTTCGCGGGTCATTTTTCAAACCATCACTCTAGCCAATCATTTATATACTTTTCCTATTGTTAGTAAAATATCATAAACTCACATTTTCACCTATTATTTCCGGTACATTTTTGGCAGATTTGCCAGCAAACTTAAACTATTTTCCAAATAAACTCCGTATGCAGTCCAGATTAAGCCGTAATATCTCAAGCGATGTATAATAAGCGCGAAATATGCAGAGTGCGTCCCCTGAGTAAATATTGTGACCACGTGTGCTCATGTGACAGGTTAGGCATGTGCCACAGGGCGAGCGAGGCTAACGATAACCGTAATCATTCTTTGAAATCAGTCAAAATACTGGCCTCTGTCCCAGAGGATGCTAATCGCGATAAGAATTCGGCATGTATGTCCGTGGCTTTTCGGTCTTGAAATTTCTTTCCAAAAAATCATGTATTCTTTATTATTCTTCAACAACTGCTAGTTTTTAAGTTTATCCTTTTCACGACAAAAGAAGTAAGCAAATCTCTACGGCCTACGTACACAAACGGAAATCAGCAATTAAATTTTGATTTAAAACGTTTTGCCGCGATATTTGTTAACATCAATGAAACTGAATTTTATAAAACGGTTAAAATTCCAAGAAAATTATAATATTACTGGCAGGTAACCTAACTACATGGCTGTTGCATAGTTGTTTACGTCAATAAATAGTTTGTAAGCGTCAAACAAAGATACTTCTGATAGCGCGTTTGCCATTACATTAAGGTTGCAAGCAGCGCTGCAAGAGCTTACGCCTTACCACAAACAGATTGCAAACGTGCGTGCACAATACACAAGAACACTTGTTTTTATTCCCTCTACCAGTTTTGTAAACATGACCGGACAAACTCTGAATGACCGGAGAGAGATCAGGCGCAAAAACAGCAGTTTCTATAGTCGATGTGTTATTAACGAAGTCGTATCAGTCAGTGTCCTGCCATACCCATCTCCCTTTTACTTACCGATTAAAGGCACGGCGGATTTTCCTCTCCCTATTAAAATTATGACGTCCACCGACAAGATGGACAGACGACCTTGTAAAGATTGCAGAATCAAACTGAATACGGACCGCTTGTGATCGGTCGCTGTGGAAAACCGTGGGGGAGGCCTATGCTCAGCAGTGGACGGACCTTGGGCTGATAATGGCGATGACGATTGACATTATGGCTTCAGTTGTTATCGCGCCGGTTATAGTAGGTAGCTTGCAGTGTCCAACAGTCCTAACGGTATAATAAAGAGATCGCGTCGCGCGCACGCGGCCATCTCATTACGTTAAACTGTTTCTGTTGCCTTTAAATAAGGACTTCATCGGGCCCCAAAGTTTTTAATACTTGTCAAAATTATTATCGAAAGTTGTTATCAAAAATATTATTGATCATAAATATTTATTCGCTTTTGCTTTCTCGACTGTGAGTCATTGGCTGCAAAGGTTTAATGAAATATAAAACAGATTCAGATTCAGCTTTTTAGGGTTTCGTAGCTGAATTGCAAAAAACGGAACCCTTATAGTTTCGTCAAGTCTGTCTGTCTGTCTGTCTGTCTGTCTGTGCGTCCGTATGTCACAGCCCTTTTATTCTGTAACTATAAGCATTACACTGTTGAAATTTGGTAGGAAGATGTATCCTGTTAACCGCTTACCGATTCTTATACAAAAAATAAAAAATAATGAGATTTAAGGGGGGGCTCCATACATGAAACGAAAACCAAAAAATATATATTTTATCAAATCTATGCGTGTGGGGTGTCTATGGATAGGTCTTTTAAAATGACATGGAGTTTTCTAAAACCATTTTCTTTTAAAGCCTGACGTTTGAGAGATAGACGCTTCCAAAGTGGTAAAATGGGCGTCCCCCCCCCCCCCCCCATCTAACTTCCAAACCAAGCAAGTGTAAATTTTGAAAAATATATATAATGAGGATCGTAACATATACTTTCAACGAAAGGACGGGACCGAACGAGAAGTTTTAGCACATTTTCAACAACCGCAAACCTAACTTTGTACTTCATACAAATACTATATTTGCAGTCAACAAAATATTGTGGTATTTTACTAAGTAGAGGTAAGTGGATTGCCTAATTCAGTTAAAGGTGGCACGGAACCCTCAGTGCGCGAGTCCGACTCGCACTTGGCCGGTTTTTGCTTCCTACATTATAGTTCATACATAGTAAATATATTTGCAATCACAACGTACTCTGGTTGTAAATGATAAGAGTGAGAATATCGTAATTTTCCCTTTAAATCGATCCTAGGCGCGTATTGCGATGCAGTTTTGATAGATAAGCTCAGCTTTACTGTCAAATTAGCAATTCGTATTGCGGTTTCCCATGATATGTAAAATATTATTATAATAAAAAAACATGAATATTAAAATTCGTACCATTGTAGTATTATTTTATTGATAATATTTTTTTAGACTTAATCGGAATTGAGCTGCCTGGAATTTGAACGACTAAAGTTGGATCGCAATATATTGCTGATATTTATAGATACCGATATGGATTTTATCGACAGTTTTGACAGTACTAACGTTTGAAATGTCTCAAAATTTTACACGAAGCTTACCGCGCATTAAACTCAAATTTTTTGTATTGATTTTCAAAAGATATTATCCAGAAATTAGCCACGGAAAATCACCAACATTTTACTATCTACAAAACCATTTATTGATTCATCAAATCACACGTAACCTTTTACGATATTACAATCACTATCAGACCGATAACAATCCATTGGGTTAATAAACAGTTAATGATAGTAACAGAACACTGTCAAAATATTGAGACGGAACCCTCCTGAAAGGTGAGAAGACTTAACGAGGGTCAATGACCTCGGATCATGCGTAAGGGATGGATTGTTTTGGATGACACCATTAATAATCGCCCTTGGTTGAAGTTGAGTAAAAACGTTTTTTCTTTTTGAAACAGTGCAAGTATATGTGAATGTAGGTTTTAATTTGACAGTGTAAACGCTACTGCAATTTAGTTAATTTCGGAACTTATATAAATAATTAATTTTTATAGGTAACCTGCGACCCGCCCCGGCTTCGCACGGATGCAATGGTTGATCCATCTCGTAGAGTTCAGCCATCGTTTGCAATGTAAGCGCAAAAAATGAGTTTGCTTACGAATTCACTTAGAAACGCTACCATTTTCAGTGTTTCATTTCTATATTATGCATTTATTATACGCAAAAACCTTCCCCTTGAATAATTGTATCTATTAAAAAGCACTTCAGTATAATCCGTAGCGTAGTTTTAAAGATTAAATCATACATACATATAAACAGCGGAAAGCGACTTTGTTTTATACAATGTAGTGATGTGAATCCTGTAACAAAAGTATTGCGAGTCAATTGATGTCTCATTACGAAAAAAAATCTTTTATGAATTTCTGCAACTGCATCTAGTTTTTAAAATACACGTTTTACCTATTATTAAATGTCTAAAGTTCTTATATAAGCGTTGCTAAGCAATCTTTAAAATTTTCTTATATCTTGAAATTCATCAATATCGGTTCACCGCTTGCAAAATGTCTCTGTCGTAGCTAGGATTTGTACCGGGAAAGATTCGCTATCGCCACATACATCTACGTTGCCTCAAATCAGCATCCGGAGTCGTTCCAATCTCGTTTTAATCTCGCTTCCATCTCGCGTCCTAAGACAAAGGCGTTCTTAAAACTAAGATTAAGATGTAAACCATCACTTAGCCTGGGGCTCGTTAAGGGACCGCCGTGGTCATCGTGTCATGCCCACGTGACGCCCACATCAAGGTACTATGGGTCGGTGGGGTGGCTATGACCATTAGTTGGGTGTTTTCGGGAGAACTCAGGAATAAGATAATTTGTTACACAACATATTGTGCATACAAAAACAGGCAAAACACACCATTTTTTTTTTTATTTAGTTAAAAACACTTTAAAGCCCAAAATAACTGTGTACAAAAGGTGGAATAATTGCTAAAAGCATTATCACCTAGTCATATCTTTAGACCATTAGGTCATGCAGAAAGGATGTAAGGCCTCTGCCTCGAATTTTGCTGGCAGCGGGGCGAGACCGGCAGGATCTGATACATAAAATCGAATGGACCGGTTCTCGAAAACAGCAGCGTGGTATCGGCGCGTCAACAAGCATCAAGCGCCGCCGCTGCTGCCGCCCCGCTGCCCGCAAAAATCAAGGCTGAGGCCTTATGGGTGCTGGAGAATGTAGAAATTGAAAAAACGCAACAAAATATTATAATGTACTCAAATAATAATAAATAACGTGTAACGTTAAATGCGCAAAACCTGAAAATAGTTTGATTAGAATAACGAGCAAAATCAATTAAACCACTTTTTAAAATAGGTCACAATTTTCAAATACATGACAAGCAATGGTTAGTTCTTTATGAGCGTAAATAATAATAATTAAAATGTCAGTGCGGCGTAGCGGCCCGGTGAATACCTACCGAATCCTATCTTGACAGAGCGTCGTCAACAGAGCAAAATTAGCAGATGTATTAGTAATAGTTTAAACACCACATAAAATCTTATATTATTTTTTAAGAATAGTTTTTCTTTCAGAATTAGGTCAGGTTAGGTTCTGCACATTTAATATTACACGTTATATAGATACCTTATTATATTTAGAAGTTTATAAAATAAATAAACATAAATATAAAATAAATTTAGCGTAACTATCAAATACATAAATATTTTTTTACACATACATTATTTACAAGTTTCACAATTACACAAATTTACGTATTTCGTTCTAAAAAGACAAATTGATCGCTTTTGTAGGTTAAATATTGAATGCTGACATATATTTTATATTCGACCTAAATTCCATAGTTAACTTCTATATATAATTTCTTGTAACATAAAATATTTTGTATTGCGATTTCGACCGAAGCACAAAAATATGCTCAAACTGAAAAAAAAACAATAATCCGGCGCAAACACAACTCATAGTCAACCTACTCAATGCATCTCAAGCTTCCAAAGCCGTTGCCTTAATGATCCCGGCGCCCCGACTACTTCATACACCTTATTGCTTGGCTCATAAGGTTTAAATTACCAGATTCAAACGTGTATTGTACGATTTGTAGAGAGACTAATAAATGGGATAGATGAGTGACACCAGGAAGCTTTTAAGGTTATTCCGACATTGTAACAATTATACTGAACTAACTACGGTTAAGGGACCGATTTTACTAACGTCAGATAAGACTTATCCGACTGAATAAGTATGAAATTACAACCGACTTCAAAAAAGGAGGAGGTTATCAATTCGACTGTATGTTTTTTTTTGTATCTATGTTACCTCATATCTCAGTCGTTTGTTGACCGACTCGAAAAATTTTTTCGTCTATTTAGAGGATATACCTTCAAGTTGGTCCCATTTTTTCCAATTTGGCATCTGATGATGGGATCTTGGTGTGATCGAGAGAAACCCTCAAATTTTAAAGGCACGTATAGTGTTTCTTTACTAGAATCTTAATGTTGACGTGTTGTTACGTCTGAAAGTCAACATCTTGTGGGGTTGAGCTGATGGTGGAACTCCTTAACGGTTAGGAGTTTAGTAATTATAATGAAAGAACTTATAATAGGTAGTTTGTAGCTTCTTAAAGAACAGAGTCATAAGGTGTAACTTCCCCTCCCACTCTAATGTAATCTCTAAACATGAAGAAATTAAATTAACTTGAAAAAAAAGTAAAAACCGACTTCAAAAAGAAATTGTTTGCCTAAAAAAAGGTTCCTTTCCTTTCAATAGTCAAGAGTTTATTTAAGACTTTTTAGTGCATTTTAGTTTTGAAGTCGGTTTTTACTTTTCATAAATGTTTTGCTGACAAATAGGTGTCGTCGAATTCGGCGTATTGTACTAATTCCACGAAAATTCTTTATCAGACGTTGGTATAAACGCTAAATCGTATTGTCATGTATGCATGTTTTATACATATAAACCTTCCTCTTGAATCACTTTATTAATTAAAAAACCGGCCAGGTACGAGTCGGACTCGCATACTAAGGGTTCCGTGCCAATTTAAACTGAATAATATATCCTCTTACTTCCACTTAGCCAAATTACCACAAGATTTTGTTGACAGCTTGTATATAACATGGTTTTTCATAGTATTTGTATGAATAACAAAGTTATGTTTGCGGTTATTAAAAATATGCTCTATCTCAAAATTAACTAAGTTCGATCTTGTTCTAATCAACTGTCTTTGGAAGTCTTTGTCAAGATTTACATCATGGGCCTTTTTCAAAATTTACCCTTGCTTAGTTTTAACGGGGACGCCCATTTTATCACATTGGCAGCATCTATCTCTCAAACGTTAGACTTTTCGAGAAAATGGTTTAAAGAACCTTGATGTCATTTTAAAAGACCTATCCATTGACACCCTACACGCATAGGTTTGACAAAAAAAAATCGGTTTCAGTTTCATGTATGGGAGCTAAATATCATTATTATTATTTTTGTACAGGAATCCTAAAGCGGTTAACAGGAT
Source organism: Pyrausta purpuralis (assembly GCA_963924145.1). NCBI lineage: Eukaryota > Metazoa > Arthropoda > Insecta > Lepidoptera > Crambidae > Pyrausta > Pyrausta purpuralis. The sequence goes on along the minus strand of OZ001668.1, from coordinate 18,205,788 downwards.
ACATTTTTCTACCAAATTTCAACAGTGTGATGCTTATAGTTACAGAATAAAGTGGCTGTGACATACGGACGGACAGACAGACATACAGACCGACTTGACGAAACTAAAAGGGTTCTGGTTTTGTTATACACACGGTACCCTAAAACCATATCAAAATCCGTTGCGTAGTTTAAAATATTTAAACGCACATACATACAGACAGCGGGAAGCGACTTCGTTTTATACTATGAATAATGATTGTGACAATGGTCAGCGCACACCATCTCACTTAACCTAAGAACCAATTTTTTAAACGGAAATGTTTTTTTTCGAGGACTCGTAAAATCAATAATATATGGTGGGCAACTGAATGGCTCACGGGGCACTCAGACCGGCCAATTGATAAAATTTTAAATTTAGGCGCCTATAGCTTAAATTGACTAGTTTGTACTACTAGATATCTTTATATTGGAGCACATGGACTCTTATAGAAATGAATTTATAAAATTGTTACATCCCATGCCATTAAGTGGGTTGTAAATTTTATAATTAACTTATTTTTTCATCCAATTGGGCTGGGTTATTCGCCAGATTAGTCCCACAATTTAATTCTGCAACTCGTCCCATTGTATTTCTGGGACCAGTTTGATTTAATATTTTTTTATTATTATTTGTAACTTGCACCAAGCAGGCCTAAGATTCCTCTTTTGTGGTGCGTGTTAGTGAATTTACCGTCGTGATGCTTAAAAATTCAAATCAAGGGATCAAAGAAACGTATTATAATCTCAAAGGTCAGTCCCCGACCTGAATGAACCGGACTGGTTTCGATTACTAATAGCATTAGTCCGTTTTGGCTTCGTTTGGAACTATTTATAACGCCCGCCTCTGAGAAATGCACGATGCAAGAGTCGTGAGAATGTAAAATGGCGTTTACACTGTTTGGGAAACGCTAGGGCACTATTCCGGAGCCCGTAAGTAAGGAAAAAAATCGTGACTATGTGGGAAACCGTGAGGGCTATGTTTAGCAGTGGACGTCCTATGGTTGATAATGATGATGATTATGGGTAAAACGCCAGCTAAAGCACTGTTGAAACGTCTGCATTATAAAAAGCATTTTGGCTCGAATTAAATTATTGTGATATGTATATGCAGAAGATATAACGAATATGATACTAAAGTCTTATTTAATTTATAATACATAAAGACCTATCAATTTTTACTCTTTTACTAGGCTTAAATTTTTTAAAAAAATGTTATTACATTTAAATTTCATTATTTATTACATGACTGATAAAGATAACAGAAACAGTGCGAGTGCCATGAATAATATTGAAAATAAAAACATTACCTTTACACGAATTTTACGAAATGCGTGTAAACGGCTAGTGTGAAAGCACTCTTAAATGCCTAATGACTAGCAAGGCGCCGCGAGTTCGGTTGCTTTCAAATGATGAATCGGGCTTTCAAAAATTAATAATGCCCATTATTTTAAGAGTCATTTAATTAAAATTTAATACTTCATTCATTCTTTAGAGTGGCAGTTATTTCGTTATGAAATAGACCGGCTTACTTGTCGTGGCTGGTGGTAGAAACTGATTGAGTACTTTTATTTAACGTTTTCGTACACAAAAAAAAATACATTTATTTTAAATTAAAGAAAATCTTAATCTCGTAGATTTAATACATTGAGCGCTAAATCGTAAAGAACTTTTGTGAACCGTTAATTCATAAAAGATAGGATTGAGGTAATCTGTCAAATGTATATCTATAACTTTTTATTACTATCTATACTTCATTGTAGTCGCAAACATTAAATTGGTAGGAATATCAGAAACAATTTCGCTTTATTGCCAGCAAATCAAAAATCGAGAGAAAATAATGAAATTGGTTTCCAGTTTCCAAGTGGTACCCCCGAGAGCGGTCTGGCTCTAGACAAACACTAGGACACTTTTATCAAGGAATCTAGGTCACTAGCCGGGAGATAGGACAGACTGCGCCTAGACTTGCCTCTTCTTACTGCGCCCTATATACAGGGTAAAATGAAGTGATGTGCAAATATTTGTTGTATTTGGTTTCGAATTTGACGACCTCCGTGGTGTAGTGGCTAAGCACTCTAGGTTTTAAAGCGTCACCGCTCCGAGGCCCTGTTCGATTCCCGGTCGGGTCAATATAGAAATCAAAATTTCCTATATTGTCTCGGGTGGGTGTTGTGATTGTGATGCCACCGTTGTGTCTTTGGAATCATAGCAATGTATGTGATTGGTGTCCAATATTTATTTATTAAGTATAGTATAGTTCACAATAAATCGATAGATTACAATTTAACGGATTTATAAAACTTATAAATTGTTATCACGCGGTTCTTACAATATGACGGTGACTTTAAATATATCTAATATGCATATAAAGTCGAACAAATACAGCAATGAACACATAATAGAGTATGTAAAATCCAAACTATCAAAATTTACCTATTAGACGCACTTTTTAGGGTTCCGTAGCCGAATGGCAAAAAACGGAACCCTTATAGTTTCCTCAAGTCTGTCTGGTCTGTCTGTCTGTCCGTCCGTATGTCGCAGCCACTTTATGCTGCAACTATAGGCATCACACTGTTGAAATTTGGTAGGAAGATGTATCCTGTTAACCACTTTACGATTCTTATACAAAAATAAATAAATAAAGATATTTTAGGGGGGGCTCCCACACACGAAACTTAAACCGAATTTTTTTTTTTTGTCAAACCTATTTAAGTCTAACGTTTGAACAATAGACGCATCCAGTGTGGTGTGGTTAAATGGGCGGCCCCCTCCCCCCTTTATCTTCTAAACTAAGCGAGTGCAAATTTTGAAAAAATAGCACATTTTCAACAACCGCATACATAACTGTGTTCTTTATACAAACACTATGAAAAACAAAGTTATATTTGCTGTAAACAAAATATTGTGGTATTTTAGCTAAGTGGAAGAAAGTGGATTATCTAATTCAGTTAAAATTGGCACGGAACCCTCATTGCGCGAGTCCGACTCGCACTTGGCCGGTTTTGAAACAGTTCACACAGCACTGAAGTGTCTTCATTAGCCTACGCTTATTCATAATTAAAATGCGGTTAACATACATGGTCTCTAGGGTAATAGAACATATATAGATGATATTCAAAATGCAAAATATAACGTATCAGAATAGTACCTAAAATCGAGAACACTCAATCATGCAAATCATATTTCACAAAATTTAAATTGCCTTGCCACTGTAAAAATATACGCAAATTTTTTAAGATGAAAGAAAAACATAAGAAATAAAAACAAATTTTGCTTTCCACACTAACGAATCAAAATTTTAAATACTAGCCCGTATAATTCGGCAGTTAAAATTCTTAATAAATTGCCATGTCATATCCAAAGAGAGCGTAGCATTAAATCTTTTTCAAAATCCTTACGATCATACTTCATAAATAACAAAATCCTACTTCTCATTAAATGAATATTGTAATAATAATAAAAAATTCTGCTCTATATCCTAATTCTTTAGTTCCTAACTTATTTTAAAAACATAGTTTAATTTTTATACCTTAACTTTAAGCTACACTTAAAGTCTAGTATATATATACTTTCTGAGTAACCAGGTTTATAAGAACACTTTATTATTACTCTTGTCACCGATGTAAATTAACATTTAGTCATAATCAGCCAAAGGACGTCCACTGCCGAACATAGGCCTCCCCCACGGCTTTCCACAGCGACCGATCACCAGCGGTCTGCATCCAGTTTGATCCTGCGATCTTTTTAAGGTCGTCTGTCCATCTTGTTGGTGGTCGTCCTACGCTGCGTCCTTGGTCAAAGGGTCTCCAATCTAGAACTTTCCTGCCCCAACGACCATCAGTTCTTCGCGCTATGTGCCCTGCCCACTGCCACTTAAGCTTACTGATTCTCAAGGCTATGTCCGTTACCTTGGTTCTTCTACATATCTCTTCGTTTCTGATTCGATCTCGTAGAGAAACATTTAGTATGTATGAATAAATGATTAAACGCACTTCTAATGGTACAATGTTTTTAACAAAACGTCCATGCCCTGTGCAACCCTGTATGCAGCTTGAATTACAATTTATGTAAGACTTCTTGTCTTAGCGTGTCCCGTAAAGACCACTACATACCGGTAATAGGAAGCTATGGGAGCGTGTATTAAGCTGAGAAAAAAAATAGAGGCATTTTAACTCTCTTTTAACATCCTAACCTAACCCTATCCTGATTGTAATCTATACTAATATTATAAAGCTGAAGAGTTTGTTTGTTTGTTTGTTTGTTTGTTTGAACGCGCTAATCTCAAAAACTACTGGCCCGATTTGAAAAATTTTTTTTACGTTGGATAGTCCATTTATCGAGGAAGGCTTTAAGCTATATAACATAAAGATACGACTCATAAGACCACAGCAGAAATGAAAAATGTTGCGAAAACGGGAGAAAGATATTCCTTTTGAGAGCTTTCGCTGCATACGCTGCGGAAACCGCTTAAGTTACACAAAAATCATGTATAACAGGATTGTTCAGCATTAAGAGTTCTATAATAAAGTCCGCGACAGCATATGTCTATCTTTTATGGTTGACTTACTACAACCTTTTTTATGTTAATAAATTTGTAAAAAAATAATACATTATTTTTAGAGGTGTATTATACACACAGGTATTTATTCTTATCAAAATAAATACATTCATCATCACGAGCATTTCATTTAGAACCAAGTTGCCCTTTATATCATTTGATTTCAATAAATATCTTAGGAGCTATCACAGTTTAACATAACTCGGCACCAAAATAATGTTCGCAGCTTAAGTACAACGTGCGCTTGCACTAATATATTATAAAGCTGAAGAGTTTATTTGTTTGAACGCGCTTTTCTCAGGAACTGCAGGACTGATTTAAAAAAATATTTCTGTGTTGGATAGCTTATTTATCGAGAAAGGCTTTAGGATATAAAACATGACGCTGCGACGGGAGGGGAGGGTGCAAACTCAAAACGCGCGGACGAAGTCGCGGGGGACCGCTAGTAATACATATAATAAATGCGAAAGTTTGTGACGACGGATGCATGTTTGTTACTTCTTCACGCAAAAACTACGCAATGGATTTTGATGTCATTTTACAATAATATAGCTCATACACCAAAATAGCATATAGACGCATTCATAACAAATTTCCCCGCGAAACCGCTAGTCATCTTTACAAAAGGAAAACATCAAGACTGTCTTTTAACTAGCAAATTTTTCGTTCTTTATTTCTCTTCAAGACAAAATTAATCAATAAGAAACACTTAAAGCTATTCCGACCGGCAATTCTTACGATTCCCGTAAAATTCTTATCGGGACTGTAAAAAGGTATGTCCAGCAGTAATCGGTAGATACAAATCGCATCTCAGCCTCACAATAATTAAAGAGCTACAATACCTAATGACGTCGACAAAAAATCGTCTGAATGCGATCCGATGCTGACAAAAAACTAGTCGCCGGCTTGGCAAAGAATAAACTGCAGAGGAATAAATATGTTTTAGTTTGTGCCTCGTGAATGCAATAAGTTTATCAATAAAGCTCTAAGTATTTTTGCTTCTCTATTTTTGATCGAATTTTCAATATCAATAATTTTGGTATTAAAGCAAATTAATACCTATTATAATTTTGTGTTCTGCATCTGTGGGACGTCCACTGACAAGATGGATGGACGAGCTTGTTAAAATCGCGGGATCTCACTGGATGCAGATCGTTTGTGATCGGTCGCTGTGGAAAACCGTGGGGGAGACCTATTCTCAGCAGTGGACGTCCTTTGGCTGATAATGATGATGATGATAATAATTCTGCATCTTGAATAGAAGTAATGTGCACTGAAATACATGGGATCAAAATCAAGGTCATTATTAATGTTACTACGATTTTATTTTTTCACCATTGATTAACGGTATCCGTATGTGATGTCGACGACTATTTTAACAATTCTTTGTACGAAGTGTCTCATCTGGATGCTGTTATTTTTATTCTATGCCCGGTCGTGCCTACAAAAAGTTTGATATTAAGTAGAGACGATGTGTTGCGAATGGGATGATTCGACGTTTCTCTGTTCGGTCCTTTGGTCAATAGCCCAACATTTGGGGAGTCTCGGAGTTGGTCTACTACTTAGTTTTGTTTATTTGGACCTATTCATCGGTACTTTCGTGGAGTTTAGGTGGAAACTGGAGTCTAGGACTTTGTGTTTTCCGTTTTATGGTTCATTTGATTTGCTTTACGTAGGTCTGTGAGTATTCAACTCACATCAATAGGCTTGATCTATTAATATATAAGTTTCTTGTGGTTGACTGCAAAATAGTATCTTGACTCTACAGTCTAGCAATTTAAAATAAATACATAGTGTTCAGGTGATTCCAGACAGTCATTTTAGTCTGCCATCAAAAGTACTAAAACAATAAAAGAAGTTCAATGTAGTCAATAAAATAACGCACTGTCTTGAATTCATAAATAGACCTGAGAGTGCAGATCAACAATTCAGACAGAATAAGTACCTTGATTGGGTTCAACGACCTCGTTATACCTGGACTAGATAGGTCGTGTTTTACTATTGGTACTTTATCGTCTATTAAATGCGTTTATTGTACACTTAACTCATTATTATTGAAGTTGGAGAGTAAATAATAAATTGTTGTGGAACATCAACGGCGATTTGAGTGCAAGAAATATTTTAAGTAATCACCCACGGTTTCTCGAATCGAATAGATGCATAGTTTATTGTTCTCGTTTTAAAATCATATGAAAAATAGTACTACGACAAAGTAATTGGATCTATATATATATTCCGTGGTCGTTGGTTTCAAGTGTCGCCATCTCTTGAGGTTCCGGGTTCGATTCCCGGTCGGGTCTATGTAGAAAATATATTAATAAATAGCCTTTGGACATTCCCACACATAGCCATCTAGTCCCAAAGTAAGCTACTCAAAGCTTGTGTTATGGGTGCCAGACAACGGATATAATACTTAAATACTTTTTGTTTTTAAATACATATATGACATACATAGAAAACACCCAGACCAATACAAACAGACATGTTCATGCACACAAATGTTTGTATTGTGCGGGGATCGAACCCGCAACCCGCTGCGTAGTAGGCGATTTCTCGACCACTACACCAGACGGGTCGTCAAAACGTTCTTTTTTATATTGTCTCGGTTCTGGGTGTTGTGGTACCACCGTTGTGTCTGATTTCCATAACACAAGTGCATTAGCTGTTTACTTTGGGATCAGAGCAATGTATGTGATTGGTGTAAAAAAAAACGTGTTAGTTACATTGTTTAGAACTCAAAAACGGCTGAACCGTTTGGCTGAAAATTGGTGGGGAGGTAACTTTGAACCAGGAAAAGGACATAGGATACTTTTAATCCCGTTCATCAGGGCCGGGACTGGGGCGGGACGGGGCCGGGGCGAAAAAACAACGGTTCGTCCGATGGTTTAAAATATTTGTTCGGACTCTTGTCACTTGTCCCATTTGGGTCAAACTAACGAGGAAGAGTGCCTAATAGACAAATATATTTTTGAACTTCTTTCAACACGTCAATTAGGTATTATTACTGATACACTAAAAGTTGTTCTGCATAACTTGTTTATTATTGTTATTGTTGACACGCGTTCATCTTTATCTAGTTCCCGCGGCTGTCAAATATATTATATTGGTATTGAATTATTATCGATAGTGATAACGAAACTGTGTCATAATATTTAGCTTATTCAGTATGGTTACTAGCAAATTCATATATGCTATGTAGCTGGAGTTCATTCTTCTTCTACCTGCTTAGATATCAACCTAACAAAAAACGATTGTATGTGCCAAATTCGAAATTTCTTTGATACTTTACTTATCTTCGAGAAAATTGTTTTAAAGAATAATCAGTGACTTATCACTTTAAATGATGGAACTACTATAACTAGCATATGGAACTGACACCACGAACAAATTGCGTGCTCCAAGAATTGACGCCACTTGCCAATAACTCACACAAACGATTTTATATTCGAAATTAACCTTCAAGGAATATGTCACAATCTTGTCACCGTATTTGACATATTTGTTGCTCGACATTGCTTCTCTATTCGTCGTAATAACAAGTAACAACTCACTGCTTGAGATACATGACTTTACCTCAGAATTACAGCTTACCCAGTTCTCAACAAGACCTTCATGACTGAGGGCATCTGGAATGGTTCCAGAACGTTCTGCTAGTTGCACCTAAGTGCTTAAATTAATCAATTGTTTTAATCCACTCGTGAGCAGCTGTTGACCGCCCGGTAAATTGAATGTGGACATGGTCAGAAGTGGAGCGGTTTTAAGTGTAAGCTTTAGAAGTATGAGGAGAGGTTTTAAAAACTTTGCCGCTGAATTTTGAATTAAATAAGTCATTTGCGCTGAAAAAGCAAACGATGACAAGGTACCTACTCCAACGCTATAACAACACACAACTTTGTTAATACGGATTCAGTACGTTTTAACTTTACAACGACCTGAGGTCAAGTATACAGAACAATCACTACAATAAAAAAATATGCGACAAACAACACACCAATTGTCTGGTTTCGATGTAAGGAATTTTCATTCTTGTGTTACGAAGTTCCAGATAACGATTATGACGCGAACGTTTTTAATAAATACTAAAATACTAATAACATCTATGTTTTAGTCTATGTAATGAGCACATTTGTACAAATGTGCTCATTACACAAAAATTTGCCCCATTATATGAACTCGTAGTTATTAAACAACCTCGTAATAATTTTCTTTTTGACTGACCGAGCCTTTTTAGGGTTCCGTAGCCGAATGGCAAAAAACGGAACCCTAATAGTTTCGTCAAGTCTGTCTGTCTGTCTGTCCGTCCGTATGTCACACCTATTTTATTCTGTAACTATAAGCATTACACAATTTAAATTTGTTAGAAAGATGTATCTTGTAAGCCGCTTACCGATTCTCATACAAAAAATAAAAAATAATGACAGTTAAGGGGGGTCTCATACATACATGAAACTGAAACCAAAAAATTTTTTTTTGTCAAACCTATGCGTGTGGGGTGTCTATGAATAGGCCTTTTAAAATAACATAGAGGTTTCTAAAACCATTTTCTTTTAAAGTCAAACGTTTCATAGCTAGACGCTTCCAAAGTATTAAAATGGGCGTCCCCCCCCATCTAATTTCTAAACCAAGCAAGTGTAAATTTTGAAAAAAATATATGATGTACATCACAAACATTTACACATAAATACTTTTAACGAAAATTGGTTCGGACGGGATCGAACGAGTAGTTTTCATAACTTTTTACTTCATACAAACACTATGAAAAACAAAGTTATGTTTGTAGTCAACAAAATATTGTGGTATTTTACTAAGTAGAAGTAAATGGATTCCCTAATTCAGTTTAAGTTGGTACGGAACCTTCAGTGCGCGAGTCCGACTCGTACTTGGCCGGTTTTTTTTAGTCTTACAAACTGTAAAATAGTCATGTGAAGAAGTTATAATATCCTTGCTAAATGACTTATAAATATTTAAATTACTCTGTCGCAATAAAAATGTAAAGATGTTGATTCTGTATTGAGACTAATCTGCTTCTGAATCGCTACAATAAATCTTAGTGCATGAAACGCCCTTAGTCCTAACCTACAAATACCCGCTAACGCTTGTAGTTCCGCTCCCCGCTATTTCCCGCACTAACCTCCCCCTTCCTGAACTCGCTCGAGATCTATTTATTGTTGTAGCACGTGTTACTTTATTTGACATAAATTGTATTTAAATGGCTTGTTAGTTTGTACTGACTTTGTAAAATTTTAAGAGTCCTTTGATCTTAACAATTTACCCAGACAAGAATGGAAGGGATTTTTGTTATCTTGATTTATTTAGCATTGTTATCGTAAACAAGGCTTATATTAAGTTTTTGAATTAATTTATGTCTATTTGTGATAGGGTAGCTGGTGTCGGATTATTTTCTACAGTTGTTGACACAAATATTTATATTTTATTAAACTTTGTTAGACGCGAATTTTATGATTATTATATCAAAAAGTTTAATTATAAGAAAAAGCATCTTTTAATACCAAACACAACACTTTTGATAACTGTAGGTGCCGCTGGGTTTCTGAAACATAAGTTTCTCTATGTATAGAAATTGAGAATTGTTTAAGTAGAAAATGAAGTCTCAGGTCATATAAAACAGTGTAAAATTATTTTTTAAATAAAAAGTTAGTATCGAGTTACCTTTTTAAAAGGTAAACTAATATTATTTACTTTTTTAATATGTCTATCAATTTAAGTACAGTTAATCAAAAATAAACATTTACCATCTTTCTAGTTTCTAGCTCCCATTTGTTAGACTGCTAATATTTTCAGCTAGCTGTAATAAAATTTAAGGCGAAGGGTAGTATTAGATTTAGATAAATAAGCAAACACGATCTTCTCCTACTGCAATGATTTTCTGACTACAGTATTTTTTATTATTTTCAGACCCTGGGCAGGACAAAAGTCGCAAGGAACCATAATTTTATGTTCGTATTTAGTCATTTCTACTTGTTGTAAGAATACAAGTCGTATACCAGACTTATTATTACTACAGACAGGCAAAATAAATGTGTCTAACAATAGTTAATATCAATAGATAAACTTCCACACAAACCCGGGTTAGCTAGCTCTGTATTAAACCATTATTAGAAAAATCTGTGACATCATAAAGTGAGATAAGCTTGTTAACTCTTTCAAGTGGGCCTAAAATTTTATATCAATACAAAACTCGTCCCAACGAACACAAGCTCGTCCCATATCTCTTTACCCTACGCCTTAAGAAACACCCCCAGGAGTTGATTACAAATGTTTATCATCTTTTATGTTATTTACTCCCTTAAGGGCTATAAAATAATTAATATCGCTGGTGCATACGACTTTAAGCGACGCAATAAGATGCGTTATTTATCCTAGACGCGTTTGGACGTTACTCGTGGAGATTTTGCCGTTTGAGGGACGGTAATGAAACGATTTTGTACCGATAAAAAGACTAATACTCAATTTATTTATTAATAGTAATGGGAAAATCTCGTAACCAGCGGTTTAATATTTACGATCGTAAGTGTTTTGCAGAAAAATTGCCCGCACCAACGCTCATTGAAATAGCAATTCTGACATTGGGTTAAGGTAGTTCTTCTTCAAAACACATACAACCGTGTATATTTAACCGCTGGTAACGAAACTTCACCATTACTAACGATGAAGATATTGGGCCTTATCGTAAAAGATAACGGTCATCATGACATCAGACATATTCTAGCCCCATATGAGCCATAATTGATTGATATAAACTAATTATTGACGTTCATAAGTGGCATTTTGTGTCCTAAATTAAATAAATTATTTTTGACTTCGACTTGACTTTGAATTTGTTGAAAGATCATCAACACTCATCGGAAAGTATAAAATGCAGTAAGCATTTCTGTTCCTAAATATTTTTTATATTGTCCAAAACATAATTTTATGAATATCGAAAAATAGAAATTTCTTATTATCTTAAGAAAAATCATTAAGCTTTTAATGGCGTCATTAGATTAGATAACCTACGCTTAATTCAATTTTATGAAAAACAAATGTGTTTTTTGAAGAAAATGTTCTTCTACTCTTTTTGACGTAAATAAGCAAAAATTACAGTATTACCTCAGCTCATTATTTAAGAGTTGAGAAAACCTAATTTTTGTTATTAAAAAAAAATACTGTATTGTTACTTTTCGATTATTATATCGTTTCAATATCGTTCGCCGCGATGCACCAATCGGCAATTCCTATGCAGATTCCATGCGGTTAATATTGCAGTGTATTTAGAGGCGCTATCAAATAGTTTTAATTGAGCAGAAATTGTATGAAATAACACCGACGGCTGTATAAATATACAGTTACTCGATTGAAGTGCATAAAAACTTGTTTTAAATGTGTTTTGCAGGACTATACATTTCTACTGTGTACCTGGTACATTTATTTTTATTTTTTGCGCTAATAACATGTGCAATTTAATTCAGAAACTTTTCTGATAATGTGCTTAAAAATTAATATATCCAAGAACGACGGAAATGCACTGTATTACTATTAATGGAATAATAGGCATAAAATAAGGGAAAAGACGCTAGTTTATTGAAATATAGCTAAAACTTTTACACACGTATTGTGTATCGAGGACACCAAAGCAAAGAAAATAAACATAACAGCATTGACATAACATGACAAAACAATAAAAAAACATAGCAAAATAAAATATAATAATGTGGCAAGGAGTTCGCCATAATACCAATTAATAAAATGTGCTGCACACACTTAAGACCCAATCGAAATAGATTTTGAATATACCTAGCTTTAATCTGTATTAATTCAATTCAGTAACCTAGATCAATGTTATCTACCAGTTACAGCATTTTTAATTCATATATTTTGACACTTAATTATGTTTAAACTTAATGCTTAAAGCATTATCTGCTAGTCCATTGACAGTATTCACCAGAATAAAATCGGTAAATAATAAAAATATGTGCTATTAAGATAAAAGTAGACAGTATTAAGGTGATTATTTTATTCTTCATACATGAATTCTCCAGTTTAAAAAGGACTTAAGAAAAAAAACCGTCTAAGTGCGAGTCGGACTCGCGCACTGACGGTTCCGTGCCAACTTGAACTAAATTAAGGTACACTTAGCCAAAATACCACAATATTTTGTTGACAGCAAAAATAACTTTGTTTTTCATAGTACTTGTATGAAATACAAAGTTACATTTGCATTTGATGAAAATGTGCTACATCTCAAAAACTGTTAGTTCGATCTCGTTGAAAGTGTTTGTAAAGATCTATACATCATGTATTATTTCCAAAATTTAGTTAGAGGGGGACGCCCATTTACCACTTTGGAATCGTCTATCTTACAAACGTTTAACTTTCAGATAAAATGATCTTACAAACCTCGATGTCATTTAAAAATACCTATCCATAGACACCCCACATGCATAGGTTTGAGCAAAAACAATATTTTTTTTTGTTGCATGTATGGGAGCCCCCTCAAATATTATTATTTTGTATTTATTGTATTACAATCGTAAAGCGGTTAACATAATACACATACCTACCAAGTTTCTTCTATGTAATGCCAATAGTTTCAGAATCAAGTAGCTGTGACATGACGGACAGACTGACGGACAGATTTGACGAAACCATAAGGTTTCGGTTTTTTGCCATTCGACTACGGAACCCTAAAAACGAGTTTGACTTTAATACTCATACAAACATACAGAACCTCTTTTTCAAAAAAAAAACTTTTTATTATTTCTAGGTGGTATGACGAAATGTCAGATTTAAGTCGTCCTTTAGACGACCTAAGTTATCTTATGTAAACGCATGATAACTTTGCGTTACGCGTCGGGTCACCCAGGGCATCTGCGAAAGGTGAAACGCTTTGGTGATGGTAATCCAGTGGGTGAATTGCGATTAACACTATATTTTTATAGCGATTTTACTTATAGTCAATCTTCATCAGGCGAACCAATGAGGAGACCTATCATCAAAAATGAAATCTTACTGCTAAGAAAGATGACAAATAAATGAATAAAAATCATGGGGATCCTCTATTTTGTAACTATTTTTTATTTTTAGTTTTTTTCTTACACAACTACCGAGCTTCTAAATGTCATCCTTGTAGGTTATCTAGAAAAAGGTTAGATTTGGGTACTATATGTCTGTCATCAGTGCTAAAATTTACGTTTTTTTTACTTTCATATCTTAATAACCGTTTGAGCCAGCTTCATGAAATTTGGCCTCCTAGATGTCCAAATGGATATAATTAAACACACGTAGTTATATGTGTTTACGTTAAAGAGGTTTGAGTAAAAGAAGGCTCAAAAATGGCACCAAGTAATTCGTGTAATATTACACTCGATGCTGACTTGCCAGTTCCGTAGCTTGAACTTGGCTTGACATGCCTTCGCGTTTCTAGATTATTCAATGCATCAGTTTATTATGTTTTTTTAAATAAGTTTTAATCCAGTCGAGTATTTGGAAAACAAGCCTTATTAAAAGTTGTTTAGCATCTGATAGGCCTACTCCGAGGCATAAGGTTTCGGGCTAGCACTAAACGATAAAATGTGATTCTCTACGGGTGTCTTAAAATAAATGAAATATTTTCATAGACAACGCACCATATGTTTGAAAGTCATACGAAACAATCCACGTCTAAAAAAAGAATGAAACTGAATGATGGCAAATAATGGATGCTTTTTTAATATTTAAAGAGCTCGTTAGATAGACAATAAGTAATAAAAATTATGTATTTTTCTGTTTTGTCAGGTTGAAAAGTTGAAGAGAGAGAGTTTGAAGCTTCGAAGATTATACATATATGAGAGTAGAAATACAATTACCTAAACTAGGTACTTTCTATAATCCGTAAATTATGCGTATAAGCCGTAGCAATCATTAAAATTTATGCTTCATGAAAAGAGGAAATATAGTAATAGGAAATTATGGAATCATATGTTTTCTCGGGTCTGTAGTTCGGAAGAGAAAATTATTAATTTTATTTCTAATAAACGATTTATCGCACGCTTTTGTTTAGTTGTGAATTTACGAATAACCGAATAACAATGATATATAAACATAACTATATTTTCTAAGTTAAAAAATATAATTCATACTTATTTTACCTCAATATGAAAAGCTACGGCCACACATCTATTAAAACACAGCACCTTAAAAGGTAATTAACAAAAATATTTAGTTAGCTTGGGGTGTACTGCAATCTTGCTTTAATCCGTTCAAGTACCAAGAAGTGCTATGTATATATTTTTTTATTAATTAATTCAGTGACTTTTAGATCCTTTACACACTGCGCGACTATTAGCAGCGATGCAGTAGCGATGCTAACGCACGCTAGCACCGAGACAGTCGCTATGCAGAAGCTGGAAATTGACAAATTATGTACTAAATTTTGGCGACTGCATCGATACTAACGCGCGTTAGTATCGATGCAGTCGGGTTTTTGCAGTAATGCTAACTGCATCGATGCTGAATTGAATCTGTTCATTACGTGAGTCGCGATGCTGAACGCGTTTTCAAAATACGCGACTGCATCGATGCTAAAAGTAGCAGTGTGTAAGGGGTCTTAGACAGTATGTGAGTCCCATCGTAACCTAATGTCAATTATCTCAACAACCAAACATTTACTTTATTAAAAAAAGTACTAACAATAACTAAATAATAAAAATAAAAAAACAAATGACTGTCACTGATAAATAAAGATCCAAGCAGTTCAATTCCCATTTAACTAGTTGAGCCGCCAAATTGGCATTAAACAATCTTTATTTGCCTAAACATTATGATATTAGTTACAACTATTATTGCGATGCAACCTAAAAAAAAAGAATTTCTATTTCACTTACTCGTATAGTAATGTCCCACGCTAATCATTAGATTATACGAAATCGTACTATGAATTTTCGAATCCGTTCAAAAGCAGAGCTGCTAAACTGTCAAAGCAACTTTGCAATACTGTGGCAATACGGTCCCTGATGTGTTTGATATAAACCAACTGTCTAGCAGACTTTAATAATAGTACCTGAGTGACTTATTGAGTTCTAGCTTTAATTGACATTGATTGACAGTTGGCAGTTTAGTTAAATTGAATTCTAATAGTTGACATTTTATTAATTTATCACTAAAGCAAGAAAACGCACAGGTAATATTAGTACTGAATTTTGCTGTAATGATGGAGCTATAGACTGGAATTTATAAGTTAGAATTTATTTAAAGGTCGTATGGCTGCAAGGAATATGGCTGCCTGCCGGCTGCTTGCAACTGAGGGCAAGTTCTCGCGTCAATCGAACTTATTTCGTGTGGTAATTCGATAATGAGTTTTAATGTTTTAGCGAAAAAAATAGTAATATATTATATTTAAAAAACTACTCCACGAAAGAAGTTGAAATGAATGAAAATAATAATGGTGATAAAACTACAACTGTATACAATTCTTATCTAAAAATAATTAAGATTTGACTCCCGAGGTGGAATTGTGTATAGCAATCGTATTCATTTGACAGTTCAAAACGTACGGTATAGTCTGTCAAATGGCAAAGAACAACGGGGTTTGACAGATCATATCGTACGTTTTGAACTGTCAAATGAATACGATTGCTTTACACAATTCCACCTGTCACTCTTGAAGTCTATATTTTGTTCAACAGTGGAAAACGTGAAAAATAAAAAAATGACCGTTACCAAATCAAACACAAGTATTTACTTTCATAAATGATAGTTAAGTATAGATAATGAAAGTGTTTTATACAGTTTTTTTAACGAGCCTGCTTATGGCCCATTTTGAAATCTGAGTTCGAACTTATAGGTACCGCTACCAACCACTGGATGCCGCTGATAGTTTTTTGACTCAAGAGCTAATAATAGTTCATTTAATGTAAGACATAACCGTTTAAGGTTCGCTCTATACTGATAGATGGCGGTAGTTGTACGTTGACACGCGGTTTTTTTTATATATACATATAAGCCAAAAATATGGTAAAAGTAACCGAACCTAATATCAAAGGATATGAAATAACTCGCAAGTTCTTTGAAGTGATCCTCGGTCATAACAGACAATAGATACTTCTTTACCGAATGCCGCGTTGACCCACCTTCCGAATCCGGATACCGAATCTGCTGATCCCACAAATTCTTCTATCCGCGATACGCTGACGGATAACTCCGTCGTCAAAGCGGGTATTTCTATAAAAACGCATTATCTGAATCGCGTTGTCCTTTGAAGTTAATCCAAGGATTGGGATCTTGGGTTCAATGTAGAAGATTCCTTTTCGTTCGCTCGACGTGTTTGTATGTAAATGTTGGATGCTTACAGTGAGCAATTCGACGCTTGTGGCTAGAGTAGTGTGAGCTTCAGCAGAGTGAATATGTAATTGGCAAGTGATAGCGATGAGATCAATTGTTATAGCAATTCGTGTGTGGCATGGCCGGAGCAAGCGCGGAAGGTAGCAGGAGCAGATATTTTTGTCATCATGATCATCATCATTATCAGCCATTGTACGTCTACTGAGCATACGCCTCTCCCACGGATTTTCACAGCAATAGATCACAAATGGTTTGATCCTGCGATCTCCACAAGGTCGTCTGTTCATATTGTCGGTGGTCGTCTTACGCCGTCTTTGGTCGAAGGGTCTCCAATCTAGAACTGTTCTGCCCTAACGGCCATCAGTTCCTCGCGTTATGTGCCCTGCCCATTGCCACTTGATTACTGATACTTTTGTCAGCGCAATCATAAATGTCCGTGCACAGAGCTTTTTATACTGTCATGACGCTACAAAAAAATGTAGTGCGACGGACGAAAAATATTACTAGCCCTACAATAGATACTTAGCTTTTGTTGGTAAAACAGCAGAGCTATTTACAACCATAACAAAACTAGATTGCTTTTGTAAAGCATGCATTACTAAAGGTTCTATCATCAGTAACTTTTTAAGTTCCATCCGAAGTATGCGCTAACATTCAAGCATTTGGCAGTGCTGACGAGTTCTTCGAATTCGGTAGAACTCGTTGATCGAACGGTTCGTCCAGCATTTTATGTATTTGACAACTTCTGCAGTCGAGTACTTTGCACTCCCAAGTTTCAAACATGGTATCTCCATCTACTCGTTTAAGCTCAGGGATTCGTCCCTCTATCGGTACAACACCATATCCGTCCTGGGTTTTGTGATACCTACCAGCCGCTGCTTTTGATTTTCAAAACGTAAGTGCTCTAGATACCTAATTACTTTAGGAATTTGGGATTACAACTGTGTGCCTATGTAAAGTTGTGCAGTATTTATATTTGTAATTGTATTCTACAACACACATATTAGATAGCAATTGCAATATCTTACCAGATATTTAATTCCCTCAGAGGTCAGTTTCTATTGGTGTTGCAACGACTGCGATGCTAGCGCCACCAAGCGGAGAGTAGGTGGATCCGAGTGACTCCCCCACGTCAAGTGTCCGTCAAAAACTCGGATATCGAATTGGCTTGTTGACGCCATTTTCGAGCCGATATTGGACGCCTGTCGCATCGTACTGTGTCTGACAATGCAACACTCAAATCGTTTCCAATTTTTTTTAACAGTGCAATGGAATGCAATCATTAATGGTGATTTGGTGTGTGAAATGCCAATAAAAGGACTAATAAATGATTTGATAATAAAACAAAAGTATTTTATCATTACCTATGTTGTAGCAACAAAGAGAATATGTCAAAGTAAAATATAGTAGGTCCGGAAATCGAATCTCTTTCCTTGCTCGTTTGAAGCGAAACTTTTGTCGTCACTCCTTAAATTCACTATCAGGCGTTAACTATTGCAAAAATTTATTTTAAGGTGTGGACACTGCAATCAAAGGTAGCTATTAAATTAAATGTTTACCTTCATTTTATTATTACCGTGTTCTGTGAAACGCTTAATGCTTTTCATAAATTTATCAAGTTGTTATAATCTTACTATGATTCATTGTCTTATAAAGTTCACGACAGAAATTGTAATTTTGTAATCGCGATTCGGGGTCTTAAATAAGCATTAATAATAATAGTGTAATATGGACTTTTAAAATTAAACCAATTTTAGGATGAACGCTAATTGTATAATATACTTACAAATACCTAATTCCTTTAACAATCCAGTGTTGAAATTTAAAAAAACGAAGGCTTCTATCAAACAAAACCGTTCGTTGCTCATCAACATTTTCGATTTCTCCGTATGTTTTGATTTCCCGCTACTCGTATTTTGTCAAAATTCAGTATTTCCGGATGTATACTGAATCAATAAAGAGAGTGCGTTTTATTTTCAGTTGCATTTAACCATTGTCCGCGATAGATAGTGCAGAGTGCGTTATGCAGTTACACTTCAGCCATCCATTTGAGCCGAACCCAACTACGTCAGACGCCCATAAAATCAATCTAGGTGTCCTTTTCTCTCTTGGTAGAAACACAATAAGAGCGAATGCGATAGCCATAGTTACAAAAACATCAAAGTGATGCAAAGTTGGGACTGTGATCCACCGCGACCACTTTTAACCGTTGTATTTTTAAACCTTTCAATTCAAACCGTTGGCCAAAAGTTCTGCAATTCAAAATTGCTTACAGCATCTTGTCTGCTAATAGAGGTTTATTAATATCGTAAAATTTCTAGGCTCCCTCTCACCCCGCTTTTAAATTAACCTTTGGAAGTGCCGACTTAATCCTGGGCTTATGAGCTGTATTGAAACATTGCGAGTGACTGCTGAATATTGACATAATTGAGCAATGGAAAGTAACATCACTCTTTTGCAATGTTCTGAGACCAGCACGTAAAGTGCGATGCTGTTGTTTCTTAAGCTTTTACATCAAGTTGCATTTCAATAGAAATGAGTCGTCTTTTATGCTGTCTTATACTTTTTTTTCCAAGCTGTTATATTCAGGAAACACATAGATTTTTAATAATATTCGTCATAATACGGTTAGGTATTTAGATATCTACAATACTAACCAAAGAAAAGTCTAGAAAAACAACTGGAAAATGAACAGGTAAATTATATTACCTTCTTCTGTTTTCTGATAAACGTTCTGATTTCCTGTGAAATTCCTCACTGCTTTCTATAACCTAAAAGCAGCTCTAAATACGTACTCATAGAACGTATATCAGATCGTATAATTGACTAGCGTTCCCCCGCTACTGCGTCCGCTTGTTTCGGGTTTCCTTCCCATCGCAGCGTGATGTTTTATAGCCTAAAGTCTTCCTCGATAAGTAAGCTATCCAACACAAAATATTTTTTCAAATCGGTCCAGTAGTTTTTGAATTTAGCGCGTTCAAACAAACAAACAAAAATTTTCAGCTTTATAATATTAGTATAGATTGGACCTTACTATGTATACGTATGTTGTGTAAATATCGAGCCATGGGTAATATGTTAGCTTATGTGAATATAAACAATCGACGGAAAAGCGTATAAATCTAATTTTATGACTTTCAAGGTAATTCGTAACAAGAAAGGAATATGAATACCGTATAACCGAGAGAGATAACCGAGAAACACTACTATGCACTTTAATTAGGGTAAAAAAAAAACGATTTATATCGATGCTTAAGGGATTAAATGGCGTAAGAGACAAATTAAAGTTTTTGAGGAGAAGCATTTAAAGATGTTTTGCGGTTTTTGGTACTTTGCATATTTTCTATTATAGCTTTACATTAAAAAGGCTTACTGTAAAAATATTGTTTAACAACTACGCTTATTTAAATCAAATCTATAATAAATGCAGACAACTTTCTTTTAGTTTTTGCAAGTAGCACTATTTAGTGTTGTATTGTAGTGTTAATCATTAAATGAAATTAGATATATTTTTCTATAATTTTCATGCAGCTTTCACCAATAGATAACGTGACTCGTCGCTTTAAATGCCTTAGTTGTTTTTTTTTTTGTGTTGTGGAATTTTTGTGAAGTTTCGTAATAAATGTTAGTAATGTCAGACATACCAACATTCATCTTTGTATCTGACACCTGTCGTTATTAAAAAATCTAATTGCATCCAGGCGAACCTACGATGGTTCACTAGTGCTGTAATAAAATAGAATAAGGTAACGTGAAAAATAATTTGATTCTCCTAAACAACAAATGCGAAAATTCCAGATTTTTAGTGACGATTTTAGCAACGAAGATTTATCAATAATAATAAGTATAAATTAATAATAAGACTTATCCGATAAAATCAAGAATTGCCCATTTAAAAATGAAATTTACATAAATGATTGCTGACAATTACCTAAGTGACGTTTTCAAATTAGGCGACATGTATTATATTCTACGAATATTCCTTATCTGACGTTGGTAAAATCGGTTCTTAGTCAGTTTTTTGGAAGTGGTATAATTTGTTAAATTATTATATTATTCAAAATTTTAGTTTTACCCATATCTAAACAAAACCACTGGACCAATATTTCCAAATCTTAAACTGTATCCTAAGTTTGCATATACATAACTAATTAAACTAAAAAGCCTTACTAGACCTACATACTCAAATATTGTACAATTCTATCAATATCACATTGAATTGACTACCTCCTTTTTCTAAGTCGGTAAAAATCGTATATTACGTAGGTATTAATTGGCAAATGATATTTGCAGTTCAAAGCTCAAAACAAAGCTCACTTTACTAATGACGTAAATTAACGAAGGTATCTGAGTAGCAACTGAAACAATGCAACTTTGTAAGCTCTATTAGCAAAGCACAAAGCATCAAAGCATTGCTAACTCAGCTTTCGTATGCTACCTATCTACATGTATACTAATATTATAAAGCTAAAGAGTGTGTTTGCTTAAACGCGCTAATTCAAAACTACTGGACCGATTTGAAAAAATATTTTTACGTAAGATAGCATATTCCTTTTGAGAACTTCCGCTGCGTAAACCGTTTTAATTACACAAAAATCATGTATAACGAGATTATTCTGCACTAGCGGTCCCCCGCGACTTCGTCCGCGCGTTTTGAGCTTGCTCCCTCCCCTCCCGTCGCAGCGTCATGTTTTATATCCTAAAGCCTTTCTCGATAAATAAGCTATCCAACACAGAAATATTTTTTCAAATCGGTCCAGCAGTTCCTGAGATAAGCGCGTTCAAACAAACAAACTCTTCAGCTTTATAATATATAGCGGTCCCCCGCGACTTCGTCCGCGCGTTTTGAGTTTGCTCCCTCCCCTCCCGTCGCAGCGTCATGTTTTATATCCTAAAGCCTTTCTCGATAAATAAGCTACCCAACACAGAAATATTTTTTCAAATCCGTCAAGCAGTTCCTGAGATAAGCGCGTTTAGCTTTATAATATATTAGCGCAAGCGCACGTTGTACTTAAGCCGCGAACATTATTTTGGTGCGGAGTTATGTTAAAACTGTGATAGCTCCTAAGATATTTATTGAAATCAAATTATATAAAGGACAATTTGGTTCTAAATGAAATGCTCGTGATGATGAATGTATTTATTTTGATAAGAATAAATACCTGTTTGTCTAATACACCTCTAAAAATAATGCATTATTTTTTTACCAATTTATTAACATAAAAAAGGTTGTAGTAAGTCAACCATAAAAGATAGACATATACTGTCGCGGACTTTATTATAGAACTCTTAATGCTGAACAATCCTGTCATACATGATTTTTATGTAACTTAAGCGGTTTCCGCAGCGTATGCAGCGGAAGCTCTCAAAAGGAATATCTTTCTCCTGTTTTCGCAACATTTTTCATTGCTGCTGTGGTCTTATGAGTTGTATCTTTATGTTATATAGCCTATAGCCTTCCTCGATAAATGGACTATCCAACGTAACAAAAATTTTTCAAATCGGGCCAGTAGTTTTTGAGATTAGCGCGTTCAAACAAACAAACAAACAAACTCTTCAGCTTTATAATATTAGTATAGATTAACATTTCTACAATAAAGTCCGCGACAGCATATGTCTATCTTATATGGTTGACTTAAAATATAATGCACTATTTATAATGTGTTTTATATCCACCGGTAAAGATTCTTATCAAAATTAATACATATATCACTATTCATCGTGACGAGCATTTCATTATAAACAAAGTTGCTCTTCACATCATCTGATTTCAATAAATATCTTAAAAGCTATCACAGTTTTGAAATAACTCCGCATCATAATAATACTCGCAGCTTAAGAACCTACTACAAACGTATTACATTTTCTCTTCTACAACGCGAGCTTGCGCTAACTATGGTTGCTGGTATCTCACTTACATCTATACGAATATTATAAAGCTGAAGAGTTTGATTGTTTAAACAGGCTAATCTCAGGAACTACTGGACCAATTTGAAAAAATATTTTTGCATTGGATAGCTTATTTATTGAGAAAGGCTTTATCAGGCTGCGACGGGAGGGGAGAAAGCAAACTCAAAACGCGCGGACGAAGTCGCGGGGGACCTCTAATATAATATATTTACAGAGCTTTGTGTGTGCAATACTCAGATCAGAGAAATTTATTATTATTTCTATGGTGCAATAAGTAGTTATTACAACGTTCACACAAAAAAAAATGGCAATGACTTTGGAAAATAAAATTATTTTTTGTTACGGTAAACGATGTTATAACATATTATTGTTATTATAATATTATAACAAGGTTTACCCTTTTAGCAAAAAACAAAATAACCTAACACGTTATGCAGCACTAAACCGACAAAATAGTGTATTATTTGATAAATTTTGTTTGTATGTATCTTCGACTACAAGGAATTTAGACTATGGGCCTGTATTTTTATAATCTGTAGCCTAATAAAAAAAAACAGTTCTGGAACGTTACCTTAGCATTTATTTTCTAGGGACCATGCGTCGAATAAAATACAATACCCCTAATTTGAAAACCTAACCTATTCGTCAGCTATTATTAACGTAAATGTAATTTTAAAATCAGTCGTTTTATTATTCAGACGGGTAAGTCTTACCTGACGTTCGTAAAATCGGCCCTAAGTTAACTGGTTCTGAGAAAGTTTTCTTTGCCAAAATATTATGTTCATGTCACTCATTGATTGGACTACGACCCTTTATACACTGTGACTTTTAGCATCGATGCAGTCGCGATGCTAACGAGTGTTAGCATCGATGCAGTCTCAAAATGTCAACCTTTACACACTGCGCTGCTTTTTGCATCGATACAGTAGCGATGCAGAAATTGTATATTGCTATATTATGTACTATTATGTACTGCAGAAGGACGACTGCATCGCCAAAATTCAGTACATAATATACTACAACTTGCAGTGTGTAAGGGGTCAAAATGTTGGGTTAACTCAACTTGAAATTTTGGTTGTCTTGAAATTCCTAATTCCTTCAATTTTGTTAAACCAATTAGAAAAAGGACTAGACTTGAAAGCTTCCATTGAGCTTTTGAATGTTCAGTACTTCATCTGATCTTTAAAAGGTACCTCAATATTATGTCTATTCTTACATGCAAATGCAATGAAACACGTAGGTAGGAAGGTAGGTAGGTAAAGTTTATTAGTAATATTCTTTGTTAAGACCAACGTGTAGGTAGTACAAAAGCTTCATCGTTAAACATCCTTTATAAGCAACGGTAATGAAGGCATAATACGAACATAATGCCAAGCAATACGTTGTAAATTTGATTATAGATAGAAATGCAATGCAGCCGCCCGGTAAGCTCCTAAGTAGCGAGCGTGGGCAAGAGACAAAGACATTACACGGTGATAGATAATACTATCATAATCATCTACTACTGCACTTCAATCAATCCGAGGTCGTTCTAGGCCGACGCACTCTAACATAACATGTGCATTACTCACGAAATATTTTCATAAAACCGAACCAAACGCACCCGTGAACCCCCGCTCCCCTCTCCCTCACCAAACCAGTTCAGTGAGTGCCCGGCTGCCGCGCGCAACGGTCGTCCCACGGAGGGAATCGCTGCGTCGCGTTGTGTTACGAAAAAAACATCTTTTGTAATAACCAAACCTGTGCTGTGGATTTCTTTGAGTGTTGTGATTCAGATTGTGCTATCCCATTTTGTGATGTTACCAACACGACATGTTATAGTGGATTTCTGTTGAAAAGTGTGGGACGGGTTTCTGCCTGCCGCCGGACGCCTTCTCGCTCCGATCTCGGGATATCATTAAGGTATTTATTGTTACACCGGTTCATTGTTGTAAGGAATTCTTTCTACAGCCCTCGTATGGAGTTAAATCGATAGTCTCGATTCGCTTTCGTATTCGTTGGTGGTATCCGCGCGGTGTAAGTCGTATTGAATAGTGGATATGGTGTTTGAGGATTTGCATTGTAGATGCGCGGCGTGCAAGGTAAACACTCCAGGGTTTCAAAACGGGTTCGAGTCCCGTCGAGGTGCGAGTGGGCGAGGGTATTAATTAGGCGGTTGGATGTAACGGTAATGGCAGGCCGCCTGAGGCATTTTAGCATTTTTACGCCGCGATATTGCAGATTCGATTACAAGATTGCTGAGAAAAGTCTTCACGGCAGATTTTACGACACAATCTTGATGCTAAAACCTGACAGCATCAGTTGTGATTTTACCTCCGAACAAATTTTACCACATTTGCTCCACTTACCAAACAATTGAGCTTATGCACCGTGAAAGTTCCTAACCAATACAATAGGCAAATCCATTCAAATGACAATCGGTACAGTCAGAGTCACAAATTCAAAGAAACATGGTAATATTCCCCGATCTTACAACATTACATTCAGCAAACGTAGAAACACGTCTTGAACTCAAAAGCTCTTACCCTCTCACGCTCGCAAATAGATGGCGCTACTAGTTTCAAAACAAAAGATTTTCGTTGCAAGCTACATTTCTTCATCGTTCGTTAGTTATAAATGGTTATGTTATATAACGAGCAATTGAATATTTTAGATTGTGCGTGTTTTTGAACAAAATTACCTTGAGCAGATTGTCAGATTGGCTATTTTAATGACCATTGGTTAAGGTATTTTTATCGACTTAAATTTCTTAAAAACACACAATCGTAAATATTCAACGGCTGGTAACGTTATTTTACCATTACTATCGATGAAGAAATTGGGCCTTAGTGAATCTTTACTATTAATACAGCACAATATCATACCGAGCTTTGTTGAACCGATTTCAGGCGAGCCGTAATCATTTAGATTGGAATACTAATTTATGTTTACAATCCTATTTGAGCCTTTCATTTGTGGAAAGGCCACTTTTGGTCGAAATTTAACTAAACTAAACACTGTTTTTGTGATTTTGTATTTACGCTATTTGAAACACTGTAAAATAAACTATGACAAATAAGCTATTTATTTGACGTTTAACAGTCTATGTTTTTTTTTTCTTCTAAACAGCTTATATGGCAATGGAATCTAATGTTATTCAGCGCATGTGGTATCGTAAAGTAAAATCATTTTGAGAAATCTATTTTTTATTGCCATATCGATAAAACGTATCAAATTAAATTTGATGGCTTGAGTGAACGCGAAAAATAAAATGTACCTATTATTATTCTTGTTGCGAATATTATTCAGTACTGGACTTATCTTTTCAGAGAAGAACGACGTAAAGTTAGATATGTCATTAATTAAACGAGCTTAAAATTGTACTGATTTGCTCATCAAAGCTAACGATGCGGCTTCGGAACTCAAAACTTAAGATCTGTATCCTCTTTTATTGCGATGCCAACTTTGAATAGATCGCATAATTTTATGGGCAACTTAAGGGTTACATTTACAAGATGAAACCGTTGATTTAGTCGTAAACTGAGCAGTAAAGCCGATATTGATAGCGGTCGTGTGTGCGATAAACGCGTGGATTTTGCATAATAATAAGTATTAAAATAACATCGACGTAGAATAGGTTTATTTAAAGGTTTCTGGGAAGTTATTTACTGCTTATTAGTTTCGTTACTGCTTCATCGTATGTGGGATAGGCTAAATCAATTGCTCGAAGTCGTAATCAAATTACTGTTAGAAGATGTAAAATAGTTTATAGGTTCTGACTTACATGTGCGATCAAATTGAATTATTTTATATTGTTTAACACCTACGGAGGAGATGTATGGACATCTAAAGCTATGTTTTGAAAATTGTAAAGCAAATATTAGGAGGTTCTGAACTTCTTGAAAATTGTGTCCTACTCAATGGAGCGACTAAATTTTTGACGACCCGTCTGGTGTAGTGGTCGAGAAATCGCCTACTACGCAGCGGGTTGCGGGTTCGATCCCCGCACAATACAAACATTTGTGTGCATGAACATGTCTGTTTGTATTGTTCTGGGTGTTTTCTATGTATAACATGTATGTATTTACAAACAAAAAGTATTTAAGTATTATATCCGTTGTCTGGCACCCATAACACAAGCTTTGAGTAGCTGACTTTGGGACTAGACGGCGATGTGTGGGAATGTCCAAAGGATATTTAAGGATATTTAATTGAGCTGTAAAAACGAACATTTCCACAAAAACTTTCACCCTTAGGACGTAACCGCGCACGTGTCGTTTAGTGGCAGAACACGCAGTTAATTTGGCGGGTAAAAAATCACGGAAAGCGCAGGAAACAGCAAACGTGCGTGTCACGGCCCGAACAGATGTCGACATGTGTCGATTGTGCATCGAGTGTCAGTTAATTGACTACGGTTGTGGGCGACATCCTCGGGATCTTGACGGGAGCGCGGGATTTTGGGGACGTATTGAACGGTGACGAAATAAAAGTAATAAAGACGCATCTGCTGGATAGAAACACCTTATATCTGAACTTTGAGGTGTTATCGAAATCATGACAGTTATCACTGTCAGTATTATTGAATTCCAGTGATGGTCAAAGTCTAAATATTTCAGCTACAGGTTAATGTTTATAATAATTAAAAAAAAACGGCTCAACTAGCATACAAGTAATAAATGTAATCAGCCAAGTTTAATTATTCCAACAGCTGTACTTTACATGATCTAAACTACTATTTACCTATCATTAAGTAAGTCAGTATGTGCATCAATTGAAAGTATTCCGTTCCATTTAAAATGTAAATATTGCTCAACTAATTGTTATTCACGTCTCGATTTACAATATCCGGGAACGTGTATGAAATACCCGGGAATCGTCTACCGTGATTGTCTCCCTAATCGTGAGTCTATGCTCTATGGTACAGATGTGCCGCTATTCCCACCCGTGTGGCGGCAACGTTCTTGGGGTGTGTTCCAATTTTGATTTGTAGTTTTACTTTTAATTTATGACGCCGTTTTCGGGTCGTATGTCGCGGCTGCTGGCCACGGACTTTCCAGCCAGATTTATTTTCTCGATTTCGTTTTAATCGTATTAGGTGTGGAGGCGACTTTTACTATATTTTTGAACTCTCCAGACGGACATAAAATAACTTTATCGCGAGTACACTTGTTATTGTTACGTAAAGTACGTTTGCTGACAGCATGTTAGAAAGACATTAACACAAAAAACGCTGCGCTTCGGCTTACCTACAATGGGAAATCGTGATAACGAAACGAAACATGACATTCATTCACTGTGACAGATGTCAGTCTTGCAACAAGTCATTAATGTCAAATGTGTTGATTATCTCACGATAATTGCGACTGATTACAGTCGTATGTGTAAATACGTTATTTAAAAGCATTTTTTGCGTTATTAAAGTTGTGGTATTGTGAGTCTTTTAAAAGGGCTTAAATAAACTATAAAAAAATACGTGGCTAGGCACAGCGTCAGACTAAAGCCTTTTTAATTGCGACATTAGACTTTTACCGTTTCAAAGAGTTATAGCTACTTAGTAGCTCAGCTCTTAAATTTAATTTGTGATAAGGTCTTAAGGGCACATAAGATCTAGATTAGACTGTTTTATACGGCAAACTTTTAAGTAGGCACATTACTTTTTGTAAAATAGGATTAACTCTAAACGGGGGAGTGCTGGATTTTTCTTTTGTCTTATCTTGTTTAAGAATACAGATAGATTTTTGGTGCTTTTGTGTCATTCATTTCATTTTGAATAAAATTATTATGATATTTTTTGTCCGTAGCATTTTTTATCTACCGAAATCGAAACACGCGACCGACCATTCAACGTCAGAAATGACCTACTGACTAATTAATCAGAGACAACTATAATCTCTCAAAGTTTGCTTGCATCAGTCCTAAAACAGTACCAAAGTATCTAAATAAACCATCTATTTATCTTCGACATTTAACAGTAAAAAAATACTGGACCGACGCTTACCGTTAGTCAAGCGAACTGTAGACGTTGAAAACTGACCTTTATTTCTATTTTAATAGTGGCAGTGGTTTAGCCTTTATCTTGTAGGGATTAATTAAATTTGACATCCCATTGTGACATGTTCGGTGACGAAGCAACAGTTACATGCGTCTGCGCAGGCCTAATTGATGATTACACGCTCAAGAGTTGACATTGCCCGTGTCGTTGTTTCGGCACTTTTTAAAGTGTGTCCAGAAAAAAATATATTAAAAGTCAGTGTTTAGCTCATTTTCAAATTGCCGTTGAAGAAAGTCGTAAGTGATTTTTGGTAAGATGACGTTTCTCGAAATATGTATTTATAGCATGCTGTTAGCAGTGCTATAAATACATAATATTGTTTAATATCGATTGGTTCGTGTTATATTTTGTAAAAGTGGGTGATCTGATCCAGGCAAAAATTTACACCCAAATAAACATTGCAACCGGTGGATTCATAGGTTTTGTAGTTTGTAAAAGTTAAAGTTAGCCATAAACGTGACAGATCGTGACCGAACGAGCAAAAGCACTCGAAAGTGGAACAACTTATATGCTCGAAACTGAATTGATAATTATGGAACGAGATCGATGACCAATAACCCACAAAGAAAAAAGGGGTCAAAGATAGAACATGTAGATGGTAGAAAAAACCTCACAGTTTTTTACAAGTTTAAAAAGTTATAACAGCCAAAGTAATGTCTGATACAAAAAAAAAAAAAAACATTAATAGCGTAGGCTGAAATTGACGATATTGTAAAATTAGATCATGATTATTTTATTTCGTAAGCTCGGAACTTAGGAAAAGTTTATGAAGAATTCAAACTTACTTTTCAAATGTCACAGAAATGGTAAATAGACGTCATAAATCACCTCGGAAAAGGTTGTTTAAGAACGAAGTATGTACATATGAAAACAAAATTTAATGTTTAACTTGCATTACATTTTTAAAACAAATTCGTGGAAAATTACAACTACAGATCTAGAAATCATTAAAGTAAAAAGGTTTGTAACGGTTGTAGTCAGAAAGCACCATTTAAAATCTTGCAATCAACAAAATGGATGTCGTTTAAAAGTCTCTCTTACTGCCTTGAAACTAAGCCTAACAGATAAAGTCACTAAGAAAAGAAATGATTGTGAAGACGGTCTCACCAAAGTCATTCAAAGCGAGTAAAGTGCTTTCCTACCTATTTATTAAGCAATGAAGATATTCGAAAAATCTCAAGCATTTCAGACTACTTTTAAAGTGGCTTCTACAATAAAATTCCCTATCAGCATACTTTAGCCTACGTTTTCGTCATTAAAATACTGACTCAGAAACAAAAAATCTTGTAAGTGAATATTAAGGTATGAATAAGACATGAAACATCTTCGTTAAGCATTCCTAAAAATGTAAGCGTTAGGATTTTTATTTCTTTTATCGAGTCTAATAACTAGACAGATGATATCAAATATTGTCAAAGAACATTTAAACGGTAAAGGAAGACGAATCAAATTAATTATACCAACTAATAAATTATTCATTTGCATGATTTGAATTTTATTAGCAGACGCGAAACCAATGGAAGTAATGACTCAAATAAAAGGAAATATCTCCGATGGTCATTTACTCGTACAAGGAAATGAAAAAAGTTTTAACCGATCTTTCTTTTCGTCGTATTATTTAAGCGTCTTATTCATTTGAGTACTAGTATATTATTTTTTTGGTTTTACTAAAAAGAAATAAACCTTGTAACAATAAATATGCATGTACTCTCATACTTAAATCTCATACTTAAATATTGTATCCAATTTCATAAACATGCATTAAACCCATAAAACCAACTTATCAGCGCTGCACCATTTTCAAAAGGGGATCTTGTCAACAATTTAATCACACGAAATATATTATTAATACCAACACTGAATATTCCGCTACGATGCCATTACCATGTTGAATTATTTAACTTTGCTGGCCTGCAAATAAAAATGTTGCTGGGAATATGTAAATGAGGGGTATTGTGTTCTTTATCGGAACTAATATTTTAAATGCGAAACGAGCTTCCACGTTTCTGAAGATTGTTTGCTTTTGCTCGAGTTCAGATCAAAGGTCGCAATGTTTTATCAATTTAATTTAGACTTTACCACTACTACATCTGTGTCCAATATATCATTGCACATTGACGTCACGTCCTTATTATTAATCAGTACAAATGCGTTTGTAATTACTTCCTCATCAGCGCACAGTTCTGCTCGACAGCAAGATCCCTTTACTGGTCTCCACTCCAATAGCTGGGAACATTACAAGCGATGATCTACATCATACCTGGTCATTAAATCAGTTCGCACCTTCGAGCGACGTGTGAATTTCTTTTGACGTCTCCTTATCTATATTTAACTGCATTACCTCCAGTCAAAGCCGGGTTATCGTCATTGGCAGATGTTTTTACAATACCGGGCGGTAATCTTGGAAGTTCTGCAATTCATTGTTTTATTACACCGCGGGTCAAATGTACAATGCGTAAGGAAACATTACAGGGCTGCCCAGCGGCCGTATCGTTATAAGAAAGCTATTTTATAGTCTCTGGGGTACGCCTCGGAAATAATTTCGAGTGCCGTTAGGATTTCAAGTTGAAAGCTTACTGCAGATTGGAATTGTTTCCAAATTATACACGTCCAGTCTGTCGAACTCATTTGTGGTCGTATTGTCAATCAACTCGGGTCTGCGGAGGGGATTTTGTAAATTGCAATGGATATAAGGCCGATAGATAACAAAGCGAAAAGCTTTTCAATCTAGCAATCAGCTGAACAAACGATCGCTTTACGGAACACCGCTTACGAGTTCCCCCACTAACATCCGCATGAAAACATCAGTTGGTTCCGCCTGAGCAAAAATTTGCTATATATCGGCGTCTTCCTCCAAGAATTCGACTGGATTTGCGTAGATACCGGGTAATGTACCGATAAAGGCGACAGCATCGTTACATTTTGTAAGATTAGGGAGCGGCGGTGAATCAAGCGTCTCTTTGGTAAGATTTTACGAGTTTCGTATGACTCCGAAATCGGCCTGAAGGTTATTTCCAGCGTCTTATTCAAGAACTTTGGGTCATCAAATAAGAAATCGTGTGTCTTTAAATTACGTTTTCAGTATGCTATCATTTCTATAGAGCCGTGAAATCGTAATTAACAAGAATTTCCGGTCTCCTTTTTCCTTCACCTCGATTCTCACTTAATTTGTGGGATAAGAGGGGGTTCCCATGTGTAAATCCTCTTTAATGTTAAACGCCATTCATTAAATCCTATTATAAGTCAGGCGTAATAAAAATGCGATATTTGCAGTGTCGTATACTTTCGCGTCCCTTATAATACGACTGTCAACGCTAGTAATAACATCAGGTAAAAATTTGAGCCCAAACTTATCCCTTTGCGTTGAGACGGGGATATCGGATGTCTCGCTCACTAATTGGCTCGAGCGGAATAACAGAAAGTCGAAACAGATGGATCGCGGCATTTGTCAATTGAAAACATTCAACTGGAATTTAAATGGCGACCGTAATAAAAATTAGGTATGTCCAAAATGAGTGAGCACGTTTATTTCGATCGTATCTACATCGGAGACAACGCAACACCCGGAGTTAAATTGAGAGGTTGAATGTTTGCCATTTTCTTTTCCGCCAATTTCGCGCCAATAGCAGAAGTAAAAAGGGCCGATACCACCAACATGGGAGCGATGTACGACCTCGCCAGAGAGAACCATTTCCTTTAATGTTTTCATGAAGCTAGAGAACTAAAGACCGTGTAACAACGTATCTATTCGTTGCCTTTTAATAGCTGGAGCCCGAACAAACTGGCAAGTATTAAGTTTTATCAACCATCTGCAGGAATGTCACGTCTTTATTACTACTTATTCTTTGTCCTCATGAATGCCGAGGTGTGACAAGGACAGGGGTACACTCTAGTGTCATCTCTTTCTGTAGTCGTTGCCGCGCTTCAAAGGGCAGAGAATCGCTCCTCTCGCTCGAGCATAGGTGTTCAATTCAATAAAAAATGGCGTACCTGGTCCAGTCCCTTGACATGTTTATACATTTTTCTTACTGCGTAGGGTTTTTGTTACGGATTTTTCGATTGAGACTGAATCGCGGGCGTTATTAAAAAAGTTTCGCCGCGAAATATTCGCGGTGATTTCTCTGGATGCCCGCGCTTTTTTGCCAATTTATCGTTTTGCTTTTGCGCGCTTTATCGAGTTTCGGGCGTCAACATTGATTTATTATCGATATTTTTGTTAGTACACGTGTGACTTTCCAATTAAAAGTTTTGCGCTAACCTAAATCCCAATTTGTTGCTTTACCCAATTGTCAAAAAACATTTTTATGTGTACCTGCATACAATCTTAATTTTAGTCAACAATAAAATCACCTGAATAGTCGATTATGTCTATTCCACCTTGATTGCTCTTTGATTAAACCCTTTTCGGTCTTAATCAAAGTGTTTGTTTCTATCTATGGTCGTTAAAAATAAAAATTCAAAATGGCTGCTTCCAGTCAGCTGATTCAGCGGCTACGGCGCCCGACCATTCGCCCTCCGTCCGTGTTTCTTTTGCTACCTGCTAAATGTGTAGCAAAATGACCAAACTGAACTTACGACTTCTTTCATCTGTTTTTTTAAGTGTTTTGCAAAATGGCGTAACAGCACTTACGAATCTTTTCATCGGATGCAATTTTGTCTGCATTAAATACTTGACTAAGAAATTTTCACGCAATAATTTTAAATAACATTGCCTTAATACTACAAGGTTAACAAAATATAGGTACCTCGTTATCTAGTGACAATCAAATAATTTATTAGTTAGGTATTACGGAGTCAAATTATGTTATTAAATGTGTTTCCATAGTTATGTATTCGACACAATATAGATATCAAGTCGTTGAAATTACATAATTTACATTACGTTTTAACCTACCTATTTTCGTTTGACACTTGACTTTTGGATTAATTAAGTCTACTGGCTAATTGATAAGGAATATTACTGGTCAAGGTAATACAAGGTTATTTAAATACTCGAGTGTAAGTAAAGTTAGCCTGTAACGTCCCACTGCTGGGCGAAGGCCTTACCTCAACTGTGAGGTAGTTTGAGCCATACTCCACCACGCGGGCTTAGTGCGGTTAGGGTTAGTCGCTTGCCTTGCGAACACCCCTCCACTCGAGTGTGATCGAGGTCAAATATCCTAGAGAAAAAAAATATATTTTCAAGTGGCATTAAAAAAACATAAGCAAATGTAACCCTCAGCAATGCAATCATTAAAATACGACAGCGAAACTTTTTAATTGGGCTCTTATGAGCTAGAAGATAGGAAACGTCTCCGATGCACGTTCAACTGCAAGTTGCAGATAATAACTAAGCGTCTGCCAAAGTCTAGATCTTGTTCGCAGTTAGTCCTAGTTTCTAGCTCGACTTTGGATTACTTAAAATAATAATTGTAAGCTAAGGCCTTGTTTCACCGTCGGCGAATGAGTCTTAATATGGGACGTCATTTCGTATGCAACAGAGGACAAATAAGGCTGAGGAGAACTTATTTACACATTGTAAAAGTGGTTGTTTTAGTATGAGATATCGATTTTTAAAGCGAGTATCTGCACACCCTGTGAACTTAGGTCAAATATAATCATAAAAACACCGACAGTTTACAACAGTTACTGAACTGTATTAATCCAAAAGTTAAGCTGATACACGCTGTCTAAGATATTGTTTGAGCCATTGTGTGTAAACAGTTTATAAGTATTTATTTACAGTGTCCACCTAGGTATTTCATTCCATAGATAAGAAAACACCACGAAACAAATTTGTTAATAATGTTTTCCACAATCTAAGGCGACATAATAAGACCGTATGCGGATCCAAATTCGTCAGAATCGAAACGAAAATGAGGGATGGTGCAACAGAAATAAAATATAACCTGTATCTGCCTGAACCTGAAGTAGACGTTACCTCCGTCTAAACCTAAGAGAAAGACATTATCACGGATAGCGTAATTTTTCACCGGGCTAGACAATGAAAAACTTAACTGTCTGGATGAAAAACTGGACACGACTTGCAGCCTTAGGTTCTTTGTAGTATTTTACCCGACTACTGAAAGGGTTATTTATCAGTTCAAAAAATCGGTGAAAATTGGATGATCAAACGAACTTACCTTAAGTGAAGTTCGATCCAAATTGTCCTGACTTCGACGAAGAGATTTAATTGACCATGTAGTATGCCCTACTACGCGTCCATTCACTCGCACACAGGTTTAGCGCAAGAAAGAGAAGGTAAATGACCTCACTCCCTCCCACGCCTCACAGCACTGCCAGCCGCCTGTCGCTCATTCATTTCAGAGCAAGGAGACCGATGTATGAGATGTACAACATTGATTATATTGTAAGGGTGACGATTATTTTTGCATAAAAAACGTGCACGGGAATTGGGAAGGGTGGGACCTTAAATCTCTTCGTCGAAGTCAGGACAATTTGGATCGAACTTCACTTAAGGTAAGTTCGTTTGATCATCCAATTGTCCTGCCTTCGACTCTGAGATTTAATTGACCATGTAGATGTTTGGAGTAAAATCAATGTTGTTACAATAGAATAAGTTGACATCTCTGATGTTAGTAGTGATTGATCATTAAAACGATCATATTAAACAACAATTCATTGTTCATGTCGCTATCTTTGACATATACATGTGTATCACTATTACTAAAAAACATTAGTTGTATGATAACTATGATAAGTTATAACTTTCTACTAATAAAAATATCTTTATTAGAAAGAAAGAAGGTATTTGTTAGTATTTTTTATTAATGATTAACTAAAAATTAATAATTTATTTATTTTAGTAATTTTAAGCTGAAATAAAGCATTTCTGTTTAATTGTGGCATGTTATAAAAATTGCAAACAATACAGAAGACGTATTGTTGGGCTGAGACGGTTTGCGAATAATATAGTTTTACACACTGAATTTGGCACGTAAAACAAATGATAATTTTATTACGAGGAAAGCCACATACAGAAAACACTTTTTAGTTAGCGCCTTATCTTTGGTAAGATAAAGGGCGTGAAGGTAATGTCGTCTGAAAAGTCGTTATCTTATTCTTGCAGTATTTAGCATATTTTATAATTATAGTTTTGAAATACGTATGTACATGCTATTCTATTGCTTTTCAGTATTGGATATGTAGGTATTAATGCGACTGTTTGAAAAATATTCGATCGAATACCAAACACATAAATAATATTTTATAAATTAAAATTTCGAATACCTGAGAAAATTTATATACTTAATTTGGTTATAAAATGTGTTTATGATTTGTATAAAAGTAATTGATTAAAAGATTCATTCTTAGGAATGTAATTATTTTAAGATCATGATTATATACACGGGTGTCTATCAATGATATATGATTATTTGCTGTGTAAGAATAAGAATACAATAATTCAATGGCTTTGAAATATTATCGTTATCAGAAAGTTTAAGGCATAGGTAGGTAGGTAATGTTTTTTTATGTATTATTTATATTTCATTAAGTATATAAGTTTTTTTTTTAAATAAGATTTAAAATCGGCTTCTGGGAGCTTTATAAGGGCAAACGACCGCAAACGATTTCTCCGATATAAGTTTTGGTACCACCCGGCCCCGACCAAATACGTTTGCCTAATATTCGACTAATCGACCAGGAATGTTCGCCGAGTATTCGATAGTCAGCACATGTTCAGATTTATATATATGATGTATATGATAAATTTAATCATAATTTTATTGCCTGGGTAAATGTCTGGATTACTTTTAAAGATTACAATAAATATCAATCCTATGTTTCAGGTTGGTTGCTATGAGTTTTTTATTTATTTAACTTTATATATATTTTTAAGTTTGACAAATATTTGTAACATATTTGGCTACAGATGAGACTTGTTTCAATATTATGAGCTGTGTCAAAAAAAAAAACTGATGATGACTTAGAATAAGGGTACCTATTTTGACACGAAATCCAAAAATAAACGGATATCGTATTAAAAGTACCTATGTCATATCGAGATCCCAAGGGTAAACTGGTTTTATACATATTAAAAAACATCTTTACATATGGTTAATAAAAAACATAGATAATTTGGTTTGAAATAATTAATTGATTCAAATTTTAATAAATAGTCGAATCACATGACGTCCTCTGGCGTAAGAATTAAGGAAAAGTCCATTAAAAAAAATCTTTTTCAAAATAAAATACTTTTTCTCAACCATACCACCCGACCTATTTTATTATTAATTTTTAATTTTCAATTGTTCCACCGTATGTAAGTAACTGGTGAATATCAAGACAAAATGTCCTTTGAAAAATTATTAAACACAGTATATCGAATACTATAAACATCAAACAATAAAATGCATATAATAAGTACCTATTTTATTGCTTATTAGAGCAACGTTTTCAAGGAACAGTTCCTTAATAACTTAGTGGCTTTCTGGGGAAGATTGTTGGGGAGTGGGTGGATGTAATTGATTACAAGAAACTGATGATTAGAGAATATATTTACTTGATGTACTTTATTCTTAAATCACAGAATAAATAGTAGGAAAATAAACATGGTTCATATTTCCAATAACTCGAATTAGATTATTATAGTGCAATTTGATTCTAATGCTGCATTGCATTTAGGATACGTCAGTTTTTTTTTAAATATATATATATATATATATATATATATATATATATATAAATAATAATTTCCTAGCCTTTTGTTAAAAAAATATTGATAGTGATATTTTTGTAATAATGAATATGGCTTGTATTTATTTCACGTCAAACGTAGGTGTGTGTGTAAATGGCAAATAAAAATAACCGAATCATATGAAATATTGTAATAATACTTGAGAAAATAAAATTGTGTCAATTTATATGCTTTGCTTATGCATTTGCATAAAAAACAAAAAAGGCATTATCTTCATAAAATTAGCTTGTTTCAATTTAATAGCTACCTACTCTTATGGTATATCTAACAATGTGTCGATAAGTTTTGGTTTATGCTATCTGCCGCATACTTCAATACAATAGAACGTTTGATTTGAATTATTCTTAGGTGGTGCTTGAAACAAGGTCATAGAAACAAACGATTATTACGAGGAAAGCGAGATTAGGAATACAGCGCACCCTAATAAATCTTATATGACGGTAGTACTATATTGATTTCGGGGTTTGATAAGATGTCTCATTGGCATATTTAAAAAAAATACGCTTTCCAGGTAGTTGTTATTGCTTCAGTAAATAAAATCTAAGCTTTACCGAATTATTTACTGA
Source organism: Pyrausta purpuralis (assembly GCA_963924145.1). Taxonomy (NCBI): domain Eukaryota; kingdom Metazoa; phylum Arthropoda; class Insecta; order Lepidoptera; family Crambidae; genus Pyrausta; species Pyrausta purpuralis. Next base: position 18,167,690 of record OZ001668.1, on the reverse strand, counting down.
GAAGTCGATTTAATCTTAGTTGGATATAAAATAAATACGGCAAATTTCCATGAACATGAAGTTAGCGGAGCACCCACGACAAACCGATAAATCGCTATATGGAGAATTTGCCGCTAAATAGTCGCTGATTAGTTGTGGAAAAAAATAATTTGTCGTTTATTTATGTTTTGTTTTTTTGGGTGCTCCGCTAACTTCATATGAAGTTAGCGGAGCAGCCTCGCGAAATCGTCTTTGGAGGTTTCTGATCGAAATTCGACTAGGGGATAATTTGCCGCTAAATAGTCGCTAATTAGTTGTGGAAAAAAATAATTTGTCGTTTAATTTCTTTTTTTGTTTTTTTGGGTGCTCCGCTAACTTCATATGAAGTTAGCGGAGCAGCCTCGCGAAATCGTCTTTGGAAGTTTCTGATCGAAATTCGACTAGGGGGATAATTTGCCGCTAATTAGTCGCTAATTAGTTGTGATAACCACGAATTTTGTAATTTCATTTTTTTCTGTATTTTTGGGGTGCCTCGCTAAGTTTACATGACGACAGCAGAGCATCCTCGCAAAAACTTCTGAAAACATTACTGATCCGAAATTCACTTGATGGATAATTTGCCGCTATTCAGTCGTTAATTAGTTGTGCAATAAAAAATTCATGTTAAACTTTTTTCAATAGTTTCTGGGGATTAAAGTTGGTTTTGTAATGAGGCGACAATAGTTCTCGCTAACTTCATATGAAGTTAGCGGAGCAGCCTCGTGAAAACGTCTTTGAAAGTTTCTGATCGAAATTCGACTAGGGGGATAATTTGCCGCTAATTAGTCGCTAATTAGTTCTTTTTGGGTCTCCGCTAACTTCATATGAAGTTAGCGGAGACCCAAAAAGAAACAAAAAAAAAACAACGACGAATTTTCTTTTTCCACAACTAATTAGCGACTAATTAGCGGCAAATTATCCCCCTAGTCGAATTTCGATCAGAAACTTCCAAAGACGATTTTGCAAAGCTGCTCCGCTAACTTCATATGAAGTTAGCGGAGCACCCAAAAAAAACAAAAAAAAAATTAAACGACAAATTATTTTTTTCCACAACTAATTAGCGACTATTTAGCGGCAAATTCTCCATATAGCGATTTATCGGTTTGTCGTGGGTGCTCCGCTAACTTTATGTTCATCAAATTTCCTACCATTCAGAATCATACATTTGCCAGGTATTTAGCAAAGCTCATTCTAATTTTTATTATAGCTGTTAAAATTAAAAGCATTTAATGGAGTTTTTAAACGGACTGGTTTTTATATGGACCCAACCATATTTTGGTACGTCCTGGGCAAGCTTACAGCTTGCTTGCTTGCTAGTTATAATCAAAGAGCCAACCACAAGCTAAATAGCTATAGGTATGAGCAGAAAGCAGAATTGTATGTAGAAAAATCTTGCTTTCTTAAAAAGTACATTGTTTTCTTTTTACAAAATCTATTAAATTCAATATTTTAAGTAGTATTATTAAGCAATTTATGTTTACCATAGCATTGTCTAGTTAGACAATTTTATAGCCATTGGCAAGAAATAAGAACAAAAGAGTTGTGGTCAATGGATAAGGACCCAAACCACCCATAACTATGTGAGCTATGGTGGGATGCTATGCTACCATTTTTAGAGCTTTGTGGAAAACATATTAGGAACGTGTACTGCAGGTTGCAGAGTACGTGTATTTATGATTAAGGTCTAAGTTGTTAAAGTGTTTTTGAGTCTCTCATGTTTACTATTCTGAGTAAAAATTTACAAAATAAATATTAATTTATTCGATTTGAAATAAATCTTCTGCCACTATTATTACTTGGTAAACCATTTTATTGCTATTTTGGTTTGTACGTGTGATAGCTCACATTATGCTCCATTTTAATATTTGCCTAAATATTGGCTGAGACAAGTGTTCGGTCGTGGTTTTGCCACGAGTGGAATACGGTAGCCCGTAATAAGTACATGTACGTACGGCCTTAAGGTGATATAACAAAGCATTCATAAGAACACATACCTTTTTTGGTCAGATTCTGATTCCGAGTGCGAGACGTTTAAAACACGCTGGAATTGTGACGGTAGATCACCGTTGCGACGCAATTCGCGGCGCGTCATGGGCCACACACATCACAGGTATGGCCGGATGAGTGCGGGCGAGGGCCGCTGATTCATACTCAGAGGCCATAGTGGCGCATCGTCAGCGCTGCTTAATATTAATCATGAATGTCTTTGGCTGTAATTTATTATTATAGCATCAAAGAACAATTGGCTGTAACTTCAGCTAACTTGTTTCCCTTTTTTCGCAATGAAAATGAGGGTAGGATATTGGAAGCAACGCATTCCAAAAGTCTCAGATAAGATCTAGAATAATCTAGATAATTAGGACTGGCTGACCTCACGTGTCAGCTCTGCCAGTATTTGCTACAGATCAATATCGCGTATTGATTCGGAGCGGAAAATGCGGACTGGCTAGCATCGCGTGCTAGCTCGGCCGCGAAGCGTAAAGCATGCATGGTGCAGCCACGCTGGGTAGTGCGTTTTACTTCACATTCACTTGTTAAATTAATAACAAAAACATTTTTGAACTAACATGTCACTATAAGATAAATTTCGTTTAGCACGAAATAAAACTTAACGGTTATATACTGTGGTTACTGCGTGCGTTGGAACGGCGCGCGCGCACGGACACGAATGAGCGACAGGCGGCTGGCAGTGCTGTGAGGCGTGGGAGGGAGTGAGGTCATTTACCTTCTCTTTCTTGCGCTAAACCTGTGTGCGAGTGAATGGACGCGTAGTAGGGCATACTACATGGTCAATTAAATCTCAGAGTCGAAGGCAGGACAATTATAAGTTCTTTACGACTATAATAATATGCCAGACCCAGTTGAATCATACGAGCACATCAGAGAAAGTCAAAGTAGCTCCTATAGCAGAAAACTCACCGAGAGTCGACTGCAATGGTTCGGTCATGTCATGAGACTCCCAGAAGACCAAGTCGTAAAACGAGCCTTAGCACTGCTAGTAAGCAAGAAAGGTAGAGGCCGCCCACTGGCGACCTGGCGGTCCACGATAACCGAAGATCTAGAGGTTGCCCAAACAAATATTTCGACAACCCAGGACAGAGAGTCCTTGCGCCGCAGAGCAGAGCCGACCCCAAATAATAGGAAAAGGCTTAGGTCAAAGAAGAAGAAGAATATACCAGTTAAATGATTGGAGTTTTGAGAAAAAAATGTTGTGGCTATTTATACTTTGTTTATTCTTGTACCTTTGTATTTTAATCTAGTATTTTTAGGGTTATGAAATTTAATGCTCTTCTGCATCTATCGAATTGGATAACAGTACACAAATATAGATGTTAAAAAGAAAAAATACTGACTAAGTCTTCAAACGAAATGACGCTGCTGCTTACGTGTTGATGGTGTAATACGCCCTTAATCTAGCATACTTAGGTTCACAGCATCACATATTTATTTGAGTAAAACAAAGTTTTGTGTGCCCTACTACAATTAGGTCTTTATTACGCCACTGACGTCATAAAACTAATATCCTTTATGTGGTACAAATACTGATATCATTGAATCATTAATTCATAAGTGATTTGTCGAAAGACGATCTAATCTCGTATGTAGCATTTATTGACAGAACTGGCTTTTAGTATGATTTATTTGAGGACATTACCGGTCAAGTAAAGGTCTCCATTTTACAAGCATATGCTATAATAGAGGGTAGGATTATTTGGGAAATTTCCAATGACTCTCAGTCCAAATTGATCTAAAATGAATTTTAGGTTTCAAATGCTCGACTGTATGTGATTGATTGATTCATTTTCATGTACCTTAACACTGTTTCAATCATTTGGACGTTAAACGTAATGGACGGTACTAATAGTCAAGCATGATCTAATTTAAAAATGTCATTTACGGTTACTTATTGAGAAAAAAGGAAAATACGTTACAAACACACACACACACTAAATAATATCATTCACAAGCATGAATTTTAACAATAGAAAACAGATATTAAACAACCAAAAATAACAAAAATCTAGTAGAAATCATGCCAACTATGCGGTGCTTGCCACGTTGTGCCGTGTTATTGATATAACTTCCATTAATATGAATTTAAAAAAGAAACTGATTTTGTTTCAATTTTCAATGCATGTAGCGTAAGCAATATGTTATTATTACTTTTTAAACCAGAAGATTTAAAAACTTTACTTACTAAATGAATAAATATTTTAAACGTTTTTACGTTGATAACGTATAAATTAACATATATACTCGTACATTTATGAGTAGAATGTGAATCATCATTATGATGACGCAAATATACCACAATTGAAGGATACCTATTGTATTTGATACACGATTTTACTATATAACTGCATAAAAGAAACCATTAGTTACACTTTTTGTAATGTTCATTAACTCTTTTGTGCCTAATGTTCATCAAAACCGGAATAGAAGGAACAAAAAATGGAAATCATTAATCTTATCTAGTAGAAAAAATAATTTAGTTATTTCTTGCAATGTTCATGTAATGTCAATTTCCGTACAAAACTGTACTGTAGTTTTTAAGGAACTATATTTTTTGTAATAAAAGGGTAGGTGTTATACTTAAGACTATCCTGTCCAACGCGCAACATGCTCTTAACATAAATTTAACTGCATCTAAAAGCCTGTGAAATTTAAAAGCGAACTTCAGAGCGTATGCAAAGTCATTGCCACTATCTACGACTCCAAACATTCCCGAAGTAAAATGAGAGAACACTTACCTACGTCACATAAAGTACGGAATTTAAACTTTCGAGACCTCGGACTATTAGCATAGAACCACCCGTCTCTTTCTCACAGCCTTCAATCACTTACGTCAGAGCGAGACGGCGGTATAATACAGCTTTTAGCCTCCCGTCGTAAATCTTCAGGCAATTCGCATCGGACGGTGCGTTTGCGCAGATGTATCGACATCCTGAGATAAAGAAGTGAAATCGGAGGTGCTTTGCTCTTATCTGATAGATAAATTCTGGTTAAGTAGGTGTTTAGTTCGTTTGAAAGCTGGCTGCAATAGCGTGGTATTTAAATAAGTTTTAATTCTGCAAAAGCGGCTCAGACAAATATAAAGGTTTTTTGTTAGTTGCGCCTGAGAACGGGTGGACCAACTATCATGATTTTTACTTTGTTAGAATCATCGGTCGTCTTCAAGGAAATATTAATCCGTGTGTCAAGTAGCTATTACTTGGCAACAACGTGGAATAAAATAAACCAGACCAAAATACGTCTTCCATTTTATTTCTGCATACGAACCAAGTAAAACCCCAGAAATTAAATTAAATTAGTTGGCCTATTTCACAATGGTTCTGGATAGCGTCTTATATCCAATAATTCATACGAAATGATAGTTCACATTTGTCGATTGCGAAACAGGCCCTTTTATGGTACAAAATACAAATAAGTTGGTGTACGTCTTGATTCTTTAAACTCGAAGGACACTTCAGCTCCGGGCATATGCCATTTGTCCAAATTACCTTTATTTACAAGCATGTAGTATCTATTATGCTTCTGTATCATCATCACCTGCTCACATCAGGTTACATTTTTGATCAAAACTAACCCTTATTGCAACTGCATAAGATACCGCATCGTTTACCTCGAGGTGCTGTCGTCCGTACAGTCAGGAACAAAAGTTTGCTACTTTGTACAGAAGTGACAGTGGTTCACAGAAATGACTGCGAACGTTTTTTTTTCTATTGGACAATAGTCTCGCTGACACGGTACCCGAATATCGAATGCAAGCAACTCAAAAAATATTTCACGTACATTTTTGTTCACTATCTATTCGACACGCCTAGCATAAATTCTCTGGCCCAATTTTGTTAAAATCTCTGTCGAATCCTGTTAAACCTCAGCTAGGCTCGAAACTTGGTTCTATAATGAACACGTGAAATCGAGTTTTTTTTTGTTTTTTATATTTTTTACCAGTCGCTAGGTAAACAATAGTATTTTGTTAAAAATAATAAAAAGCCTTACGGCAATAACACTGAGATTATTTAACTTTTTTTACGTAGCGTATATTTTTTAAATATGCTAAATAATTGACATGCAACCTCATAAGTTCTATAACTTTGAGCACGCTCTTTTGAACGGCTTTGTTTTTTACAGTTCAAAACAGAGGTACTTATGGAAAAGAAGGGATTTCTTTTTGACGTCAACCATCGTCTATAATTTCCAACATCAGTACCGCCCGGCGGCTTTGCCGGCGGCTTACGTCAATACTTGTCAAATAGTATCCAATTTAACAAGACACCCTCTGAAAATCAGTGTCGTGGCATGCATCTTGCGGCCACGATTAATGCTGAGACTCATAGCCTCAGAGCCTTTTCGACTCATACTCGATGTTAATTTTTAATAAGTGTGTGTGTGTGTCTGTCTGTTTATTCTATACGTGTTTACGAGTAAATGTTTTTGTATGTGTCTGTGCATCGAATTAATGTATTTTCTTTTAAATTTGCCGCCGGTCGGTGTGGATCCACCATTACAGACGCCAAAGACGTACTAAGCCTAAACTTTGTCATGTTTACCTTTTGACATTACAAGTTAGCGTGAGCACAGATCACGCAACGCAGAATGTTCACAAGTTGTATCGTAAATGTGATTGACAGTCATAAAAATCGCATGACTAGCTGTTCGGAGGTGATTCATCAAATATCGATGTCATGGCGTAGAATTGGAGCAAAGGCGTAGTATATGCAGCCAAACATTTCAATCGAGAAAATTGTAATACTATGCACAATAAAAAGTGATGTCATATACCGCTCCTTAAGAAAATTCATGCGATTGAGGTAAAACGTGTATCAGAAACCTGGACAGACGATTTTGTAATGTAAGTTTGTATAGTGACAAAACACTATAAAAACAAAAATGTAATTAAAATTGGCTTCCTTCATCTTAACCGATTGTTAAATATTTGTAAAAATATATCCTTCGGGTGTTCTGAGAGCAATCTCGCAACATTGATGACGTCACGCAGCCTACGCGTTAAATTAAGCAGCAAAATTCAACAGGCTTGTTAATGTGACGGTGGCCGAGTGGTATAGGCATACTCCCGGGTAGCGAAATACACGGAGTTCGATTCTCGTCTGTCACACAGCCAAAGTTGCTTTTTACAAGTGCAATTTATATTACTGAGTTTGTATAGTGACAAAACACTATAAAAACAAAAATGAAATTATAACCAAACAAAGTTTAATACCTATCCTTCTTACCTCAAATGATTCATGGATTTGTGACGTGTGTGCAAGTCACACCATTGTCTGAAAAATAAATAGGTTTTAGTTTAGGTTATTCCCAGATTATTTCTTACTCATTTGGTTTTGAGTGTAACGGTACGTACTTTTGGAAATAAATAATAATTTAATTTAATTGGCTAGTCTTTTTAACCACTTTAAACGTCTGCATCAAGCGCATTTTCTTTTAAAAAAATCATAGGTAAGGTAAGGATTTGCGTAATAAAGTTTTATGAAAATTTAATTGCAAGTTACATAGTTTTATAGAGTAGAGCCGTCTTCGTACTCCCAAGAGTGAGTGTAAACAGTGTTGTAATCACACTAGTACATCTCCCGCGCACCACATATTTAGGATTTAGGTCAGACAGTTAACATATATACTGTGGAAGCATTACTTCGACGCGAAAACAGGCCAAAGAATGCCAGAGTTTAACAACTTTATCTAGTTACTGCATAAAATTACATTGGCTACTAATATTGTCAGAATTAACAACCAATGAGCTGTGCCGTTACCATAAGTTTACGGCGGTTTTAGGAACGATGAGAAAAAAGTGTATGGAAAATTTTAGTTATGCAAGTGAGCGCTAGAGGCGCTGTGCAATTTCTATAGTCTTTTTTACGTCGTCGCTTGTGAGTAATACCGCCGTAAATTCATATTGGTTTCAACCATAAAATTAATATTCCTATCGGAATAGAAGGACAAGTAAAAGCTGTCAAACGAAAACGATTTAAGATGTCAGTAACTAACATAAGTAAGTAACATTTGTAGCTTTAAATGAGATAACCTTTCGATCAGGTGATTTATAACAATGTTCCTAAGTTAAATATAGTAGTTTACTGCATGATAAACAGTCGACACAAAATATTGAACATGCAGCTCTAGTGTAAAACTAAAAGTTATTTCTTTATACAAAATATTCGTCGAAATACATTCCCTGTGTTATTCTGTCTTTATTTTTTACGTAAATTAACGTTTGTAGAATAGAATAATCAAACTGCGTACTTTAAATTTGAAGCGCATTGGTAAATATAAGTCGTATATTAAGAGGCTTCGATTTGGACTAATCTACCTGTTAAATGATTATTTGTTGGGGTTATGCCGCTGTAATGCATAATAATCAATCACCTTACAAGTCACCATGTTTCAGACGCATTATTTCTCCAAAATATACACAATTTCACTTTTAAATATAAAAAATAAAATGCACGTAATTTTCAGCGAGCTTCTGCAGGGCGGTCAACTGTTTGACATCTGACAAAAATGGTTCTGCTACCCATCTCTTTTTATCACACAGTTTGCTGCTAGTGACATCTCGCTTTTGTCGTTCTATTCCAAAGGGATAATAATTTTATGGTTTCAACGGACTGTACTTACAAATTACAAAATTATCGTTATATCATCATTTGGAAAGGCATCTCCTTTCTGTATATTTTTTTTGTTGTTTAATATGTATTCTATTTTTATTGGTGAATATTTGTTTGAAAAGAGCTTTCATAAGGTTATAGCAAACACGATCCGAGACGAGGCGTTTGCTATCCGGCGCCGATCCCATGCCGAGCCGTTGCTGTACCCTTTACGTAACGTGCTTCCGTATGGTGGACGCCTCGTTGATGCCGGTTGGTGCTGTTCCCATTACGGGATGAAAAATGTGATTTAGCCTTTTTTTTTGTTATTCGTATCCCTCAAGCGTATGTAAACTAGACACAATAGAAATTCTATTGTTATGCGGTCTCATGCGACCGCTCGGGTGTTAAGCCGGTATGAAGATTATAGTTCCATAGTTTATCGGTTTTCTGAGGTCAGCACAACTGCACAAACTAGACCGGGACTCGGTCGGTTGACCAAAGATGAAAGGTATTAATAATATTGCAATCGATATCTATTCCAAGTTGGCTTATATTCGATACTACCTAAATTCACCGGACTATTTAAAATTGTAGACTGCAGGTACAAACTTTTATTTTAGGTAGATTATTTTAAAATTGTCTGGTTGAGTTTGTATAGAACGGAGTAATTAGATTTAGTATAATTAAGAGTATGAAGGAAAAATAAAAACTTTTTCTAGCTACTTTTTAAAATTCGAAAACACACGTATTTGGCTGTTAAATCTTTCTGATACACCAAGATATTACAACAAACATAAATAGTTTGTAATATGATACAAAATAAATTATACTGGTGTAATTTATCTGCGTGCAAAAGATTTACTTATCATAACTTAACGTTTAGTTTAAACTACAGTAAAAATAACTGGAATTGGTAAAACCTATTGTTTGAAGTACCGAAAACGGTGACGTCATTGATAAAAACAATAAACCATTAACAGAAAGTTTAAAAAAAGAAATGACCCATGCTTTTATGTAGGTACCGCTACAAACAATAAACAATAGACAAAATTCCCATTCGGTTTCTACTCTAACAAAATAACCACTCCATACTTTCCATGACCGGTACCTTCGCTCCAGTAGTTCTCTCCAGCTTTTCACTTCACTTCACTTTTTTGGTTTAATGTCCAACTCGTTCACTCATGAGAGTGTCTATTCCAAAGACAGTTTAAGCGTCCACCTCCAAATTTCCCTTCAAATGGGCCTTACGTGCACTTTATAAGGAAGAAATATCAGATATGTCTCATTATAAAGGATATTTATTTATATTTATTTATTTATATTTATTGTCATTAGTTTCTTTTATGTGTACCATCATATTTGACTGATGGAGAATGTTTTTAGCATTAAGTCCGCGCTATCTACCGTTTGTGTGTGCATAAAGTGTAAAATAAATCACACAAAATCGTATGAAGCATGGAGATACAATCGTATCTTCATGCTTTTAGCTCAGCTTTCATTTAATTCTTACCAGTTTTATAGAACCTATTAAACGTATACCATTAGAATCTTATATATCAGATAAAATAACTACGACAATTCATTTAATAATGTCGGTCGCGATAACTGTAATTTGCATTAACTAGGTTATTCATAATTATTGTTAGATTCCAAGAAATATCACTTTAATTTATGCATAAGTACCTATTGAAATGAATGACCTTTCAATACTCTAACCTACTTTCTATCACCGTCACTTCATAATCGTTTTAATCAACATCTTTTGAAAAAGGCAGTGGTCGCGAACTCATCTTACATCGATCACTTCATTTTAATATCGATTTGATGTCTTTAACGAGTTAGTAAAAGGTATTAATCGTTGCTTAGATTGCGTCATTTCGAAGTATACAAGTGAGCCGCGTCACTTGAAGAATCAAAGAATGAGTTCATGCATCAATTGTAAGTAAAGTTCAAGCTGTTGTGTAGCGATTAGATTATCGGCACGCCATCTATTGCGTTATGCCAAAACGTTTTTTTATCTTGGCTCAAGACGTGAGAATGAGCGTCAAGATTTTGTTGCTTATTTTGTGATTTTGTGGTCCATAGTAGAACTGCCAAGGATAGCAATTCTATTACATTTAAAATAAAAAGAGGTTATCTATTCGACCTGTATGTATGTGATATCGTCAATATTGGATAAAATTTTAGTTAGTTGATCTATTAATTACTCCCTAACACGTGTGCAAAATTTTAGGTGTATCCATGTTTGTCTCAAGATTTCTCAAAAACGAAAAGTCGTAGCGAGATAATTCTGTTTAAGATCAATCTGTTATAGTTCAACTTAGGGCGCAATCTAAGTATTATGAAAATCGGTTCAGTTAGTTTTTGAGATATGAGTCATAACTATAATTTATTAAATAAACATAAAAAAACGCGGTTTAGTACTAGCAAAATAGTTTAGTATCCTTATCATTCAGTTCAGTTAATGTAGTCGAAGGATTCGGGTACAGCATTGTTTCCTATAGAACTACAAAAGTATGAAACCCCTTAAGTTTTATTTTATTTCTGACCGAAGATGACTATAATCTTATCGTTGTTCATCTCACATGTTAAACAATAATTGCCAGTGTTAACTGGCAATTCCGTCTTACGGTTATACCTCACAGCAAAAAAAGGAACAATTAGCGAATCATGTACCGTTACATTTAGTCTCAATTAATCATTCCAAATTCGAATTCTTGGGCCAGACCCAAAGAGGAGGTAACAACGAGGTTACAGCGCCTCCCTGCTTCGAATCATTAATTTGACACTCCGAGTTACAATGGTAACCGCCTACAAGCCGCAGGTTAAAGGTTGTCTTTTAAATGCAGCCCAAAGTTGGGTAACCCTGCTTTTTGTTAATATGTTACCAGTGAGAGTGAGTTAAGACTTTAGAGTAAGCATCATACGAATCGAAATGTAGGAATTTCAATTTTCTTGATTGTTAAAATGCAAAAATGGGAATGGCTTAGAAAGGTGATCCTTTAAGGGTCATAAGTCGGACCTGACTGTTATTTTGTCTGGTAACTCAAACGGTGATTAATATAGTTTTGGGATTTGATTTTCTGTTTTTAAATAGTGAGTCAAAGCAGAGGTCTTTCGCAAGCAAAATACAAAGGATCACTATCTAACGGTTCAACATTTATTGCTTTAAGTATCATCAATCAGTTCTTATGTTACAATCGAGGAATACATTAAGAAATCTACGCTTACGCCGATTGACCTTAACTAATGAAGCTATAATTAAATCAATTACTTAACCGTCTCTGACATTTGAATAAGCGGCACATACATGAAGTATACACCCTCGATTTCACGTACGCACAAAAGCACGTCAAGGTAAACACTGCGGTATCTTATTCGGGTGTAATAAGGACTAGTTTGCAACAAAAGTGGATAACCTGATGTGCTGGCCAGATGATAACGTAATCGCTTGATCATGATCAAAAAGATGCTATTATGACTTGTCTACAGAAACCAATCACGACAGCCGATGAAATATAGAATTGACAACATCATCATCATATTCACCCCAAAGATATTTACTGATAGACGAGGTTTATTACAGTTCCTGTATGTAGCTAAGCCTGTATGGAACATCAACGTCATATGGCTGTTAATTTATTTATTTTATATTTTGTATTAAAATCACCTTATAACGTAGTTAAGCCATCGCCACCAAGTTGCTTGCCTGTCGGTTTTTTATAGGTTATACTTTAGTGAGTGGCACAAGAACTCCATGAGTTCATGCCACCAGCCCTTCTATCATCGCTCATCTCGATGCATTGCGGGCTACCACTCTTACCTAGCTGACATTCTTTTACTGATTGGAACTAAGCGCTTTTGCTCAACTTTTTAACGCGCACAGCAAAATTCTGGAACTCTATCAGTTTTCCAATGGATTATAACCCTAAAACTTTCAAAAGACAAAGGTTTTAAAATTTTTGGGTTAAATTAGCTTCAACTGGGTAAGCTCGCTCCATCGTTGTCTCTCTCTTGCCATGGCTAGTTTAGTCTCAAGACAAGAGAGAGCCCATGTCCAATTTAAAAAAAAATGCACTCCGGGAGTGCCGGCAGAAGTGAAAACTTGAATATCAACGTTGTGCATTTTTGATTTTTTGGAATAGTTAGGTAATAATTTTGAATGGATTGCTCTTATTATCAATATAAAAGTACTATCATTTTTGTGATAGAATACAATAATAATAATAATAATAATAATAATAATGATAATAATAATAATAATAATAATAATTATATAATATTTTTATAGAATACAATATTTATTTATTGCGCTATCGTACACAAACATTACAATTTATATTATATTAAATTACATTAAAAAGTTTATCTCTCAGAAAAATCAACTCATCCATAATTTCGCCAACCGTCTTACGGTTTTTCGATCAGCCTACGTGTCCTGACGCGAGTTTCACATTTTTCCCCCATCCCACAAAAGTGCTCAACGCCGCTAAAGAAGTTTTTACTTCAAAAACTGGGTATCGTGAAAATCGACATGTCACTGTCATTGCGCGGCGAGAAAAGTATGCAGAAAACACTGACACGTAATGGACAATTGCGGGTGGGTGAACAGGGAAGCCGGAGGAATGTGACAATGTTTGAGAGATCCATCCTTACGATAACTGGGTAGCGTAGTCAATCATACGTCAGTGACTGCTAAAATCTTGCTATGACTTACTTCGATAAAAAGAGTGTAGCACTGTCTAAAGGTTTTAACTGCGGTTAGCAATCGTAGTATTTGTCTAACCCATGCTAAAACTGTGAGTTACAAACGACCTATCAACCTGAGTAAATCCAAAACGGTCCTCTTACCGAATCCGCGAAGATAGAGAGGTTAAGGTTGTGTTACTGTCGATAGAAAAACTTGTCGATAAACCTAGAAATAAAAGCGGCGTCTTTTCCACCGACTCCTTTCAGTGTCAAATCTTGCTTGCTTCCACTGACCGATAAAGCGTTGCGCTGTATATGCCTTTCTCTAATGACATTAACACCTTAAGACTCAGTTCATTTGCTGACGGTGCTGACTATAGTAAAAGGATTCATATTGATAATGTAGGTAGGTAGACAGATTGACATCGTTCTTAATTACCTTGTAATATTGATGCTGACGGTCATCTTATTCAATGTGTTATCTTCTTAATACTTAAAATATACTTTTTGTAGGAACTGTATTCTTTAATAGACAACCCCTATTAAATGCATGTTGTACCCACTCCTGTTGTTGCAAATGTTGTACCCACTCCAGTATCCATTGGGAACTCAACTCTCGAAGTTGTCGCCGAGTACGTCTACCTGGGACAAGTGATCCAATTGGGTAGGTCCAACTTCGAGAAAGAGGTCAATCGACGAATCCAACTCGGCTGGGCAGCGTTCGGGAAATTACGCAAGAGTGTCTTCTCGTCTCATTTACCTCAGTGTCTAAAGACGAAAGTCTTCAACCAGTGTGTGTTACCAGTGATGACATACGGATCCGAAACATGGTCTCTAACTATGGGCCTTATAAAGAAGCTCAAAGTTACGCAACGAGCGATGGAGAGGGCTATGCTGGGTGTTTCTCTACGTGATCGAATCAGAAATGAGGAGATACGTAGAAGAACTAAGGTAACGGATATAGCCTTGAGAATCAGTAAGCTCAAGTGGCAATGGGCAGGGCACATAGCGCGAAGAACTGATGGCCGTTGGGGCAGGAAAGTTCTAGATTGGAGACCCTTTGACCAAAGACGCAGCGTAGGACGTCCACCAACAAGATGGACAGACGACCTTATAAAGATTGCAGGATCAAACTGAATGCAGACCGCTAGTAATCGGTCGCTTTGGAAAGCCGTGGGGGAGGCCTATGTTCAGCAGTGGACGTCCTTTGGCTGATAATGATGATGATGATGATGATTAAATGCATTAACATTTTGAAAGTATTAAAAGAATGAAAATGAAAGATAAAAACCGTCAATAGTATCCTATTGACGTTTTCTATCGTTTTGCGGATCCGAAGCATTTCCGAGTAAGGATCACATACTAAAAGTGTTTCGGATCCGACAAAAAATAATCGTATTGACGGATTTCGTATTTCTTAGTAGAACTTATTTTTTTTATCCTCCCTCCTCCCATCCTCCGCTGTGTAAAATTCTTTTCGACTGGTTTTGATTTTTGACAAATGAGTTTTAACATTATAAAATATTTTTTGCATCCTCACAAGACGAGTATGTTTTACAATACTCGCTGGTGTCTGGATCTTCGTAGTAGACCTACTGACTCTTATGCATTTACGTTCTACTATCAATAACGAAGTAGACTATGTATAAAAAGCTATCGATAGACGAGGATAGATTGATCAGCACTGATGTCAGCAATCACTAGATACATTATAAAACGGTTTTTACGAGACTTCGTCTTTATCCTCCGATACCAAATACTCGGTTTTATGTTCGACGCAAGCGCTATGCTTTTATGAGTCGTTTCATTTCCTCTACGGCACAGTTATCGATATGTGGCCCATATTAAGTTTTACAACCGATGTCCTGATTTCCCGATACCTGGGGAGGGAAGTGGAAGCGTTCCGGTTCGCTTTCTTATGTGTTTTGCGGATAGTTTCAAATTTTGCTGCAATTTTGTCTGGTTTGTATGGAACTTATGAAATTGTGTTTTTGTTTCAGGTAAGCGGTCTTCATTGGTATTTTAAACAACGATGCTTTGGATTAATATGTAAGTCATTTGGCATGGAGGTAAAATTGCATCAGTAATATTTTCGTCATCACTTAATATTTTCTTAATTAAAACTGAAAATAGCACGTTATATACCCCTCTCTTTTAGCGTCGGGGGTTTTAAAATAAAAGACGTGCTAATCCAATGATTTAGTAAAATGTAACTTGTCAAAATGTAAAAAAAGGACAAAAATAAAAAAAAAACATATAAAGGATATTTTCATCGGCATAAACGGGCATCCTTCTTTTAAATGGGAACAAAACCCTTTTAAGAAGCCTTGTTTCACAATGTTCTATTATATAGAATATAATGGTAAAGTTAATATTCTATTCTAATGTTCTATTAGGTAGCCAGTAACGTTATCTGTCCATAAATTTATATGAAATGACGTGCCATATTTGAATTGTTCGTTGGTAAGTGCTTATTTGTAGATGGTGAGATATGTCCTTAGTATCGACTTAATAGAGACCAGATCACAACACTTTCACGGTCCAAACAATGTAGCACTACGATATAGACACTATGTTAATATTCCGTCTTCATCAGAATATATATCCACTTTGGTAAACACCGAGCAAAACCCAAACTAAAGTTGGGATATCTATGAGACTTAAGAAGTCGATCAAACAGGGATTTTCTCCGTAGTCTAGCTGGGTTGAACCGAAATTGAAATTTCGTTTTTTGTTTATAAAGATTTCAAGGTATGTCTGTCTTGGGTGATACGTAAGCGGAAGTGAGATTCACTCGGTTCCTGTCACTATTTGTTTTCTAAATTCCATTGTAGCTAACGTTAAGTAAATAACATCGGAATCGTTTTCCGGTGTTTGTTATTTGTACCCGATGTAGCGTTAAATCTTAATTGTGCAACTGAGCTAATAAGATTCCATTGTTTATATTTTTAATCTGTGTTAAATTTTCTGATATTTTTTACATAAGTTTAAAAAGCGAATTCAATTTCACATATCCAATTTTCATAAAAGCATGCACATCCAATCTATTCTTACTTTAAATTCTGTATTTGTTCCCTCTATTTCAACTATATCCCTACGAAATCCATACTAATCTTTCATGTCAAACTCTCAGTCCCACCAGTCTCCGAGTCTCATTAGCATAAGCGTTTTGTCTATCTAGAATTCAAAATTATTGCGCTACGTGAATCTAGCCTTGTTATTTAGGATTTCAATTAAAACCAGAGAATCCTGTTTAGGCGAAATCAAATGCATAATTTGCGTGCGATTCACTATTTACTAGGCATTCAATTAATAAACTACAGTTTAAATGAAATATGATTACAGTTCAATGTAGCGTTGAATTCATCTGGAAATGCCATTAAGATGATAAAGTAATTCGCTTCTGATTTTATGTCGTAAGTTTTGATGCGATCACCATTTTGTTATGAGCTCTATCATTAAATTAGCTGTCTAATTTGAAATATTCACATGTGGTTTTATTGCTGTGCCCATTATTAAAGCTATTTTTAGGATTTAGTTAGATCATTAGGGACAGTTATTTTACTGTACATAAAATTATTTTGTTTTTAAATATTATTCATGGATGCTATGAGGTTTCGCGTTTAAATATTGATAAGGACCAATCTATGGAATCAACTCAAATAAATAAATTTGACGACCTCCGTGTTGTAGTGGCTAAGCACGCTGGGTTTCAAGGCGTTGCTGCTCCGAGGTCCCGGGTTCGATTCCCTGACGGGTCAATGTAGTAATCAGAGCTTTCTACATTTTTTCGGGTCTGGGTGTTGTGGTACCACCTTTGTTTCTGATTTCCATAACACAAGTGCGTTAGCTACTTACTTTGAGAGCAATGTATATTACCGGTATCCAATATTATTATTAAAAAAAAGTTAAAGAATTCTAATAGAGAGATATGGGCTATGAGAACTGTACGAACAATAAATTAACACAAGTCCACACCGCACGACGTGTCTTATTGAAGCTATTAATATTTCCACAAAATATCCATCAACAGGATATTTCAAACAAACCTCTCCATGTATTATGTTAACAAGACACCATATGGGATCTGTATTTACGGCTTTAACATGATCTTATTCTTTAAGCATTACAGTCGAGATTGCTGTGTTTTAACCAGTATTGACGGGTCCACATCTGCCAATGTGGTAGTCATTGGATTGTGATTGCACTGTTTATGGAATTAAGATTAACTATGTTTTGTTAGTTCAGTTAATGTTTAGATGTTGAGAGATAGAATCCAACTGTACAATGCTAGTTATCCCGTTTTGTTTTTTCCCTAATCAATCTTCGGTTTGGGTAATGGTGTTCATAAAATACGACCGCTTTTGGAAACTGTTTATTTTTGGATAAAACTTGTCTTGTTTGATTATCATTCTAATTGCTTTGGGCAAGTGATGTAAGCCATCAAACAGCAAGAACAAGTGAGTTTATGTACGTCTTTTTAATTTCAAATGTCAGGTATATAAAAACTCATGAACACACCAAGATAATAGGAAACCTTACCTTAACATGCGCTATAGAAAGTGATGTTTTATGAAAAAATGCGAAAAGTTGGTCTGGAAAACAAAGGCGTATTTTATTACATGCTTATAACATGGGTGCCCATAATAATATTTTATACAGCAAGTGTCTTACTTTTGTAAAACACAAAGGGGTTTTCAGGGGTTCGGCTTCCTGCGGCTCCCAGGCATGGTTTAGGGTTCCGTTGTGAATTTGTGAAAACTTTATATTTTTTTAATGTTTACTTTTCTATGTTTGGTAGTCTGTTCATAACGTAACGAATATTATTGTACGTATGGTCGAGGTGGTACCTAACCAAAAACGGACATAACCTTAAGCAAAAAATGACGTGAGGTGTAAGCTATTTTGGATCTTAAAACGGTTTGGCGGCGGTGTCCTCGATAACTATACTAGCAAAGGATCGTAGTGTGTTACTAACTAGGTATGAGACTGTTTTGTGTATTCTCTTCAAGTAATTTTAAGTATTTTTCTGCGTACTTCTATTCTGTAGTGAAAGCAATTCAACTACGCCAGTAACTTTATAGAACAATGTAATTGGAGTACTGAGAAGATTTTTTTTTTTTAAGTTTCTAAGAATGCGATTAAGATTAACGATATGAATACACCTGTCTAGTCTAGCAGGCTAGACATTGGCAAGGGCAAGACATCGGTTTAGATGTCAAATAACTCGTTCAGCCATATTCACCCACGCATAAACACTATGGCAGTGAATGATCTAATTTGGAACAATATCTGTAATTGTTTACCTACATATCGAATAAAGTCGTGATTTCATTTTTATTTTCATGTGTGCCTTAACCTTAAGATTCCGTTGTTTTTGTTTGTAACTAAGGTCAATTAGAGGTGATCGAAGCGCAGTGGTCGCAGCGCTTTGGTAGTGCTACCGAAGTGAAGCAACCTACAGCGCGGGTCGTGTTTGGATGGGTGACCATTCCGACCATATAAGTGACGTATATCACGAGCATCTCCGTGCTACGGAAGGCACGTTAAGCCGTTGGTCCCGGGTAATATCGGTTGATATTGGTCGTTATGCCTAGTCAGAGTCTATATGGGCGGCTTGATAGCATCTGACAGCAGGGTTAGTCGCTTGCCTTGCAAACACCCCTCCACCTATCCGCACTGAGCTCGCGTGGTGGAGTATGGCTCGAACTACCTCATATTTGAGGTAAGGCCTTTGCCCAGCAGTGGGATGTTACAGGCTAACTTTACTTAATTACTTTAGGTCAAATTTGATGCCAAAACTATTATGTATTTTTAATTATGCAATTGAGTATTTTAACAAAAATGATTTTCATCTTGGATCGTGGCATACCTTGAAAGGCTTACTACAACGTAAAGGAAGCAAGAATAAATAAATGCTTAAATAATTTGAAGACCTCCTTGGTGTAGTGGCTAAGCAAGCTGGGTTTCAAGGCGTCGCCGCTCTGGGGTCCCAGTTTCGATCCAAGATCCGAGTTCGGTCAATATAGAAATCATAATTTTCTCTACTGTCTCGAGGCTGGGTGTTGTGGTACCACCGTTGTGTCTGATTTCCATAACGCAAGTGCATTGGCTACTTACTTTGGAATCAGAGCAATGTATGTGATTTGCGTCCACTTGATTTAATATTATGATGTCGTCGGGGCAATAGAAAATCATCGGTTATGTTCTCGGTTGAAAATCTTGAGATAAGGTTCATATTATGCCATGCGTCAGTAATAAAAAATGACCATAATTTTGTACGGAACCGCACATCGCCACATTTTATCTTGGCCGTTTTTACAACATTTACGAGTCGAGTTCACTTTTTGTTCGTGAAAAACTTTATTTCGGGACAAAAAGGTGCGGAGGGTCCACTCCTCCTGCATCCTGTAGAACCTCTAGGAAACGATGAAGGGTCCTCATTCCGGAATTGTATTTAAAAATCAGCGTAACAATTCCTTCCCTCTTGGAAGTTTGGATAAGGAACGGATATTTTGAGTGATAATTTTTTTTTTCGTAGCCCTTTGGTTGTGATTCCCAAAGTAAAGCAACTACGGCGCGGTCGTCTTTGGATGGGTGACCATTTCACGAGTGTGTCCGTGCATCGGAAGGTACGGTAAGCTGCTGGTCCCGGCTTATATCGGTCGATATTAGTCATTAAACCTAGTTAGAGTAGGATGATTGGTTCTAGAACTTCTGACAGCAAGGTTGGTCGCTTGCATTACAAATTCAGTGTGTTGCAGAATATTACTGACAAGTAAGCCCTGGTTACTGTAAAACTGTTACTTGCTGGTCAACTTCTGGTAAGTAAGGATTTCCCACATTTAATACCGATTCAACTAAGACTCCAATGTTTTGTTTTTGATTTATATATAATAAGAATAAGTGCCTTATAGCAGGCTACGTTAATACTTTTTTTTTAAACATTATTGTATTATGTAATGTATGTAATGTCAATCTGTAAAACGGAACATATTTTTAATTTTGAACTTAAAAGTATATTTATGTATAAGAGTATTTTTTAAATGTTTAGGGGGAGCCTGTAATGTAATTGTGTGAAGGCGGAAAATTCTGTTAACGTCCAATGTTTTCAGCATGTAACCTTTATAATTAGCTCTTACTGACCCAAAGGACGTCTAAACACTGCCCGCGACTCGAACTTGTTTCCCCTAAGACTTTTCAACTTCCCTCCCTTTTTAACTTAGTAAACCATAAGCCTATACACACACTTTAAAAATAGTTCTTATATTAAAGACTTTTGTGTTCAAATTTGTGTGGCAAGTGAGTAGTTTGGAACAAGAATAAATTGTTGAAGTTTTATAATTTACTTGCGCATATTGTTTTGACGATTGTCTGTTATAGCAGCAAAAGTTATGTAGGAGCATACGGATAATATGTTATATCGATCATGAATCGTAAATGGTGCCTACTATACTTTTGTATAATATTTTAACGTTTGCTAAAAATTAAGTAAATAGGTTCAACATAGCCTTAAATAAAGTCAAACCGTTGCAAGCGAGAGAATCCGTCGCATTGCTGAATTCAAATGAAATACAAGACAGTGTTTTATTACTCACGTCAAATTTCGCCGGATAAAACTAAAGAGACTTCTTGAATGGATGAGATTGGAACTGAATGGAAATCCACTTGGCACGAGTTGACTGGTTCTATAATTTAACAGTTGACGTGAGCTTAATATATTGGGACTCCGATTCCGATGCACTACGTGACTGTTACTTTAATTAAAAATATACTTGTCAATCTCGATAAAAATGACTTGATCTTTTTAGCTATGGATTTATATAACTTGATACACTGAACTTGAGCTTTTAGGCGTGAGCCTAAATGTTTTAATGTCTTCGAAAAATCGTAATTAAGTCTTTTCGAAAAGAAATCGTCTTTAAAGGTGACCCTCATGGGACAAAGTTGGTAACAAAATAAGAACTAATTTAATTATCCAATCTTGAACAAATAACCGTCTCCTGTCAGTTAAAATAAACAAATAAAACAGTTTATAACTACATCTGACTTCCAGACTTAGATTACAAAAACAACGCCATCACTTTAATCCGAGGTTAAGCTACGGTTACATCATCAAAACAAATCTTGTGACTGTCGTTCAAAAAATCCCGATTCAAATGTCCGAAACTAATAAAACTTGCCCTACTAGAATGTAACCGCGTCAAAACATTATTTTATTTATTTCTGTTTACAGCCTTGTCACAGCGATCTATCAGCGGCTGGCGAAGCGCCAAGGAAACTATTTCAGACTATTTGGACTACTCCGTTAATAGTTTTACAGTTGTTCGTGTGCGCTAAGCCTTATAATTAATTCTGAACAACGAATGGGAGGAAAGTTGACGATAAAAATGACGTGAGGGACTGTAATCGAATTACGAAATGTCGTTAATAAAATTTGATATATCGGTGGTAAATTCTAATAAACGGAGTAAGGATTAAGGGTTCGCTGACGTTTATGGTGTTATATTAGATAATTGGATTTTCCGTACTCAAATAATGTAAATTAATGTTTGGCAGCTGTATCAAGTTCGATTACAATGATAATTAATTCAAATCTTAAAGATAGATAGCTGTAGATTTAAGCTTGTAAATAGCTTTGTTGATAGTTCAACAACTTTGTAATAAATATTTGTATTCACTTGTAAAAGCGAAATATGTATCGCCGAAAAACTTTCTAGAGACTATTGCAACGCAGGCGTGCCGTTTTATGAGAATGGTCTTCATAAGGCCGACTTACTAAAACCACGGAAACCCCAATCACTCATGTTTGTTTTTATTTTAGTGTATTCGGCGGAAATTCTTTTGAAATCCGTCTTTTTATGTTCGAGTTCAACATAAAAACGTCACTGCGTCTTTTAATGGCGCTCCATATTTTTCTGCTGTCGCTCTATTTGTTTAAAAAATCGTCATATTTCTAGAAGTTGACAGGTTATGTTATTTAAATGGCTCAAAGATTTAGAATGGTGTTGAAATTACTTAATTAATAGTTAACTCTTGTAAATTAACTGATATTTTGTTAAGTGGGAATATGTGTGGTAATTAAATAGACTTCTTTAGGTTGAGGCATTTAAAAATGGTATATTGGTGTTTTGTATGTGTTTGATTAAGCTATTCGAAATCCAAAATAAGTATTAATATATAAATCGACGTATTGTTTTTACTGTCACATTATCAAGTCTAATTTCCTAATATTTTTTGTATCTATTTATTTATGCCATTGTTTGCCTTTTTCTTCTTTTGCGATAGTCAATAGTTTAGATTGAAAAATAATCTGTCATCTTTTTATTTCACGAAGTTTGTGAAGTATGATTTATTATTACCTAATCTCCCAGTTACAGTAGCTGAAAACCAGCATCACAAACAAAGTTAAAAACCAAAGAATTGAGAACGCACTTTAAAACTACGTACTGTACTACACTTAAAGTGCTTTTTCACCAACGGATGAGCCCACACAAGTGACACATTTTTAAATTACACAGAATCATGTGCCATAATGAAGGGTTACTGTGAATGAGGACTCTTAATGAGCAGGGTGGATGACCCGCGGAGTTTCTGCAGCCGCTGCGGTGTCGGAGTAGCCGGGTCTTCGTGTCTTTGCTATTTAGGGCTGCGGATTAAAAAGAAAAGTGTAATAATTAAGGATTAATGTCAAAGACATTTGACTGTAGTCGAATTTACTAAACCTTTATTCGGTTTCACACAAGTACCGTAAACATATTACTCAAATACAATTTATTAGTACAGGTCCAAGAATTTAACCTACACATTTTGGTATCTACGGTTTGATGTTTAGAGCGTTCCATTGTACTAATTTCATGTACGGCCTTGGTCTCTTGTGCCTTGTCATATTAAGAGCTAAAATCTCTCGCACCTCGTGTAGTTATTTGTTTAAAATGTTTCCTATCGTGTAATGCAATCATAAACATCATGCAAATAGTAAAAAAATAGTTTAGTTCAGATTTTTGTCTTAGCTTCACTTAATTCATTATTTTTCATTCTACTTATTTGGCGATCAATCTAGTCAAGTCAAGCGACCTATTATCAGTCTGTAACCGATTTAGCAACTGTATAAGACGGGCCCATCAACACGCTGACACAACAAAACACGGCAAATCCCCGCATTAAATAAGATTACCGAACAATCAACGAGCGATACACCAATTATCCCTTGATCCCCCGCCCAAGCGAATACCCACGCACTTGCGAAAAAACGACGCCATTTTGCGAACTTAGCCGCCATATTTAAGTAACCTACTCAGTCTTAAGTAAAAATACCGGACGGTACCATTAGGCGAGTTGTCAACCCTACCTTTTCTATCTGGAGAGCTTTCATCGGCTCTACAAATCGCTTACACCTCCCCCCTACCCCCTTGCGTCACCCCCGCGCGTGTTTGAGGGGCAAAGAGTAAAAAAGTAACAGTTCGCAGAGGGTGCTTAAGCACCAAGGGCGTAACCGACATTAACGGTGAGACTGCATCTGAGTCTGACTCTGACACCGACTTACCGAGTGCTTCCGCAGTGTGGTGCTGTCGGTAGTCTTTAAAATAGTATTCGATTATTGAGAATAAGAAATAAATTACCGGTTTAATATCTTTAAATGATGATGATGATCTTTAAATCATGGTAGGCCTGCCCTGCACAAAGTTACTTTGACAACAGAAAAGTCAAATATCAGAAACTAAAGTCGCCTTTATGATATTAAAATTATCTTAAAAGTTGCTGGATACGACAAATAATACATAATTGTCATGTGAATCTATAAGTAAATAGGATCCTAAACAAAAGTCTATTAGAATGTTAATTTAGTACCACTTTAAGTACGGACGACAGCACGTCAAGGTAAACACTGCGGTATCTTATTCAGTTGTAATAAGGGCTAGTTTGCAACAAAAGTAGGTAACTTGATGAGCTGGCCACTGTACGTTCAATTGTGCTATTTTGAGACCCCTTAAGGCGAATCGGTTGAAAGAAAGGGTTGGTAGAACAGTTGTGTAATTTCAATTATTTGTTTACTGCCATTGTGGTAGGAAACATGTTATTAGCGATACGCAAGACTGGCATAGGTGAGTCCAGAAAGACGAAATTCGCATTGTTTTTAATATTGTCTCATAAGTGGTTTCTCATACTTATAAAGGAGACATGGTAGTTGAACAGATATTGCGTGTAAAAATTAAAAGGTACTTAGGTATTTAGGCTTCTTTTGTAAATAGAAGCTTGGCTTTTGGTGGTGGAGTAATCGTCATTTGTTTTTTTTTGTTTTCTTTTTGACGAACTTTCTGAAATAACAGGAAGAAACATTAAGTAAAAGAAGGGTCACAAGATGACGAGTGATTTCGACCAAGTGAAGCTTTCAGGCAGAAAAATTAAATGCCGTATCCGCATTAATCGGAATTTCTTTGGCGCGTGGTCGCAGACGTTCAAAAATGTTGCCAACGTGCTTTCTCCTTGTTTTTAGGGAAAAGTTATGGGTTATAGTGTGTCGTTCCACCAGTTTTATGCCGGGATCCGGTGTCGTTATGTCTTGCGTTGTGAATTTTTTCGGATCGGATTGAGACGTTTTTCTTTTGAATATTTGAAAAGAAAAAAAGTGAGGATAATTTTTATGGTGGCAACTTTTGTCTGCTTTTTACTGATTTCTAGACTCTGCTGCACCAGAAAAGTAGTATACTATAAAGTTACAAGATTTTTATAATACTAGTCTTATTCCCATATCATTAAGATCTGCGAAACTACTTAGCTATTTATAGTTTTTTGATTATGCCATGAAATATTGGTGTTCATTTGCGAATCACATTAATAAGTCGTATATTCTTTCAGTGTTTATAACCTTATATGACCGTCAAACTAGATATTGTAACATTTAATAATACACTATATTCCTTAAATTCAGTGCGTAGAAACCATTTCACTTGAACACCTGTGCCGAAATTGCTTTTTCGAGCCACACCTTCGCACCTAGTTCTAAAAACTTAATCTGTCAAAGTACACCAAAAGCCTTAGGATCTATTCCAATAGTTATTGTGAAGAAAAAAGCCTGGTGTTTCCAACAAAGCGATCTTTGTGTTGGGACCGAGTAATTTGGCAAAGTGGTAATACTGGCCCTTCCGAGATAGGCTTGCTTTATCTACGGAGCCTTCGGGCGTGGCGATTTGGGATCCGCGGAGTTTTCAGTTTTTTGACATCACTTATCTTGCTGAAACCAATTATTTTCCTAATGTAGATGACTGGAATCCGTAGGGCTAACATGCACGCCTCGATAGCGTTAATTGCGCCGATAAAATAATTTTATATTCTCAACAACATGTTTTCTAACATTTTCTTGACTTCTAAGGCAATCCTCATTGCTTTTAAAAAAACAAATGAATACATTAGAGTTAGTAAAAGCCTGTTTAAATATGATAAAAATGACGTTTGAAATCGATAGCCGCGATAAATGATAGATAGGCGCGCATCTTAGGCCCGCTGGGGCACTATTCACATGCGTGAATATTCAGAGTTGATTTTTGTTCGGAAATCATTAAAAAATCAACGAAAATCACGCTGAATGCAGTCGCAAGAAGTTACATAATTTAGTTTATTTTTAAACACAGCCTGCAATATGGATTTCAAGTGTTCTTTTTTCGAAAACTAACATTTGACCATCAAAGTCACCCGCCTTAAAGACGCAAGCGATTCAAAAATTCTGTTTTACAGTATGGTTGTACGAGTATTAGAGACTCCTTAGTCCTCACAATGTTAATGGTTCAACTTAATCAATGCGGTAGTCATAAAAGTAAGTAAATCTATATACTTGCTACTTTGAACCTTAATTCTGTACGTTTTTTACTTTCTAACATCTTCATTTGACAAGTTTTACTAAACCAAAAAATCTCATGTATTTTTCGAGTTCAAAATGTCTGTGGTCCACTTGTCCGTCGCCAAAATAGCTGTTCCAAAAAGTGTAACAAAACATACGGAACGAAGTGTTTTCTTACAGTATTGTGTTTGTATTTTCAAGTGTTGATGTACTGCCCACAGGGCAAGATCGAGACGGTGACCGTCGGACAGTTGGCTGATGTATGTATTAAGACTTTTTAAGGCTGTAAAATTTAGCAGCCACAATGTGAACTTAAAAAACTCATGAAATATACCCCGATTAAAACAAATGTAAATTACGGAGATAATATCTGGATTAAAAGTACATTTTTAGGTAGGTATATGGCTAAAAAAATACATTTGCTGCATAGAAAATTGGTACAACAGTCTACAAAATTTTGATATTTGAGAAAAACAAGATCAAGCGCTGGACACATCACATTAGTATGAGACCATTTATCTCACAAAAGCTAGCAAAACAGAGTAAAAAGCATTGAAGCACCAAGTTTAATTTAATAAAGAAAGACTTGCACCTGCTAACATCCTATAAATAAATCGATATTTGTGAGAGTGCTTCCGGACATCTCTGAAACGCCATCGAAAAGTGTCGTATCTCGTTATCTGGCTTTTAGCAAATTCCGACATCTAGACGTTTGCGATAAACGCCATCTATCGGTGCTGACAGGGAATCTTTTGTGATTTGTTTTGGGAATTTGATGTGGGTCAGTAATTGTTGCTGAGCTTATTCAAATTATATTTATTAGACTTCCATTGCGGTATCGATCTCCATGGTAAGGTTTTGTGTACAGTATTAAATTTAATGTTTTATAACAACGAATATTGTTGCTGGGACAGCAACTTCGGATACTTATTTCACATACTCCATTAAAAAAAAACTTTGACAAATTCAACCACAGATTACACGAACGTCTTTTGAACATTTTTTTTGTTAGACCATGCTGCTTACCTACCTACCTTTCCTTACCGAGACATTAACGCTTTTTAATTAAAAAGCCTACACCCAATTTAAATCCTGCGCCCTCAAAAGCGATACCTCCAAACCGCTCATCACCAAAGGAGAGACAGCAAACAAAATTCCACTATTAATCACTTGGCAATTTTTTACCGAGCGACCGGGCACGCCATAATCCTGCAATCTACTGAGTAAACAGAGTTGTTTGCTCCTGATGTACCTGGGAATCCCCTTTTGTACACTCGGTAATAATATTGTTAGAAAGCTTGCTATAAATAAAGGTATTCGATTTAAACGCCATCGACTTTGAGAAATAAATCGTGGGTTCTGGATCTTCAACAATTTCATTTTGTAGAGTTTATGGAACTATTTTAAATAAGAACGGATAAGATTTCGTCTTTTGTGTCAATGGTTAGTTTTTGTTCATTTAGTTAAATATATGCACAGATAATAATATGTATCTATTGTATTCGAGCCCAAAGTTTCCACTACTGACAATTTAAAGGTAATATTTAAAATTCTTGCAAGTTATACATATTGACTTCTTCTTCTTTGGAAGTGTCCAATGTAGTGATCTAATTTCAAGTATTTATTGATTACAGTAAAATTGAACTGTAGTAAAATTGCGGAAAGATACTTTTGACAAGTAAAATACCGTTTCACATTTTATAGCTGACTGTAGCATCATAAATCCGAATACGCAGTTTTTGCCACAGGTTGGTTATGTTTTGAAGGTCAATGTTTGTGTTACAAATTCATATTTCAGGCGTTTAAATTCAGTTATATTTTTTACCTTTTAAATATAATTAACTAGAAAACTATGTCCTCTTAACAATAAGTTTCTGGGAAAAATGCCAAAAACTTCTAATGACGTTGTTAACTATTTTGTATACAAACTAATATAGTATCTTCTTTTTCAGGTAAATTGCTGTGTAATCTTCTTATATTCTACGATTACAGATTTGGTAAGTTATGTGTGATTTTTTAAGTAACTCTAAACTAATGTCTGCATCATTAGAACACTATAGTACTCAGATACAATGCAGTCCATAAACTCATTGACCACAAAGTCGGTGAACCATAGAAAATAAAATAAAAAACCGGATTTAACGACAATCGCAGTAATGTG
The DNA here is from genome assembly GCA_963924145.1 of Pyrausta purpuralis. Classification (NCBI taxonomy): domain Eukaryota; kingdom Metazoa; phylum Arthropoda; class Insecta; order Lepidoptera; family Crambidae; genus Pyrausta; species Pyrausta purpuralis. The sequence goes on along the minus strand of OZ001668.1, from coordinate 18,139,378 downwards.
TCTATTAGTGCGCAGGAGTTTACTAACAGAGTTTCACACGAGGGTCAAATTAAAAAGTAATCAGAAACGTATTACACTAACACCTTGCCACCCGTGCTGGCTTTGATAGCATCCACTGCACATCTCTCAATGAAATTTAAACTTTATTCTTATTTACATTAAATATCTTTATGAACTGTCTCTTGTTTTATCCAAAGTTTCAAAAGATTTTGATTCATACAGACAAGGAATAGAGTGTGGGACAGGTTGGAGCCTTGCGGGATCCCGGAAATGTTCCATCGAACGGGGCCTTAAACTGGTTTCGTTTTTTTTTGTTTTACCATATCTAAAGAAGCGGTCGTGGTTTGTTTTAGTTAGGGAGATACTTTTTTAGGACTTCGGTGCATATTTATGACTTTATTTTAAAAGATACTCAATTATTAATTCAATCATTTATATACCAATTAATCTTATACCAATGTCAGCTTTTACAGATGCTTAACATCATTAACTTTTGGTGCTGTAAAGGTCTCTCCTACTTTTGGTGTATCCATAAAAAACATATATTTTTTATTTGTGCATGCTATGTCCCTTCCTTAACCTATAAAGTGAAAACACCACACTTCCGAGTCGTGTTAGCTTTGTTGTTATAACACTTACGAAGGAAAACATTGTTGCATCTAATAGTCAATTTGGGCGTCCATCAATGCTGGCGTTTAACGGCTTGTCGGATTTTCGGATGGGGTAACTACTAAAGTTAGCGTTGAAAATATAGAGACTTAATAATTATTTCATAGAGTGACAGAGACGCTAATAAATATGCTATGACCCGCCCCCTTACGCACACTTGCAATGTTTGATCCATCTTGTAGGACTCAGCCAGCGTTTGCTGTTACAACAAAAATATCACAAATTATTATAATATTATATAATATTATAGTATATGTAATTCATTCATTTTGTTAATTTTTTTGTTATTTTACGCCGCCTCAACTGTTTCTGTCTCACCCAATGGTTGACTGGTAGAGAATGCTTTAAAGCATTAAGTCCGCCATTTGTACTTCATTTTGTTTGTGCAATAAAGAATATATAAATAAAAATAAAAAATATTAACTAAACCGGGCTAATAACGGTCATGGGTTTAAATGACAATCCCTTTACCCAGAAACGCTGTCAGCAGTAATGTATGGCCGGCAATTCCTGTTACTAGAAATTGTAAATCTAATTCTAGAATTGGGTTATGTTCGCATTTATCAATACACGGTGCCTATTTATCATTCTGCTAAGTGCTGGTTTAGATTTAGTGTTATTTGGCCAGCGCGATGTTTGGAGTGGAGACACCGATTTGTTACCTAAATTTATTTTTGCGACTTCAAAAGATACATCTTTATTTAAAGTAATAAGAAAATGAGTAGAAATAATGCTTTTATTAGCAGTAAAGGTTAGCAGTAGAGTAAAGGTTTAATTAGCTGTCGCATTTCGGGTCATGTCTCACGCTATGAACAGATTTAATTTGTCATCGATGCTTGCGCGCGTTAGTATCGATGCAGACGTCGAAATACAGTTCAAAATGTGTCAATGTCAGTTTCTGCATCCGATACTAACGCGCGTTAGTATCGCGACTGTATCGATGCTAAAAATAGCGCAAGTGTGGAAGGCCCTTTGCACGACTGCGGCTTTTAGCAGCTATGCAGCACCGATGCAGTCGCAAAATCTTAACTTCTCCACTTTACACATTGCGACTGCATCGCTCGCTGTTAAAAATTGCAGTGTGGAAAGGATCTTAGTGACGTAGCAACGTTGGGCAAACGACTGAATAATGTTAAAATCATATTCTGTAGTTCCATTCTCATTTTTAATTACATTGTACTAAACACCAAATAGGTTCTCAGACAGTTTCAGACAATATGACGTAGCGTAAGCAATAACAAACTTATTAGACCCTTCAATTTCTCTCGCAAACTTTATTGTCTATCCGTCCGGCCGCACTAAAGTTACAAGATCCCCCTCAGTTTAGACTTTAGTTTAGGTTTCTGTAGCACTAGTGATGTTCTGTAAAATCTTAAAAAATATGTATATACATTTTCTTCTCGGAAGATGTAACAAAAACGTCGCACAATTTAGTCTTTTACAAATATAGAATAGTGAAAAAAACGCTGTTCAAATTCAATGCTTGTCAATAAATTCCCATTAGAATCGTTTATTTATCAATATCCGCCAATAGATCCTTCTTCGGCAGCTAAATCGGTATATTATTCAACTATCGTATGATGTATCGATACTGCAAATATCTTGATAGTGAGACCCTAGCTTACGTTTCATTCCACGCATCAAGCAAGGCTTTGAATTTATACAACCTACTTGCGAGGTTACGATCTTACTTAGTATTGCCAACGTGCTTAGAAGCTCTCGGCGTTTACTGTTATTTTGTGTAAGTGACATTTTAAAATGATGTCCAGATAGGATATTATATGGCAGTGATCCTATTTGCTGTTATTATAGCTTCTTATTCGTTTTCTTTGTCGTTCCGCTTCTTGGCAAAGGCCTCCCGCTGACTGATTGATAACTGCCTGTGTTTTTATAATTTGGGGTCACATCATTTTCGGGATCTGCCTCTTTTAGTGGCAACAGATCTTCGAACACCATATTGGCCGATGTGGAACATTTTAGAATTTGGATACAACATATAACATTTGGCTTCGCCGTGCGAGCAGACGTTTTGAGGACTCACACAATAGCCGATCAATACGTATCTATCAGTGTCAGTAAAAAATATATAGTAGCATACATCTTGTATTACGCTATCCGTACTCGTCAGTGACAGTGTCGTTCAGTGATCGAAATCACTGCTGCAGATATCGTCGTACAAACAAAATGCATGCTTCAAACATTTTTCACTGACACTGATAGATACGTCACTGATCAGTACGCGTAGGCACTGTTGTGTGCGGATCGGCCTTTAGTTTCTGCTTTTGATTTCTGTAGGTATGCGGCCGGCTTAGTAGGCTGATAGCAGTAGATGGCAACCCTAGACAGTGTTAACCACAGGAAAAAATACAAGACTAATTAGGTTAAAATAAGTTTTATATCGACAAAATTAATTTGTTATTAATTTAATGTTTCCGGCGGCAAATATTAAGTAGCATTGATAACATCACTTTTATTATGCACTAAAGTTTTTACCTCTCGTTTTACACATCCTTACGATGTTATACATTAAAAAAAACTTACAAGAATCCGAGGTCAGAGCAACCATTAGGTTATCTACGACATTTGATCGAAAAAGCGTAAACCCCAAAAGATTTGTCGCTTACGCCGTTATGACTGTGACTTTGCCGCATTTGCATTATTATCTTTGTGTAATTTATATGACTTTATCTTAGTTTATTTGCATAATATGTTGAATATAGCGTGGCTGTATAAAGCTTAGTCCGCGTCGTATTTATGGCGAAAACTTCAAAGATAAAAGTCGGATACACTAATTGTATTTTTAATGTTAAGGCGCGGTTGTATAAATGTTTAACTTAATACTTTTTCGATGTTATATGACTCGATTACAGTAAATTTACTTGAGTTTTTGAAATTATAAGTTAACTGAAGTTGGTCACTACCTACTGACTGATTTTCGCATCAAGTTATGTAAGTGAGTATTAAAATTATTTTCATAACTGGGTTTCAAATGGCAAATGTCAATCTTTAGTGAATATTGGACACCAATCATAATGCATTGCTCTGATCCCAAAGTAAGTAGCTAATGCACTTGTGTTATGGAAATCAGACACAACGGTGGTACCACTACACCCAGACCCAAAACAATATGGAAAATTTTGATTTCTATATTGACCCGACCGGGAATCGAACCGGACCAAATCAAATCGGACCTCGGAGCTGTGATCCATTGAAACCAGCGTGCTTAGCCACTACACCACGGAGGTCGTTAAAATATAGTAAATGTCACTAAATTGGCGAATACAATTTGTTTGTCGTAGTTCAATCACAATGTTTAGTGACACGAAAATCGGTAAGCACATTATAAACAATTATACTATAAAAAAAAAGTTTTTTTTGGCAAACCCTCAAGCAATAATGTCTTGGCCTTAACAAAATAAAAATAACGACAAATTGTGTATCTTTGACATTAACTAATACACTCAAAGATTGATAAGCGATTTAGTAAATTAAATAAAATGCTTCGAATCACTATTCAAAAACAAGTCGCTAATTGACATTCGTAGGCACAATTTGTTGGGAAAAGATTTATTTCTTGTAAAAACAGCGTGTTATAATTTTATATTAAATAAAACATTCATGAATTTCATTATTGGGTTATAATTTTCATGCAAATAAAGATTTTTAATTAAAGAAACTTATTAATACTAATTCAAAGTTTATAGTTTTAACAGATAGACACTTTTTCTCTTAACTATTGACATCATAAGGCAAGAGCCAGTTATTCCTAACTAGCGGTTCCCCGCGACTGCGTCCGCGCGTTTTGAGTTTGCTCCCTCCGCTCTCGTCGCAGCGTGATGTTTTATAGCCTAAAGCCTTCCTCGATAAATAAGCTATCCAACACAAAAATATTTTTTCAAATCATTCCAATAGTTCCTGAGATAATCGCGTTCAAACAAACTCTTCAGCTTTATAGTATAGTATAGATAGGTCGGTACTAGAATTGTTATGTTTATAGTCAGAACAATCCTTTGTTGCAGTGTATGTAAATGCCAAACGTCTCCTTCAGTAATTAAAAATGCATAGACTTAGTTAGATGAGAATCCTTTTACGGCGATCTAAGATTTTGCTTGTAGCAGTGGCCAGCACATCAGATTACCCACTTATGTTGCAATCTAGCCCTTATTACAACTGAATAAGATACCGCAGTGTTTACCTTGGCGTGCTGTTGTCCGTTCAACAAAAAAGGCATTCGCATTGTCTACAAAAGGGTTCTTTTTGTGCTTCTTTTAAATTAATTAAACACCTTAGCTTTTTGCGAGTCGGACGGCATTCGGAACTAATGCCGAACAAACAAAATAAAATAAAAGTTCTAGTGGATGCGAGTTAACAGCGTCGGGTTTTATATAACGCTGATAGTGGAGATTTATTATTTTATTTACACTTCATCATTGATTAATTTGTGCATGCACACATGTCTTTTAATCTTCTTGTTCTCTCTATTTGAGGTTTTTTATCTATTTGGCTATATCGTCATCAATGTTTCGAGATTGCTCTCACAACATTAACTCTATAAAAACAAATACATTGTTAAAAGTTTAAGTATGTTAATAAAATATAAAATATGTTGTTGCAGTAATTTAAGTAGGCTTTTTGATATTATTGCTATTGCCATCTTTCTGCATGACATAAATGTTTAACTGGCAGAGGATGCTTTTAGCATTAAGTCTATCTTTGTACTCTATGGTTTGTGCAATAAAGTCCCAGTTTCTCAGTTTAACTAGGGTCGGCGCAGTATGTTTTTCCACACTACTCTATATTTCGCCACTTACTCTGTCAATGTTATATGTTAGTAATGAGTTTTGATAAATCCTTATTAGAAAAAGTTTAATGTCATGGTTTTGTATCAGAAGGTAAGGAGGTCGGAAAGTGGGATAGGAAAGCTCTAACTGATAGTATGAGTGTATAGATCGAGATATAAAGATCGTGTTCCAAATATAAATTCAAAAATAAACCGCCTCCAAAAAAATTGTCTAAAAGGTTAAAATTACGCATGCGTTTGTCAAGCGTTTTATTTATTTTTAATTTCATTTCACGATTTGTTGTTATTCATAATGATTACTTGTTATTCATATCTCAAAAACTGCTGGACCAATTTTGATACAAACTTACGCTTTACCCAGAGTTGAGATTATCTCATTAAACGAAAAGAGTCATCTCGCTTTGACTTCTCGTTTTCAAGAAATCCTGAGAAAACAAAAATACAAATATACAAACATTATTATGAAATTTTGGAAGCCTCAAAAGATCAACATCCTATAATTTTATCCAATTCTGACGATATCACATGCATACGAGTCAAATTGATTACCTGCTTTATTTGAAGTTGGTTATAATAATATAATGCATAATAACTTCGTATAGATGGGACTTTCGACGCCAAATTCACTAACATTCAGTTTCAAGCCAACACCAAGCCCATAAAAAAATGCGAAAAATTTTAAGTGTTCGCGAGTGAGCCAGCTAAGTGTTACCATAAATATAAAAGTAGAAAAACATGGCTTCCCAACGACGCTAATTTGATGTGGTGTTTTAGTTCCGTGAGTTATGTGCACTTAAACACAAATTACTTGTATTTGCCTGGACAACTTTTCTCTATTTGGCTTTGTCTGCCACGGAGGTCTGACGTAATTTCTGCTTTGGTAATATTTTAAAAATTTACTGGTAAATAATAAAAACATAACTGCTTTGAGACTTTTTGGTAGTCGAGTAAAATACCAATAATTTATATTACGGTGTGGCAATATATTAGAAACCAATCATATTCTTACTGACAAAAGATACAACGGAATGATTGATTGGTAAAATTAAAAGTAATTTATATTTTTATCTCAACTGCAGCTTTAAATAACTCTATTCCGACGTCTTGTAGACATCAGAAATTTTGCAAAGAAGGATTCACGTCAAGTTTTTTGGAGCATACGAATTTGATGATTATGTTTTTAAATAGCAATCCCATTGCAAATCGAACATGGGCTATAACATTTATGTATGCGTCCCTGCGTCATTAACAACTGTATTATGTGAACAATAAAGCTCATATTTGTCCAGATTTATCCCAAGCTCTCACTGACATATATGATTGATAAACTGTGCCGAAGTGAGCTTTAAAAAACGCTGCAAATACCTTTTTTGCTCATAACTTCGGCAGTCAATAAGGAATGATATTAAGGAGGCAATACAGAGGGCCCTTTAGGTAATTGAATTTCAATTTACGACGGTTCTTATCGAGTTCACATACGCTTAAAATATATATGATAATGAATACTCCAGCTTTCGCTTAGATTTTCATCCGTAACTCGTGCTGAAAAGGTTCAATTTTCAGATTGGATTTCCGCGCGTATAATTTCGCAGGTACCATTGTGAAAGGGCGCACTAAAAATTTAATTGTAAATGAGATGAGTATACTAATTGAGAATGAGACGGGTGTGATGAAAAGCAGTGAAATTATCATCACTACATATTATAAAACAAAGTCGCTTGCCGCTGTCTGACTGTATGTATGCTTAAATCTTTAAAACTACAAGACAGATTTTGATGCGTTTTAAGGGATTCCGTAGCCGAATGGCAAAAAACGGAACTCTTATAGTATTGTCAAGTCTGTCTGTCTGTCCGTCCGTATCTCACAGCCACTTTATTCTGTAACTATAAGCATTGATAGGAAGGTGTATACTGTTAACTGCTTTACGATTCTTATAAATTATTATATTTAATGGGCTTCCATACATGAAACTAAAACCGAAAAAAAAAAAACCACACCTATGCGTATGGGGTGTCTATGGTCTATTATATTCTTATGTTATTGCATTGTTATTATTATTTTTACCACTCTCAATTTTTGTTAATGTTTCGCTACTGCTGTTTCCATCGGCATAACTGATTCGAGATTCCACCTTGCTTTGTTATGTCTGAAGTGACAGGATAATAATGTGTTTCCGCAAACCCTTTCTTGCACTAGGTAGGGTAGGATAGGGTACAAGAGATGGCTTTCAGCATCCAGCAGATTGGAGTCTGCATTCTAAGCGCTCGATTAGTAAAGAATGCCTCAATGCATTATGTCCGCAAATTATACAACATACAATGAAATAAAATAAGAAAAGTTTTGTTTGTTTGTGTTTGCGTCAAATAGGCTCGAAAACATCAGAACCGATTAGAAAAAAATATTTCGTAATTAGAATCCTGCTTTATTTGTGTTGAACATTGGCTATATAAAATATTCATAAAGTAATAAATAAAAACATAAAACGGGACTGGAGCAGGACGGAGCGAAACGAGGTTCCCTGGGACCACAAGTCGAACATACATGTGTATGTTTATACATGACTTTTGTCAGCTTACCAATTAAGTAGAAAGAAAACTTTTCTACGCATACATTACGTGCAAAGCATATTAGTATGTTGTATTTTCAGTACATGGTTGCCATTCATATAAAATGTATGTAGAGTTCGTGGAACGGGCACAAAAATGACAACCAATTATTGATTATTTTTCCAAATTAATTTCGAATGGATCATGAATTGATAAATCCGATTTGTGACGTTACAAATCGACGTTTTACCATAGCCCATGGGAAATCATTCATTAATACAATACGGGAGCATGGCCCGGAAAATTAATTTTCGTGACTGATAACAATTGACATGGGAATTCGGTTTTTTATTTCTTTAAACAACCCTCTATTTTCGTGACACAATTTAAAAGATATGAGGTAGCTGCACCAAAAGTTGGCCATCAATGCCAAGATTTTTTTAACCACCATATCGAATTTTTTTATGCTATTTCAATCCTTCTATGAGTTTCAGGTATCATATGAGTTTAACAATTTTTATGAAAACATGTTTTTTTTTTCAATTCAATCAATTTCATCATTATTTGTTCGTCATATCAAGAAAACAACCAGTGAGTAAATTGTGGCGATGAAACGATACATTCGCCATGGTTTCCATTCAAAATACATGTATAGATTGCTATGTTATTTGCTGTATGTCGAATGGCATCCGAATCGAAATAATTAATGTACACTGTCTGCTTTTACGCTTGAACAAAAAGCGAATAATTACTACGCCATGTCCTGCGGTCCAAAAAAGTAGGTACTTCGAGCGAACGCGGCCGATACCAACGAATTTCAATTGGCTCGGTTGAAACACACCCAATTTGTTTAAAGAGTGAATATTTTTTTATGCGCCAGACTACTGTTTCTGTTTAATGTCGTTTTGATAGCGCAAAAAAGAAATGACTCAATATCCCAAAAAATATGTTAACGAAGGAACCTATTCTTTTAAATTACATATATCAAATGATAAACATAGCTGTAAATCCAAAGAATAAAAAATACTAAAGAAAGGTTCCATTTATATTACATGGAATAGTTTGACCCTAAACAACATCCAACGATACTAATAACATTGAACGGAGTTTTATATCTTATCCTTTACGAAAGTAAACCTTAAACCTTGCAACTTAAGGGTCATGGTTAAATGTAAATCCATGTTTTCTTTCACGATTCCCGCGGGCATTTCCTTAGTTTCCTATCTTCGTTTACCGTTCTCTGTTAATCTATTATTTTGGCAATTGTTTGGCGGAGTGTATACTGCATAGGAAATAGGTCAGCTTTGTGTGGTTTGTGGTAGATAGACCTACTTCGATATCTATAGAACTAACGTATCTACTTTCTTAATACTTATCTCATCGCAATCAGCATACGTTGACATAAACGTACGTGTACAAAGTTTATTCGAAGCTATTTTGTCTCTCGTTAGCGTATGTGCACCAACTTCTGCTGGCGATTAGTTGAGACTAGAGTTAGACAGCGGCTACTACGTTTTACTTCAGGGTTGACTGAGCGAACCTTTTTTTTACTAAGCGGAATAAGGGAAATTCTTAAATGTAAGCTGGCAAATATGCTCCTCAAACTGCTGAAATAGCTGTTAATTGTAAAGAAAATTTAGGATTCCATAAATAATTTAGCAGTGTCATGGCTACTAAATTGTATGTAGTTTAGTATAACTACACAAAAATGCATTTTTTTGAGCAACTGTCAGCTGTTTTAGAAGTTGCATACCGAGAATCAGGCCAAATAGCCAGGGGATACGACAAAGAAGCATTTTCACCGAGCAAAAATCTAGGATGCTAACTCGTGGCTTACCTCACTGCTGTGAGCAAAGTAGGTGGTGGGGGAAACCTGCGGGCTTAAGACGCGCGCCTATTTATCATTTATCGCGGCAATCGATAAATTTCAATCTTAATTTTAATTATATTTCAAAGGTTTTTACTAATTTGAATGTATTCAATTGTTTTTAAAAGCAATAAGGATTGCCTAACAAATAAGAACAACATGTTGTTTAGGAAACAAAATTATTTTATCGACGCGAGAAACGGTATCGAGGCGTACATGTTAGGCCTACTGAATCGATGACAGCGCTCGCAGTGACGAAAAAAAACAACGTTGGAGGACGTCTGTAACCAAATCTCAATTTTTAGTACAAAGCTTCAACGGACTCTTGTAAAGGATAGAACTGGTATGGTCAACGCAATTGGTAGTCACCAATGATTTATTAATCAAACAATTTTGCTGTGCGAAATTCATCATCAGTATTAAGAAGTATTTATACACGTATAATAATATACCAACCTAAATGTTTATAAGCTGGCAACCCTTGTCCCAACTAATGTGCCATCTGTGTTGCAGCCATTAAGATCTAAGTTTTAAGTAACGTGATGAATACAAAATTGTCTGGTTTGTTCATGTTTATTTGCCTTTTGAATTCGCGAAAGCTAAGCTACATACCAGAACCTAGTCTATTATACGGATAGGAATTTCAAGAACTGCGGTATATCAATATTGATACCACCAGCACAATACATAGTTTTGCCCACCCAAATTTAGCTCAACTATAATAATAATTGTAGTATGAGTACAAAATATGGATAGTAGTACAGAAGTCAACGAGGAAGCACACATAGATACCGCTTACGGACACGAGATTTCAAAACTTTTCGGAACAGTGCGTGTGCAGTGCCGCCTGCTTGAAACACGCGTCTGTGTTCCTAGGCTGTTGTTTATAACAGTTTCTTATTTTAAATCTGTATAAACGTAGTAATTTAATTTTAACAATTACTATTACGTAAGATGAAAACATGTTTTATTTATGGAAATATCGTGGTACTTTATAGGGTAAGGTCTAAAACGGATAAGTTGAAAGAAATTGCGTAAAGAAGTTAACTGTTTAGGAGGAAATATTACCCAGGTATAGATTAATTTAGAAAATAGAATATAAATAGTACAAAATGTTGAAATTAATGTTTTTGTTGCATAAACTTAGTTTCTGGTTTTTGGATTTTGTATTCTCTATTTTATTCCCAACAAAACATCAAACAACTAGATGTGAGTGCGACGACTAAGATAGTTATTTTGTGTATAAGCCAAAGTGGTTTCTCTACGGGTTCGAATCAGAAATGAGGAGATACGTAGAAGAACTAAAGTAACGGACATAGCCTTGAGAATCAGTAAGCTCAAGTGGCAATGGGCAGGGCACATAGCGCGAAGAACTGATGGCCGTTGGGGCAGGAAGGTTTTAGATTGGAGACCCTTCGACCAGAGACGCAGCGTAGGACGTCCACCAACAAGATGGACAGACGACCTTATAAAGATCGCAGGATCAAACTGGATGCAGACCGCTAGTGATCGGTCGCTGTGGAAAGCAGTGGGGGAGGCCTATGTTCAGCAGTGGACGTCCTTTGGCTGATAATGATGATGAAGCCAAAGTTGACATCCCTAACGTGACCGGAGAGTGTGTGAGTCAAGTAAAGTAATTCGCGAGGTAGACTCTTTACACACTGCTACTTTTAACAGCGATGCAGTCGCGATGCTGACGCGTTAGCATCGATGCAGTCGCAAAATGCCAACCTTTACACACTGCGCTTAGCATCGATAAAGTCGCGATGCAAACGCGCGTTAGCATCGATACAGTCGCGATGCAGAAGCTGGATATTCTTAAATTATGTACTGAATTTTGGCGATTGCATCGATACTAACGCGCGATAAATCGATGCATTCGCGCTACTGCATCGATGCTAACGAGCGACTGCATCGATGCTAAATTTTATCTGTTCATTGCGTGAGTTGCGAAGCTGAAGCGCGGTATTAAACGCGCGACTGCATCGATGCTAAATTAAATTTATTCATTGCGTGAGTCGCGATGCTGAAGCGCGTTTTTAAAATGCGCGACTGCATCGATGCTTAAAGTCGTTGTGTGTAAACGGTCTTTGACTTCTGTTACTGTATATTTTGCGAAATGTCTGAAAAAGTTGGATCAGTGTAGTTTTCATTCAGTAAAAATAACAAAACATTTTGAAAAAGGTTTTAACAAAACATTTAAAACCAGTGACATACCCTAATCTATTCCACTCGAGAAACTCAACTTTAAACTACATAGGTATACGCAGTCAAGCAACATTAAACTCTCGTTAAACGAAGCTTAACGTTTCGTTTTCTCTTTGGTTTCATCTTAACTTTGGTAATATGAGAGGGAGTTGAGAATACAGTTTTGTGAAATACAACGCAGTTGGACGTTTTTTAATAAACTTAACGTAATTGTGGGGTGGCTTCTTTGATTTGTTTATTATAAGGTATGTTCAAAACTTATTAATCAGAGGTTTTATAGCACTAACACTGGTTAACTTATCTGTGGGTTAAATCATCTCTCATCATCATTATATTTCTGTCAACTTGTATCAAATTGCCAGTAGACATTTTAATCTCGAATTAAACTACTACGAAAAGGCCCGATTTGACCAACGTCAGATAAGACTTATCCGACTGAATAAGTATTAAACAACGAATTTTAAAATGATGTGAATGATACTGATACTGATATGAAACTGATATTTGTATTAAATTCGATAAATATTCCTTATTTGAAGTTGGTAAAATCAAGCCAAGAGTAGCATGTCAGTTTTTCAGAGGACACCATCTGTGAGGGCACATGTTCAATCCTTATTCGGTTCAAATGTAAAACAATGTTAGATAGAGTAGGTTTTGTTAACTGACTCTAAAAGGAAAGAGATTATTAATTCGACTGTATGTTTTTTTGTGGCTATGTTACCTCATTTCATATCTCAGTCATTTGTGGACTGATTAGGAAAAAAAAACCAAGAGGGATATACTTTCTATTTGGTCCCATTGTTGCCGAATCGGGATCTAATGATGGGATCTTGGTGTTATCGAGGAGGTAAACACTCGAATTTAAAAGGCACGTTTAGTGTTTTTGTACTGACCCTTTTTTGGACCTGAGCTGATGGTGGATTTCCTTTAAGTGTTTTGTAGCATATTAAGGAACAGAGTAAAAAGGTGGGAAACTCACTCCCCACTCCTATAAAAAAGTTCTTATTGAAGTCGGTTTGCAAGGCAAGGACTATAGCTTAATGTGCCTTCTGTAGCACGGTGCACGTCACTTATATGTTCGGAATGGTCACCCATCTAAACACGACCGCGCCGTAGGTTGCATAACAACGGTATTACCACCAAAGCGCTGCCGCCAGTGCGCTTCGGGTGCCTCATTCCCAGTACGTTAAATTAATTAAACAAACTAGTTACTTTGTACTAGCCCTACAAATGAGTACGTAGCGTGATCCGTATTTGCATTAGGCAGATTCCGAGTGTAAGCACCCTGTAATAGGATCAAGTTAAGCCTCTTTGCTGGACAACAAGGATCTAAATAGCCATGGCGAAAAATGGAACTACACAGCTGCGAAGATTGTGATGTGTGCTTTGACAGATTAGTTTGGAAGTGGCTCCCTCCGCGATGTTCATAATTTGAATAGTCCGTGCGTGTTATTATTTCTGGCCAGTATTTTTAGTCAAGGTTAGAATAAAGCTCCAATGAGTGTAATGAACAAAAGTTTTAAAAGTGATACATACATGATATACATAGAAAAGTGATGATACGCTTTACAAGTAACGTTTTATAATCAAGTATTTTGGCCTGTTTATTCCACCGTTTGTTTTTCCTGGCTTCAACAGTCAGTTTCACAAACTTTCACTCCCATCATTTGCGCCCAGTTTAATATTTAGAGGACGTGTTTCCTCAACTTCTCGGCTTCCCAAAGTTTCGAGTGTTGTAATTTAATTATTCCCTCACTCGATGCGATTACTAGTTCCAATCCGATTTACGAGTCGATTATAAACGGGATGGAATCGATTCGATGGCTGATTACGTAACGAACGTAAGATGGAGATCTGATGGATAGTTTGATTTCAATTTTAGTTAGATAACGTTATGTTTCCTTAATCAAGTAAAACCTTATTTGTGCGTGGTCCTTATTAACTCAAACTGGTATGACTTGATTCATCAAATGATATTCTATTTATGAGATACACTTTCAACGAATTCTCTATTCTTGTAAGTAACATTGAAAGAAAGCACAATGCATCGTCGAAAAAAAAACAATATGTCACATAAACCGAACCTCAATGTAATCGATTCAAATAACAACAATTCGACTTGCTATCGTATTCACTCATCTCTGGCACCGACTTCTGGAGTGTTGCCAGCTCAGAAAAACATAAAATACGCCCTGTTAATACTCGACGAGCTAACGCGATTACAGTGATATACGCGGTGGAAGGAATTATACGATGTTGTTCCCTTGCCTTCGAACAGCTGTAGTAAGTAAAAGAAAAAGAACGTCAGGCAATGGCGCGAAAATGTGACGTTTTGTTTTTTATTACCATTGGAGAAATATAGCGGGATGTAGTACAAAGGTTGAATAATAAAGGCAGTTCTGTGACTGTGTTACAGTAATATAATATTTTTATTTAAATAAATAAAAATAATATATTTAGTTATTTCTTCTTCATTTAACTTTATACAATTTTCTATTAAAATCAATAGTATTAGCCATTCAGTCCAATATATATCCAATGCTTAAATTTTTAAGCAGAGTATAATAGTATGAACACCAATAATTCCTCAACAATCTTTCGCTCTAAATAATATTTCTTCAGACAACTTATTCTGGGAAACACAACAATCTTTATTTCACTGAAATAGGTGCTCAAGGCTTCTTTTTAATAGGTACTCATAATGAGAAGATTTTCTCAAACTTTTAATGAATCTTTTTTAAATGGAAACTATTCAGTTTTCTTTCGCCATTGCACAATCACTCCTTTCAATTCTCTTTGAGGCGTCTTTGTCTTTTTGTGCGAAGATATTTCGATTGAAACATTGCGATCGGTCTATGTAAAATGTCTATTACAACAACAATGAAGCAATTGTTTCATCCAAAGCTACAATCGGTCTCATCATTGCGCGAAACAAAACGAATTCAAACGCCCTAAAACACATTTGCGGCTGACCGCACAATTTTCTATAATTCGATTTTAATTTTCATAAAAAACATTCGCTTCGCTTCAAAATGGCCCTCACCTGTTACCGTAAAATTACAGGCTCTGGGTCTAAGTGTTTACCAGCGATGTTTTTTTTTACTTTAAAAAACATAACGTTTGATTTTGGAACTGTGAACGTATGCGGTTCCTATGTGGTTCTATTTCGCTTACCGTTCCGTGAGAGGAATTTGTTGATATGGGACCTTTTCGTTTTTTTTATATAGCTGGCAGGCAGGAAGTGTAGCAGAGCGGTCGTTTCAAAGTGTTTACATGTTTGTCCGCCTTGTTTGGTTTGGATCTTTGACTGCATTTGCGACTCCATGCGGTTATTGGAGCGGTGTTTGGCGCGAATGTCACTATTTTTTACTCTTCGAACTTTAAATGCAACGCAAATACTAGCCAGTCCGTGTTTTTAAATTGCGCAATTCCGCAGCATGTGTTTTGAGCCATCTGGCCAGCGTACTTCTGTTTTGCATAACGATTTCTTTACAACGATCAAATGAAATTCATCGTAAAAAATGAGCGGTCAACCGAGCAAAAAATGACCGCTTTTTACTGTTTGTAAATGATAGCAAGAAGCTGAAATCGTGAGCACGATTTACTTAGACCTAATCGGCAGATTTCTTTAGCAATAAAAGCCGGATTTCTGACTACCTTGTGTGAGAAAAAACTAAGAATTAGCTTTCTCTTTAAGTCAAAGCTTAGAGGCAATGTCTAGAAAAATACAGTCTTCAAAAGGAAACTGCTATTATCAGACTAAGATATTATTGCACGAAACACGAAGTAAGGAATCTCTTCTACGCTAATGATCACTATATTTTACTGAAACTGTCCTGCTTTTCATTGTTTTCGTCCAATTTTCGACACAAAAATAAATATAAATTAAGCTAGTTTAAAAAAAACTGTGAATCCAAATCGTACCTAGTACTTTTGGTTCGAAAAAACCCATATCTGAATAGAATAGAATATATTTATTTGCACTAAATATTGTATACTGAAATGCGCTGAATCTGAGATCGCTTCCCAAAAACGATAAAATTTAATTATCAAAGACAAGAGCAAAAAACAATGGTTCCTCATCGAATGATTTCTGGACAAAAAGACAAGCCTGGTCTACAGTGGGTTTTATTTTTGACACTTATTAATGGTTGTCGCTTGAGATAAATAGCCCAATGTCTAGGGTTGTCTCGTTGAATTTTTTATAAAGAAATAAACTCACCATACCCTTTTCAATTATTAGTAACATGTTAAAACTTGAAAATATGACCGTGGCATTGACACGAATCGCTGTAAAATTATCGTCTAAACGAGATGATAACGATTCATTTTTTTTAAAAGATTTAGTGCTCACCACACTAGTCTTGTTTTGTACCTTGTAATATTAATTACTAGCGTACCCAGTGAACTTCCTTGCCTCCGGTCTTGTTCCGCTCCTGCCCCGGTAAGCGAGAAGGTGCTCCTATTTTTCTCTTTCATTAGATCCTTCTCCTGACAAAAACAATCGCAACAAAAAAAATATCAAAATTGGTTCAGTCGTTCACACGTGATGCCGGGCCATGACCAAGAAAAATAGGGTTTTTTTTATAATGAGGTTTCGGACAAAAATATGTTGATGTTAATGAATAAATTACCACATTTACCTTAAGTTGAAAAGCTCTACCATTTTAAAATTTTCATACATAATACTTCGTATGCAAATTGGAATAGAAAACAGTATTTTTCATGTGGCAGCCCTGTTGAAACCATTAATGAGATAAAAACGTGACCACCATTATTCCCGTTACGTATGGTATTTAGCCGTTAGGTAATGCTCAAGCATTTCGAATAGTTCACATTTAGCTTATGTCACAAAACACTTATGAAAGAAAGTTTTTATCTATCTGTGGTGAGAATATTTGGTATACCGTTATTCTACTAATCTGTGACGGGATGTGACATTTCTTCGTGACGTAAGCTATAACTCTGATAATTAGTTTGAAAGTTAAACTTAAATGGTAAAATGTGGAAAGTTACGGCCTGTTTCCCAATGTCCTAGTGGTTCTTGTCTGAAATTTCATTACGAAATGACGTTCGATATATTTGTGTTATTAATTGGGTAGTGCTTATTATGTCGATAGTGAAAAAGCCTACAATGCTTTTTGCATTAAAACACGTTGTACAACACTATTTTGTGCAATAAAGTCTTTAAATGTCTAAATGGGGACTTATTCAGACATTGTGAAACAGTCCGTTAAACTTGCGTTTGCGTTTTCGAGATGTAATTGGCTACAAATAAGCTTTCTTTAAGTTTAATTAAGATTGTGAAACCGTGCTTACTAAAAGAGGTACTAAAAAAACTGCCTATATTTTTTAAAACGATGTGGTAACTTATTTATAACCCATCATCGCCAATCACATTCAAATGCTAAAATAGTTACAAAATCCCCGTAAAACTCGCATATCTTCAGATTATATTCATAGATCTCATATATGATGCAAGTTTTAATTGAGTAATACCCGAACTTGGTAGCGATCTTAATTCGTTCCTACGGCTATTGGAATAGTGATGTTCCTGAGTATCGATAGTTAGGGTATCGATAATTTTTGTATTGTGGCGATACACAACAACTTATCTCAGCGGTTAAACAGCTAGATGGTGCTGAAAGCTTAACTCTATACAAGATTCGAATCTCTACACAATCCTGAATCGCGATATGTGAGTTTTAGAACATCCAGACGGTAATGCATTGGACTGTAGTCCCCGGCCTATACCATCTCGGTCGCTTTCCTCTTTCATTCTTGACCCTATTGCGACTAAGTTTAATTGTAGCGTATACATTTTCACATTATTTTAAGGTAACGCGATTATGGTCTGTGAATCACGTAATGGAATCTTAGAGCGCTTTCACACTTAGGCGACTGCGCTGCTGATAATTGCATACAGAAATGAAGCAGTGAGCCTTAACATTAGAGCAACAGGGCTGCTGTCGCTCTAATTTGAAGGCGCACTTAGACCCTTTACACACTGCGACTTATATCATCTATTCAGTCGCGTGTTTTGTTGTTGTGACTCACGCCATGAACAGATTATGCGCTTCTGCATCGATATGAACGCGCGTTAGTATCGATGCTTACGGGCGTTAGTAACGATGCAGTCGCCAAAATACCATAGAATACATAATTTGTTGTCCAGCTTCTGCATCCTGACTGCATCAATGCTAACGCACGAAATATCGCGACTGCGACTGGCGGCGAATAACAACAATCGATTGTATCGATGCTGAAAGTAGCACAAGTATAAAGTAAAATAAAATGTATAAAGGTTGACATTCTGCCACTGAATCTATGCTGCATCGCGACTTCATCGCTGCTAAAAGTAGCAGTGTGTCTTAAACTCATAATTAGAAGTTCACTGTAAGTTTATTGACAAGAATGTTTTTTTATCGATGTACAAAACACTACATTATACAAGTTTTATGGTTTGGACTCGAAACATCGATGTTATCGATTTCTAATTTACCGCCTGTGACCACATCACCAGAACGTGCCATGTAACTGTAGTTATCTGATCAATTGATCGGTTATTATGAGTTTTGGATGAATAAGATCTGTGGATGTGATCGAGATAGTGGAATAGAGGTTAATAACTTAACTATCGTCGGTAAAGTTGCATTAAATCGAGATTAAATAAGTTTCTTTGAAATATTACGTGTATGTATTTATACGACTGAGAGTCGATTTTACCAACGTTACAGATAGGACTTAACCGACCGAATAAGTATATAACAACCGATTTTAATTTCATTTGCATAAATGATTGCTGACAAATAACTGACATAATCAAATTAGGCGTATTGTGTTGTATTCGACGAATATTCCTTATCTGATGTTCGTGAATTCGATAATTCGCTGAATATTCTCCCAAATGTTTTGTTACTATCACTTATTCCGTGTATGTATGTATATAGATTTTGTTTCATATCACATGAAACAAAATCTATATACATTAAAAAGTCTATAAATATTATTATAAGTCATCATCATCATCATCATGATAATCGGCCAAAGGACGTCCACTGCTGAACATAGGCATAACATTATTATAAGTATATATGTCCAAAGGATATTTATATTTATTTATTTTATTAGTCACACTTCTAGTAATGTAGTATGGATAATACGGGTGCTACTATGTTCATCGATAAAAAAAATCTTATAAATAACTTTAAAACGGGGTGGGACGGAGCCAGAGGTGAAAAAAACTTCACTGGGACTGCTAGATTAGCAATAAATACCATTATATAAGCGTTAAAATTTCCGACCTTTAATATACTTTTTATTTGCATAACCAACTGTTTCTGAGCTTTTCGGTTATTTACATAATGTATGTGTTACTCACCATTAAACACATAACATATGATAATGGGTCGGTTATAATGGCCCGACTATATTAAGACCATAACAATTAAAAAAGGCGTCTCTTGTTTTATTTATAAGCAAGTATGATTATTATAATTCAGAGACACGTATCGTTCGTGGCCAAGCTTAATCTCATTTGCGTAGACACGCTAATGTGCGGACAATAGCACGTCAAGGTAAGCACTGCGGTATCTTATGCAGTTGTAATAAGGGCTAGTTTGCAATGCACTTGCATTGCAAACTAGCCCTTATTACAACCCACTTGGGTAACATGATGTGCTGTCGACTGTACAGCTTTAGGATGTATAGTGCTAGTATAAATAATGTTGATGTGGTATGTCCGAGGAAAACTGAGGATTACGAGGCCTTAAAAGTTGTTGTAAGCATGTATGTAGTGGTGACACTTTTCACAAAGTCATTTCGTCATAGCCTGTATAAAAATTATTCGGTACTAGCGGTCCCTCGCGACTACGTCCGCACGTTTTAAGTTTGCTCCGTCCCCTCCCGTCGCAGCGTGATCTACTATAGCCTAAATTCTTCCTTAATAATTAAGCTATCCAACACAAAAATATTTTTTCAAATCGGTCTAGTAGTTCCCGAGATTAGCGCGTTCAAACGAACAAACAAGACTCTTCAACCTTACAATATTGGTATTTGATTTTAGCATATGGGAGTAATTTTACCATTTAACCATGTTGTGGTAGGAAGACAAGTTTTGAGTCGATGTGTGACTGTGCTGATCTTACTTATATTTATTATAGTATTACCGCCATTTTTAACTAATAAAAATCAGTGAATAACGTAAGAAAATACATTATCAACGGATTTTTATTAGTCTTTGATTTGTAACACATGTTGTTTTTATGGACCACCTCTGTTTCAGAGCAGAATGACAACCTGTATGTTTTTTTAATGTAATAAAAATAGTTTTAAGAGGATAATATTATTTTTACGATATGTTTACGACTATTGAGAGTTTTGATTACAAATCTACGGTAACAAGCCGTAATCAGATTCAGAATAAAGTGATAAAATTGGGTAATTGAAATGTAATGACCAGAAGCAATCATAATAAATTTTTATATCTGCGTATTGATACAGTCATAAAAGATATTATGAAATATACCCCTAGCGAGATCTTTATTTAAAAAAATCTTGTCATGAATATAAATATGTTTTGCTCTTTTTATTGAAATTATACAACTTCTGACAATTTTAATTCAATTTAATAATTGCCTTTTATTATTGTCTCAACTAATCAAACACTTTTTGTTTCAGGTATGTTCCACCTTTTAAAAAATAACTAAGATAGAAAATACTGTATGGTAAGTATTACTTGTATTATTAATAGATCTAAATTAATAGAATTTTATGAAACGGTTGAATAATAACCCTTTTTGCGAGTATTCTACATCATAATCGACGACCTCCGTGGTGCAGTGGCTAAGCACGCTGGGTTTCAAGGCGTCGCCGCTCCGAGGTCCCGGGTTCATTCCCGTTCGGGTCAATATAGAAATTAAAATTCTCTATATTGTCTCGGATCTGGGTGTTGATGTACCAACGTTGTGTCTGATTTCCATAACATAAGTGCATTAGCTACTTACCTTGGAATCAGAGCAATGTTTATGATTGGTGTTCAATATATTTTTTTAAAAGGTCTCTGTGCTTTAGGTCACAGATCAATCACTATTACTATGATAGCACATATCGCTTAGAAGTCGATCACATTTTCGTAATACCGGCCATCCTACTTCTTATTGCGTCCATATTTTTGGCTATAATTGTCACGCTCGCTCACAGAAACTTTCTGCCATAATTGACATTGATGACTTTGCTCAAAAAAGAAACCGACTCCGAGTTTGTTTCTCTAAAGTGAAGGACAATAGCATTATTTTAAGCTTTTTAGTCAGTTTTTTGAAGTTGGCTAATTTGTTTCAATTCTTTTTATTTCATGATTTCTAGTTATCCTCATCTCAAAAACTACCTATCTGATTTTCATGATGCTTATACTGTACCCTAAGTAGATTTGTACTTGATTGAACTAAAAAAAATAACCTCGGTATAACTCCTCGTTTTCGAGAAATCCGTGGACAAACTTACATACACTTACAAATTTAGCACACGCGTTTGGAAACTTTACTAGATCAACCTACTCAAATATAATAAAATTCCATCGATATCACACACATGCACATTGAATTGATTACCCCCTTTTTTTGAAGTCGGTAAAAAACACGGATATTTACCTAAGTAGGGGTACGTTATCTTCCTGAGATGTATGACTAAAATATGGCGACATTAAACGCAGGCGATCCGACGCATCAGTCAGGTGCATTTGTCGAATCTGTCATCGCTATCGGTGTGAAAGAAAAAACGGTCAAGCACGAGTCGGGTTGAAGTGACGAGGTTCCTTATTTGAATTAATTCGTGACAAAATTGCATTTATTGCAACTGCACTAGGTGTCGCGGTGTTTATTTTTTGTACTGCAATTTGGACACATTTTTCAATCAGTTTTTAATGTATTGAAACTTGAAATCGTTCTTAATTATAGTTGATTTTGTAGCGTGAAGCAATCAAAGAAATTACAATTTTGAAAGAATTCCGCTTGATCTTGAAAAATTGTATGTACACTGTGTATTTCTTTGGTACAAGTTTAAACAAAATATTTTCTGTAATATTTAAAATAACTTACAATATTTCTTTTTAAAAAGCCCTTTTTGGGTGGAGTTCTAAAAATTTACTGAAAATGGCACTGATTTTGGAGTCTGTGGATCTAAATATAGTACGAAAAATAACGCATAAATACATATTTTTCTATGCAATTAAAAAATGTTTAGCTACATAACTTTTTATTTCACCAAAGATCTCTAAAAAGTACCCTGCTTCAAAAAGATAAGATGTAAATTACGCTGGGGTGTTTAAACGAATTTAGTGCTGCTCCTGAACGAAATTAATGTTTCAGCCAGACATTGAGGGTGCCATAAAGATGCAGATTTACGGAACCCACCGGCGAGGCGTTTTTACCTGTCGAATGGCTGTTGCTTTTTAAAGTCTGACCAACTTTGATAAGAAAATATATCTTAGTGCTGTTACCGTGTTTGATCATAGACAATCTTAAAAGTAAAGTCTTATCCATCGGGTATACAACCTAATTTTTATGCTCGTTTAACTTTTGAAAAATTTGCAAAAAAAGCACCGACATATCTATAATGTTGTTTGGAATTTTACATCTTAAAAGACCTTAAAGTTTAACGTAGTAATAAATAATCTTCAATAGTAGCTTTCCTATTAATTGTTTAATATGTGATTCAATAAATTGTACTGACACTGATATTACATGAAACCAGAAGTAGTCCTAACACCGTAATTTTAGTGCTGCAAATAATAAATTAATCTTACCGCAGACCCCAAATTTGACTTAAAAAATCTCAAAGTCGTTAGTTTTCTTAATCTGCATTTTTATGGCGTCATTTCTGTCGCATCGTTACCGTAAGGTGGTGCAGTGATGTCGGAAGTTCAGTATCGATATTGATATTAAATAATTTTATTAGATTTTTATAAATTCGTCTTGCATTCGAAGCGACCTTAATCAATTTTCATTTGCATTAGAAAAAATATTAATACTTAATATCAGTATTCAATAGTTATTGGCAATGATTCCATGATGCGACCAATTTATAATTTACCTGTCGATATCATTATTTTTTTCAAAACATCGACATTCCATCCGTACAAAAAATACCAAGCCACATCACTAGTACTATTCGATCAAGTTGTATAGTTACCCGTCTGCAGCGTCTTCAATAATTCAGCGATACTCTTTGTTTAGGTCGCATAATAACCTGTTTAGAGTGGAGTTGCTTAATTTGAGGGTAGATTCGAGATTAGTGGAATGTATAATAAATACGGGCCGTGGGGGTATGATTACCTTTTGTTTAGAGTGGGAGTAAGAAATTTAAGCGTTATTTATACCTTAAGTAGGGGTTGGAATTTCTAGGGGGTTTTAGGGAAGTCTAAAAGGAATACGAATGCATTCTTTTTGTTAATTTTACAATTAGATTGTCTTAAATTGTCGCTTTTCTATCTAGAAATGACTTATCTAGTTATCTGGTCATAAAAATAAATTAAAAAAAAAGACCCCTTACACACTGTGACTTTTAGTATCGATGCAGTCGGATCGAAACGCGCGCAATGAACAGATTTAAATTATTCATCGATGCTAACGCGCTTTAGTATCAATTCAGTTGCCAATAGACGGTACATAATTTGTCAATGTCCAGCTTCTGCATCGTGACTGCATCAATACTAACGCGTGTTAGCATCGCGACTGTATCGCTTCTAAAAATGGCAGTGTGCAAAGGGAAAAACCTCTTACCACTACCTTTTTGACTTTTAGCAGCGTTGCCGAGCCTAAGAACAATTTTTCAGGAATAAATGTATATAGTCTGATGCGTTGGTAACTGTAAATTAATGAATTCTTATAATCACACACATTATTTATTCGTCGATGCTCTGGAAATTTCTGATGACTAGTATACGTATTTAACCTGTCACCTTTCGTGCGATCACGTCATTTAGATGCACCATTCAAATTAACCCAGAGATAACATGGAATAGATAGAGCATAGACAATGTCCTTGTGTCTTATCGATTGCACAGTGGGCTAGTGTACGGTCTACATATTTATGAATCCCTATTTCTTTTGAGCTATAAAATGAGGCCAATTTTACGGATTTCTTAAAGTCAGCATCATCATCATCATCATCAGCCAAAGGACGTCCATTGCTGAACATAGGCTTCCCCCATGGCTTTCCACAGCGACTGATCACTAGCGGTCTGCGTCCAGTTTGATCCTGTGATCTTTATAAGGTCGTCTGTCCATCTTGCTGGTGGACGTCGTTGCGTCTTTGGTCGAAGGGTCTCCAGTCTAAAACTTTCCTGCCCCAACGACCATCAGTTTTTCGCGCTATGTGCCCTGCCCATTGCCACTTGAGCTTACTGATTCTCAAGGCTATGTCCGTTACCTTAGTTCTTCTTCGTATCTCCACATTTCTGATTCGATCGCGTAGAGAAACACCCAGCATAATTATGTGCCCTGTCATTTTTAAAAAGTTTATAGTCTTTGAGTATCAGCAGGGCAGTGGCTAGAAAAATATGGGATAACAATGTATGAATGAAATATTCTTCTTTAGTCTAGTCTTTGTGACAAGGATACCCACGTAGGTGGGACGGAGGGGAAGAAGAAGTCTTGTCTTTTTGTAAGCAAAGACACGGAGCGCCGATAGTAGGTAATTTAAGGAATAGTTAGTTCACCGACTAGCGGCTGATCTACGATTAACCGACGACTGGTTCATAACAACCTCTATTTTGTTCATTATTACTGTTTTATCTTATTAATGATAATGCTATGTGTAGCTTTATTGTTAGTACATGTTTAAGCTAATCGTCATTGATCGTAATTTTCACTATATTATTTCAATTCGACCTATATTCGTCGATATGTGATTATATCGTTAGAATTGGATACAGTTTGAGTATTGATCTGTTAAGGCTTTCAAAACACGTGTCCAAAATTTCGCAAGTGTGTGTACAAACACGGTTGTTGTGGTTTGTGTACTGTTAAGACATATGATGGTTCACTGACAAACATTTTGAATGAAATATGTATGTACGATAACAAATTAAGTACCTACTTTTAACAAGCAGTTTTACAGAATAAAATATCTCAAATATTTAAATAAAATGAAATAAATATAGGACACCAATCACATTCATTGCTCTGAACCCAAAGTACCTCAAAGTAAGTAGCTAATGCACTTGTATTATGAAAATCAGACACAACGGTAATACCAACACCCAGACCCAAAAAAATATAGCAAATTTTGATTTCTATCTTGACCCGACCGGGTATTGAACCCTTTAAACGGAGGCTAAGGAGGTTAAGTTAAGGTCGATACTAGAAACACGAGAAATGATAAAATCATACGCCATTTTGTCATTAAGCTTTTATTTATCTTAATGTATGTATTTTAGTCTATTAATTAATATGACACAAAAAAATAGTCTTCGTCAATTGTCATGTCTAACTACTATTTATTCGAAGTACTATTATATTAATACTCAAAAATTTCATAAGTACGAAGAAAGATATTTTGGACTGTACTTGCTTTGGATTAATGGATCGGAGGTATGCACTTACCAAGCGATTCTAATATATACCATAACGATGGGAATTATATCAAAAGCGACTACAAAGCTCATTAGACCTAATCACATATTAAAAGTGTCATTATAAATGCGTCATTACTCCAACGCAGTACAAATTGCGCACTTAAACGTGTATTTAGGTTTAGTTCAGGTAGGTTTTGCTAAAGTGTGTCGGTTGAGTAATTTTAGTTTTATAGTGACGTAAGTGCTAGTACACCGCCTAAACTAAAAAAATTAAAATGGAAACTTTTGACGGTAAAAAACATTTGAAGATAAATACTGAAGTAAGTGAAAGAGGCTTACACAATAATTTTGCGTAAAAAAGACCGTGTTTTAATAGATAAAATAAAATAATTCTGAATAAAGCTCTACAATAGTGCTATTATTTAATGTGGGTAATCCTAGAAAGTATATTGAAATGGATATGGCAATTTATTTGTAGGCCCTTATAGGGTGACCATGTTATTAGTATAAAAGATATTTGTACCTATGTGCGTTATGTATATCTGGTTCTTTATTACTAACCTAATTCTTTCCAATTTACAATGATCTTGCAATGGTTTAAAGCTACTTGACCATACAGTATAACGATCTTGCACACAGCTAGCCGAATCGCCAAATTAGTATTGCGTTTCAACTTAAGAAAAATAAAAGTAACTCTTTCTCAATCACTCATATACTCATTGGTTTAAATTAGGACATGGACATTGGTTGGAATTAAAATATCAAATACGACATTTGCTTAGTCCATTCAATAGCAGAGTAGCTTAACTGTCAAAAGCAAGATCGCAAACCACACCTAGGTTTTCATAACGAATAGGCACCGCTGAAATTTACTGCCGGCATAGCTAATCTTTCGGTTTCCCACGCATTCGCAAGGCGCAGAACTGTCACCTAAGCCAGGATTATCCCTTATCCTTCTAAATCATGGTGGCCCTAACATCTCGGGTGGCAAACAAGCCAAAGGTTACATAAGGGCCAGGGCACTTTACTTAATTCAGTCTGCTCCTTCTAAATTTATCTGGAAACTTCCACACGTTACACGGTCAATGATTTAAAGAGAGTATGTTAAAATATGTACTGGAGTAAGTAGAAAATGGCTGCCATTTTTTGGATAAAAATATTGTAGGTATGTAACACAATCTTGCAAATTAAAGCTGCTGGAATATAAAAAAAGTAGACTAGGTACAACACGTAGTAATTTTAAACAGTCACTGATCCTAGTAGATGTACTACAGTATTTAAAAAAACAACTAAATTCATAATTTCCAAGTTACCAAAGTAAGATTTGTACCTGTTTGTAATATTTAATGCCAGTCAAGCCTTTGTAGAGTCCGTTTAACTTCGGTAGTCGAATAATGAATACAATCTCTTAATAACTTTTAAAATAATATCATTGAAAAAAATAATTACTACTTGATTTACAAAGATCTCAGTGCAAAACGATTAATTACCTGTGCAATTTGTGAGTTTTGTGTGTATCTTATTATAAAATTAATTATTTTGGTTAAAAGGAATGTCAAGATAGTATGCAATATTCGACAAGCAATACGGAACGGACTTTAGTTACAACCAATTTAGATTTTTATATTGAAAAGAAAATGTCAGCTTTTTGAATCAAAACAAGAATGAGGTTCAAAAGTTTGCAAGAATCCAAAACTTGGGAAGACGAAGCGGCGAGAAACCGTTACTTATTATGTAAACGATCTTAATCCACCAATAAATAAATTGAAGCACCGTTCTTTTAACCTAACAAAATCCGACTACGGAAACTTTCTTAAGTATTTCACGTTCCCAATAAAATAGTGCCACGCAAGTTACCTTGGATACTGCGAATACTTCTGTTCATTGTGTTCCAAAGTGTTAAGGACTTGGGACTTAAGTTACAATGATAAATGCTTTGTTTTGTTCGGCTTAAATTAAAAGTTTTGCACCGAACTTTACCCACTGGGTTACCTTCATAGCAAATACATCGTTCAATCTAAATGGATAGAGCCTTACCTGTAGATAAGTTGATTAAAAAACGTATTAACAATTAAGTTGATTAATAATCATTGTTTAATCTAAACAAAGTTTTATTATTATCCACAATAATCATGTACTCTGTACTCGTCAATTATGGATTTATGGACTATTTTTCTAATACCTTTTTTTTAATTAATGCTTATAATGAGTAGTTTTGTAAAAGGTTGAATATTTTTTTTATGATTAACTAACATATAGTATAGAGTACATACAGTATAGAGTATTTTAATGCTACGTAGTAAACTTACACGGTCCTAACAACAACGCAAAACGTACAATAACTCTGCATAACATCCACAAAGCGGGCAAAATTGAATAACTCATTCATCCCTAACTCAAAATTCGAACATTATCGCGTCAACGCCAGACACCGCATTCAAAAATTCACCCAAGTTGTCAATGCGCGGCACATCTAAATATGTGTCCCGCAGGACAGAGGGCACAGTGGGTGCAGGCTCCCGATAACGCGGACAAAAAGATTCCTCTGCATTGTGATCGTGCACAATGGCACACGGAGCTAGAGGAGAACTTGTAATTACTATTTCCTACGGCCGCCTTTTCAGTATATTTTTCAGAAAAATCTTATATACGCCGACCGCGCGCTTTGTTGAACCATCTTTCATATCTTCGGCATATAGGCCAAGGAGAGACCGCTATATTCACTGCATTTTGAAGCAGGAATGCAATTCATCAAGCCGCTTTTATTAACGCTCTAAAATGACTTTTACAACCCAATTAAGAAATGATAAACATTTGCTTGACAAACACACTGCTAATAACTACTAACATAATTACCATTTTGACTAATAACTCTCTCTTAAATGCTAATTTATTAAAAATACTCAACTCGATTTTTAAGATAAAGACATAAAATTACGTAATACTGCTCACGTACGGGTATGTATCATCGGAGATGGACGTCTTTTAATGTCTGCTATATTATTATACCACACAAATTGCTAGGTATGGGTTATTAGCATAGATCGAAATAGTCATTGGTTACCGCATAATCTCGTAAAAGAATCTTCTCGTGTTGCCGACGATTCTCTCCAATATTTACGAGGATAAAGTGTTCTGCACAGAGCGAATGACAGCAATGAGCCGATCTTAGGAGCGAGCGAGAGGCAACCCGGTATATTTACCTCGATGGCACCTCTGTAATTACTGTATAGCGTATACGAGTTAAAATATCCGCCGCATTACTTGGAATTTTGTCCGAGCAAGCGCATCGTATGAACCAGTATGCGACGTGCGATTATCAACTGTATCTCATCGACGTTTGCATTCAAATCTAAAAACTTTAATTCCAGATCACCCAAAATTACATCCATTTAAGAGAAAACACCGAAATTGATTTGTACCGTTGGAATTCACCGCGTTTATCTAATGCACCTTTTACTCAAAGGTCAAAAGGAGACAGTGTGTCAACCCAACCAGTAACGGACAAAAAACATCAACAAGCTACTTATTACCAATAAAATTTTGAGAGAACAACGCCTAAGTGGCATTTAAGTGTCAGTCAACTGGTGGATACGACGTTTCGCTTTGGAGATGGCCAACCGGCCTGGGGCGGACTGGTTTGAAGCCAAGCCGGTCGGAGTCGGGCAAAGTGTAGCGACTTAGTAACTTGGTATGGGTACTCCTTTGTGGGCACATTCCGATAGATACGAGCCCCGGCCGAGTGAAATGCGGATAATGAAGAGCAGTTATTGTGATTTGTGTGGCATCCAACTTGGAAACTAGATGTACGTTGCAGTTGGTCCTGCGTAGTCTCATGAGATCGTTCGATTTATGATCTTAAGAGTGTCTTTAGCATCCCGGACGCGAATAAATAGGTTGTACTTTCGAGCTGCCGTCGAAAAAAGAAAACAAATCGTTTTTTCTTGTCCCAACCGTGGCGTGAACGCGACTCGTGTTTTGGTTTTCGGTTTAAAAAATCTCCAAGCACGCGAGCGGTCAGCCAAAATCGGGAGTTTTACGACCGACAGATAGGGTTATTTATATTGAGAGTTTTATTTAATAACGTTATCCGAATCGGCGTGTCGTTGAATCCATTAATGCTTGTCGTCCGTAAATTTTTTTGGTGCCCTAAAAGGGAGATACGACGCCCGCTGCACTCTCTGCGCTTTTTTTTGTGGACATTCCTTTTTTTGCTAAATCTGTTTTAAGAATTTCGTTACGTATACCCCGGAAAATTGAATTAGAGGGGATTAAACGAACAGTTTGTTTAATTTGGCCAGATACGCTGCGGGGTTTGACCTCTTTCGCTTTACCAAAAGTAACAATTTACTTAATTGTTTCGGTATATTGTTTCCTTATGTAGTAAGATTGCTAAATCGTTATTTGTGATTATTTTTTTTTGTAAAAACAATATATTTTTATTTTCACTATTTTTAGAAGTCCATATTTGATTTTTTTCTGCCATTATAATTACAATCACAAGAAACACTTATTTAATGACTCTTAGCGTCACTCCATGGGAATCAGATTTCATCTAAATATAGCACAAATCTCATTATTTCCTTGTCAAATTATTATTTTTGCTGTCCCCCTCAACTTAAGAATCCTTAGTATGTTTATTGTTTTCATTCCGATGTCCCGAAACCTTACGAACTTCGACCAAACGTACAGTTAACACTAAAAATATCTTAACATTTTCTAAAGGTTTTTACTTCGCTCTAAGTATGGTTATTGGTCAAAACTGCACCAACCACCGTGGCTGACTGTACGACCCGCACGTCATAATAGCCAACATCCTGTTATTCCGACTTCCTCGTGTCGTAATACAATTTACTGTAATCACATTAGTAGAGTAATGACATCAGTCCTTTTAACTATTACCTTGTTCTGCTGCGCTCTGTCATCAAGTTTTACTGGTACAGTTAATGTAGTAAGAGCTTGTGCTTTGATGCTTTGAAAGTTTCAAAAATCTTTTGTTTATACCTAGAAAGTTAGGATATTGCAAGGAAGAAAAGAAGAAATCCTAAAAAACACTACTCATCAAAGATTCAATCATAATGACTTGTGGGTATTATGTTTTACACACTCCTAGATTAAATATTGCATAAGCGAATGCAATTTACTTTTATAACAGACCTCAGATTAAAGTTGGTTTGAAGCTGGATTCCAAAATCCAATGATTGGAACTCCATAAAACACCCAAATCCACAATACTCGTATAAGTCTGCGCAAGAGCTTAGAGCTAAGCTAAACAACGAAATTCTGACTGCTAGCTCGGAGCCGTAACTTTCTGTGTTCTTGACTCCAAATGGTACCATCAAAATGCAAAGTGCATACTCAGATAGACTGAACTGTTCTTGAGTAATATAATTTTATAAAGTAGACTCACAGCACAGTGTGTACTACGCGTTATCTTGCGGACATAAATGAAAGCAAATTCCAAAAATAAGGGTTAATTTTTGGATCGTAAAGTTGCACTAAATTTTGTGCAGATTTTGCTGATTTATACCACTGTGCCCAGTGTGGGTTTGCTAAGTAAACCTGCACTGTGGCTTAGTGCTCAGTCAGATAAGGCAAAAGTCAGGTATTGGTCTGGTTAAGGCAACACCCAGGAAAGTGTGGGAATGTATTAGCTTGAATAAAATAAGCTGAACAGCACACCATTCTCATAGTCTGGCTAAGTAGGTACTTCAAGGCACCATTTGTGACTGAACTAGTCCTTAAGTTCATAAATATGTGGAATATGTTTGTTCTTTAAATGCTTTTTTTTAAATATAAATTTGCCATTCGGTCGTTATTATAGACCTAAAATTCACGAGACTTATAAATGTGTAACTTTAGTTTTCTAGACATTTCATAAATGGAATTAAATAGGTAATACTCACTCCTCGTACCTCCTAATGATGCTCAGATAAATAAATGTATTGTTATTTATGAGTGATACTCAAGTTATAAAATAAATCAGCAAAGTAAATTAAGCACAAACGCAATTATGTTATTGTACCTCTACATTTTCTGATAACATTTGTCAAATCAATGTAAGTAATATAGACTGACTAATCTCCGTGAGCTACTAACTCTATGAACTCTCGGCCTTTCAATAAGTTTTATTGGTTTGAGATAAGATAATAAAATTATATTACTTCGCTACTCTGTATTGAGATATTTTTCAATAAGTATTTCGATGTAAACTTAAATTTAATAAAATTTAATTAGATTATTGCGAGAATAAAAAAAAGAAAAAGAACATATTAAGGAAGACAGCCTGTCAAGCCACTGATTTTTAATTTAGATTTTTATTGACTTTGGGACAATGTTGATTCATATTTATGCGGTGTTACAAACATGTGTGTTTATGCGCACTGTCCATGCATTATTATGACAGTTTATTCAACCACTCCGGAACTTAAGTCCGTGAAGCGAATTTTTTCACCCACACGCCGTCTATTTAAACATAATCCTATTGTATGGTATTTAAACCCAACACACGTTGGGACGCGGAACAATTGTTTCTTGTTTAAAATTCATGAGAAGCAATATCATGTTAAACGTTTTATTATATAAAAAAACAAGCTTCCGCCCGCTACTCAGCTTGCGTGATTTTAAAATAGAAACGTTTTAAAACAAAAGCAGAATTTAGCCTAAATACTTAATTTATTTCGTGCTTTTTTAAATCAAATTAATATAAATTTTGGTTTATGAATAAAGCAATTTATACCACTGTGCATTTCAGACCTAAATTGACGGGTAAATGTAACATTCATTTTAATGTGGTTTTGTCTTCGCTTAATGATGTGTGTAAATTCTTGACCGTTTCCTTCATACTTGAAGATGAAGATATTATCTGACAGTAATCTTTCTCTCTACACAAGTGTGTTTTACGCTTCGTTAAACGCATAATATATGAAAACAGTTTTATTATGTTCTCAACCCATTCAGTAAAACAAAGATGCCTGTAAAACTATTTGACTTGCAACAGTCTGTTTTAACTAACGGGATACTACCACAGCTTAGCTATGGATTGATGGAATGTTGTTTATGGTGAAGCTTAAGTGTTATTTATGAAGGTGTGATTCTATTAAAATGCAATATAGTATTGTAAGAGGAATTTGCCACACTAAAGTTGTTAAATGCATGTGTTGCATTGCATAGATTCAATTAAAAATAGCAAGATGAACAGAAATATTTAACTGACTGCACCATAATACTTATCTGTGATATATGACACATTACAAAGAAGAACAACAGCACAGAGATACTACTTTTGTGTCTATTTCTGAGATATTCAAATGTGTCTGTCCCTCTTACACATGCGAGTAAATCTTTGCGTATAAACGCGATGGCTGTAGCCGAAAATACGATCGTCTTACATTGCAAAGCCGCAGGTTAAAGTGGTCACAGTAATTGTCAAAGAGGCTTCAACGAGGCTTTGAGGTGGGTAGACGACCATGACTAAAATTGAATACCGACACTAGTCCCAGGTCGGAACGGGAAAATTGACATGGATCCCATCAATTTTGCCCGCGATTGCTGACGTTAGATTGCACTGTGCGCTGTAGTAGTTAGGTGTGTTTGCTTTTGCTTTATATTCTTTTAAATAGACATTGTTACTTATATCATTAAAGAAGTCAACACAGTACATAAGATAGGACATATTTGCCTCGGTGGCGCAGCGGTTAGAGGGTCGCATTTTACTGCCAAGGCTTCTCCAGAGGTCCTGGGTTCGATCCCCGGGTCGGGCCAAAAGTATGTACCTGGGTTTTTATGTTCCGAAATTCTCAGTGTAGCCAAGAGTTACGAAGTTGGCGGTGTTTCACCCCCGTGCCTCGGTCCTGCGCCTGAGCCCTCTCCGGTCGTTCAGATTGCTGTCCCATCGGGCTATGAGAGTGAGAGGAATAGTGAGTGCACCTGTGTTCGCGCTCACATTTGTGCACAGGGCCGCTATTTTTGAATCGCTCGCGTCAAGTTGGTGTGTGAAATTAATTGATTAATGTCCGATTTCCCAATGCAAATTAGTATAATTCCACGCGAGAGTGATTTGAAAAAACATAACTGACAATTAAAAATCAATGCGTGATTCTCATTGATTTTTAATTGGTTTTCGAACGCAATACACTCGCCGTATTTAAGCGAGTGATTCAAAAATAGAGCTCCTGTAATATGTCCCGCACTGTCGGTTAGTCGTTGTGACTGGTATCCGTAGTCGGAATCGGCTAGGGGGACTATTATTACATAAGATACGTTATGATTGCACTTTTTGACGTTACGTTTCACTGTAATAGTTGTAATTACTATTTCTTAGTTACGAAAACTACAATCCTTGTTTTTATGTACCAGCCTATGTTTTATTTGTGTACCAGACAATCGATAAGTTATTATCTTAGCAACAGCTAAATATTTGCGCCAACAGACCTATTCAACAAACGCAATCAAAGTCAAACAAAAGGCAATGCAATGATGACGGTCGCACTTAAAACCTGACTCATTCAGTCCCATTCGACTTTAGTGCCTTACTAGAGGAAAGATGGCTCATCTATTGGCTGGGTATAGCCCATTGGTTCCTTCGATAGTTTTCGGAAATAATTTTCAAAGTTTTGTCCGCACTTTACATTGTTTCCGCCAATGTGCACACAGGGCTGCCAGGAGAAATTGTAATTTTAAAAAAAGTTACATGTAGCATCTCTCAGTCTAGCACTATCCTTACTAAATAATATTATAAATGTAAAAGTTACTTTGTCTGTCTGTCGCGCTTTCACGCCAAAACTACTGAACCGATTTTAATGAAACTTGGCACACACATAGTCTAGAGCCTGAGAAAGGACATAGACTTATGAATGAGAAAAAGGGGTTGTAAGGGATTGAAAAGGAGGTGGAAGGTTGTATGGAAATTCGTCAGTTTCAAATTATAAGCTTGAAACTTATTTTAAAGGCTCTTGACGATATAAATTCAAATTATCTAAAAAAAAACTTTTAAGGGGTTAAAAAAAAGATAATGAAATTTTGGATGAAAATCAGTCATTTTTAAAACTAAAACGATAAACTTTTCTATGGCGTTTGATTAATTAAGAAGAATAAGTATATACATATAAATAAAATGTCATTTAAACTTTGTAAAAATATTACCTCAAAAATTCCTACTTTACATCTTGCGTACTCATTACAAACACGTATCTCATTTGTAAAATCATTATCCTTAATAATTAAAAAAATCTATTCACGCGGACAAAGTTGCGGGGCACACCTAATTATTTTTAATCCAGACTTCGTAAAGTACTAATCGACAAAAATAAAGAAAGTTAAAAAAGTCCTCTATATAATCTTATTTGAACACGACTAAAAGATGTCTTACTGTTGAAAAATAAAGTATACAATATATATCATCTGTTTTATCGATAGATTTTTAATAGTCAGAGGCCTTGGGCGGCTTCATGACATCTTACAGCAAGGTTCGTTGCTTGCCTTGCAAACAGCTCTCCACCAACACGCCCTGAGCCCGCGTGGTGGAGTATGGCTCAAAATACCTCATAGTTGAGGTAAGGCCTTTGCCCAGCTGTTGGACGTTACAGGCTAATTTTACTTTTAATCAATAGATGAGTATTATGTCCCTATTCTGGGCATTAATATTTTGTTCTCGAAAAAAACATAACCCTCTGATATCTTTATTTAGCACTGCATTTTCCAGACAGGGTGTTTCTTTTTAGTTCCCAACCCTAACGTTCATATATTTTATCGTTACCATTTCTCCGAATCTTTTATTGCCTCGTGTCAGCATTTCCCGGGCATATTGCTTTGTTTATGATCCATTGTTTCTTTTGACCGTGGCGAGGTATTGCCGGCTCTACGCCGCGCGGACTTGTATTTCGAATTTATTGAACTTTTACACATTGTTTTGAATTAATAAACTGTTAGCACCGCTGTAAAGTGGTGGAAATGTGTGTGTCAGTAATTTTGAATTGAATGGAATTGGAAAGCGTCGGATAACTCACAAATGTGTTGGAATGTGTTCATGGAATCTGTGTTTACGAAAACAATAATAATTTTGCATTACGTAGGTAGGTATTTATTGATGCTCAAAGTCGTCGATGGTTCATTCATTGTAAAAAGTATCTTTTGTCGAGTTGATGAACTTGACTCTCAAATTACTAACAGAGATCGTATTCATTTTGTAACTAAAATAACTCACTTTTTTGTTGCAATTATTTTGTGAAGAGAACGATACGTTTCAACGCGTAGGTATTAAACATTCGAAAATATCGCCACCGACAAGCAATCAATATGAATAAAATACATGTGTACAGGCGTAACCGCAAAAAAACCGCGCCAACACATTGTGTTCGTATTTTACGATGGTTCCGTTTTATAAAACATATTATAATACAAATCGACATGGGTATTAAAACTGTAAGAAACAATCACAAATCTGCGTAACCCTGTCTCGCTCACGCTGCCTCCAGAGGCACATGTGTGAGCGGAATAGATATACGATCGTGATATTTTATAGCCCCAGTGGGCCGCAAGACAAGATCGGTGCAGCCAAAAACATTTATTACAAGCCATCAATTTTTAAAAACTCGTGTAACGTGACACCCGAGAAACGAACGAATGTATGAGACAACCGTAAACGTGTCTGAGACACACAGTGGGCCGGATAGCAACGATCCAGAACAAATATTTTTTTTTGTCGAGCATTCGTGTTTCGCCGGAAAAATTACATACGAAATTGTACATCTTCATTTAATTGTAAATTGCAAGTCGGCCGCGATTCCACGTTTAATTTGACACAAATTAACTTTTAACGTTGAGTAAAGTGCAGGAATAATCGCAGCAGCTGGTCGTAAACTGGTAGTTTTTTTTATTCCCATGGCCTCTTGGTTATTAACACAAAAGAATTTAATGAGAGCTCGGCTGACGATAATAAACCGATATTATAAACTTCTCTTTTATAATAGCGCTGAGGTAAAATAAAAATAACAGACGTGTGGTATTAACGCTTCGAGGAGGCTGCGGCGTCGGCAAAAAGGAGTAAAAAGGACAGCATGACAGCTATCTATCTTGGTTCGGATCTTTACACGGTTTTACTCCTGTTGGTGTTTTAGCAAACAATGGCTTGTCATATGGGCTTTCATTTCGTTTAAATTTAAAGACGGTTTAAGAGAGAGTGCATTTTGAGTTACTGCAAGTGGTATATTGTTTGTTGTTGACAACACATTGTATATTCTAGGGGTGTGAAACAGTCATCTCCAACTTAGTGTTAAAATGTTAAAATTACCATACCCGGCTTTTATTTTATTTAGTAACACGCATACCTAGTACAAGTGCCTTGTTCAATAACACGAAAGGTATCATACGTTGAGGTCAAATACCTCTACAGAGTGCTGTTAATTTTTATTCATTCATAAATAAGCAATTCAATACATAACTTTATCTCTTCGCATGTAGTAATAACGACGTAAAGCTGAACATTATATGAACTAGAAGTATTGCAAGAGAAAATTAAAACGTAATTACCTTACTACGAGTTGCGACGAAGCTTAAATGCTTTTCGCTCGTATGCATGTTTTGAGATTGAAATTTCTATGAACGATTTTCATGCCCTCCAGAGCTATAAAACCGTATATGCAATCAGTTGATTGTATAAAAAATCATATTCAATTTTTATACAAAACAAATATTGCATCCAATGCTTTGTTTTTAATCAACATTTCGCCCGACCGTAAAGGGTCATGTTATTTTTGATTTGATTTTTTTAATACGCACAGTGGGCCACAGTCGCTACTCGGTCAGTCATAAAATTTGAGCATAAAAGCGTAATAGCGCAATTACAGGGTTAATTAGCAAAGCTGAGCGTTTGTCAGGGCAGCAGTTTTACGGCATACGTGACTGAATGCGATTGGTTAGCATTGTCCCGACGCCTGAGGTCACGTGGTGTATTTATTTTTGGGCAAAGGGTCAGTCGCATTAATTACAGATGGGACCAGATAACCGGGTCTTAATGCATAGAATGAGCGTAAAGAGCCGTGAATTTAAAGCGGGTGAAACATTTAGCGTCATTGAGCGCAGTCTTAGCGTTAAATAATTCTTTAAAAACTCTTCAAGACTCTTGGGCGTTTAATTAACTTGAGAGAAAGTTCCCGAGAGTAATTTTCCCAGGTTATGAAGAGACGTGAGCGCATGTGAAGGACTAGGAATGCGTTTTTCTGTTGCCTCGTTAAATGGAGGGTTTTACTTTCGCTTGTCTCTTTAACTCAATTGTTTTAAGCTTAATTTTTGATAGATATAGAAGCACTAGGTCGTTGCTTTATTATGTTTTGTGTTCGTTTGTCCTCGTTTTTAAAGATAAAAGCAAAAAAAACAGGAATTAATGATTTGTTCTTAAAAAATAAAAATATAAATATTTAGGAATATTTCTACACAATTTAAAATATTTAGATTAACTTAAAGGAAAAATTGAAATAAAAATAGAAATATTTATTTACCACTGATATATCGCACTCTTTAAAATATATAACATATCACACATGATATAATATCTTGAGACGACTTTCTTCACATCTGATGTTAATGTAACCTCAGTAGATTGTGTTCGATGCCAACCATATCTTGGCAGTTGCCTTTCGAGCCGGAGATTGAAAGTTTCCGTGTAACCGTGTTTGTGACCGTAAAATCTAACATGACACATCTTGTTATCACAAGTGCATTAATGCATTATTATTATGCATATATGCATGGCGTATTAACACACGTTGCGAGTACCGCCTACTTTGGCCGGCTTTACTTCAATTTACATTTATTATAAAATAAAATGCACTTTTCATAATCGTGTAATCATGTCAGATTTATTACAATCCATTAAAATGTTTATTACAGCGGTCGAGTGATGAAAATATTACTGGGGCGCCTTGTGTTACAGTCGACAGCACATCAGGTTATCCACTTTTGTTGCAAACTAGCCCTTATTACAACTGCATAAGATATCGCAGTGTTTACCTTGACGTGCTGTTGACCGTACAACTTTATGCATTGTTGGGAAAGAGACATTAATCTGCTATCACGGTGTTTTCGAATTATTTTAATTGCTATAAAAACTTGATGAAGATGAAGATTGAAGATATATTATGCGCTTAGAATGCACACCGGTATCAACTGTCAATGTTAATACTAGCCCGTATTACATGGCAGTTAAAATATATAATAAATTGCTATCCCATATCCAAAGAGAGCCTGACATAAAATCTTTTTCAAAGTCTCTGCGAAAATACCTAATAACCAAATCCTACTAGTCATTAAATGAATATTTAAATAAGTGAAAAAGAAAATAAAAAGTGTGCTCTATATTTTAATTCTTAAGTATCTTATTAGATTTTTATAATATATAGTATAATTTACTTACCTTACCTTTTAAGCTGCCAAAAAGTGCTATACCTTCTAGGTAACTAGGTTATAAGTACATTTAATGAACACATATATATCACATATGTAAGATTGTAACACCTAGTATGCATGCATGAATAAATGAAATGAAATGTGATTTGCAATTTATTCGCTGTTAAATTGTGTATTTGTATCTCAGAATTCTCATACTTACATAGTTTTTATAATGTATAAACATATTTGTTCATATTTTTGAGATAATTTTATTTCATGTTTCCTAAAGTACGACCATATGTGTCTTCAATAACACGTATTATAAAAATGGAATGTCCTCAAACATTTCAGAACAATATCACGTTCCGAGAATCATATTATCAATTCAAGATGTATTATATGACAGAAAAGGATCAAAATATAAATTTGCGTGTGAAAGCCCGAACGAAAAGTCTGGCGATTGGTCACAGCAATATACCATCGAGCGATTATGCACACTTTTGGCGAGGTACTGCACACCATAACTCCACCATGACATCACCATGCAATTCATTTTGGACGTCTTACACTAATGCTGCAATGTGGTGTATCGGTGACTCACAATTGGACATTAATTGCCGGTCATATTTTTGTATTATGCTCACGCCTTTTTAAAAATACGTTGAGAACTAACCTTAACATGTAGGAAATGACTTAAATATAAAATACCTAATTGAAGTTACATTGAATACTTCTTCGATCTGCGATCTTCACTTTAAAGCGACGGCTGCGCCAGAGGTCCCGGGTTCGATCCCCGGGTATATACCTGAGTTTTTGTGTTCAGAAATTCTTTGTGTAGCCCGGAGTTTCGAAGTTGGCGGTGTTTCACCCCCGTGCCTCAGAAAAGCACGTAAAGCCGTTCGTTAGTCCTGCGCCTGATCTCTCTCCAGTCGTGTCAGATTGCTGTCCCATCGGGCTATGAGAGTGAAAGGAATAGAGAGTGCACCTATGTTTGCACACACATTTGTGCACTATAATATGTACCGCGCAGTCGTTTGGTCGTTGTGACTGGCCACCGTAGTTAAAATCGGCTAGGGGGA
This sequence comes from Pyrausta purpuralis, assembly GCA_963924145.1. Taxonomy (NCBI): domain Eukaryota; kingdom Metazoa; phylum Arthropoda; class Insecta; order Lepidoptera; family Crambidae; genus Pyrausta; species Pyrausta purpuralis. The sequence continues at coordinate 18,099,249 of OZ001668.1, read as the reverse complement.
CTACTACTTCTTCGATTTCCGACGTTGCTTACTCATAGTCACTATTATTTTTATTTTATCCTGAGCAGTCCAATTACTGGATCAAGGCTTATTTTTCCCCGTGGAGACGTCGAAGGCCAAAGCGTCGTAATCCAGAGAATGATACAAATATACTGTCTCTTATTTTTTTGTACACATACTTGAGCATTTAGTTTGCGATTGTGTTAATCTGTGCTTTGAATCTTTAAAGTAAATTTATTGTTGCACTTAAATGGCATATGCCCGTTCACAGTGTGTCATAGCCTCAAATGAAGACAACAATGTCTCGTGTGCATGACTATGTCACCGCATATTAATCACCCCTATCTCGCCATCCATCTTCAGCCAATTGAAGGCAATTAGACTCTGAATCACTAGAAGTGTTCCCAATAGTGAAGCACTGTCAACACTTACCGAATAACCCCACTACACTCGAAACTAACCCGTATGCTGCAGATATAAGGGTTATCGGCACTCCAGATCCAAGATAAAATATTGAGTTTGAGGCTAATCTAATTTCTTACTATTTGAGATAGAATTTACGGGTGAACGTAGGTTTGTTGAACTTAGGATTCAGGAGAATGTTATGATGTGAAGGAAGAGTAGACATATAATTAAATTGTTTAGGCACAATGAAATGACATATCAAGTGGCTATTTGTAAAACAAATAACTTTATGAAATCTAATATTTATACATCACCAAGGTTCAATTTTTTACATAAAAACCACCTTAGAACTTTATACATTGCGCATAACATTCATCCAATCTACTCTGTGTTTCTAAGTATATTTGATTGGTAATCAAACTTTTATCGGCTCCACAAAATATTCGATCTCAAATTACTTCTGATAGCGCCTAATTTCATATCCCTTTATCAGAATGGAACCTTGAACTTATTGGGTGTAATATCTGCTGTCTGTGTCCCGATATGAAAAGAAAATATTGCTTAATATCAAAACGAAGTAAAGATAAGTAATGAAATGACCATAATAGTTGCTCGTAATCTTATTTTTCCATTATTATCAAGGCTGTCTCTGAGTGTCCTATTTATTATCCTCTATTTTGATGTTGTTTATTGTAATGACGTTAACATCAGGCTAAGTAACTCATTATGGTATTTTATATCTCTCTTGTATCATACATAGTATAATCAAAAGTAATCTTAGAGGCGTGTCGCGCTAGAATTATCGTTACATGATAATTTTAAAATCTTTTTGTCATAATAGATATAATCGCTCATAAATTACCATAACATTCACGTTAATTATAACCCGAACATTTAAGACTATTATTACAGACTACTGTTCAGTCTAAAAATAAGACATTACAGAGGTAATGTTTGTGTCACGGTCCACCATACGTTGAAACGGCTGATGCCCTAATACCTGAACGTAACCCCTAACAATAGTCGATTACAAATTGATTCAAGCCTAGTGATTTAATTTATAATCTACATCCGGAAACATTTAGTGTTGAGGCACGGCTATTTTTCATTATAATTACATGTAAAATATTTATTGGCCATTGTGAATAGTTTTTATGGGGCTCCCGCGGTCTTGGTTACTCCGCGCCGTGTTTTTGAAATAATTGTGTTATTTATGTCTGATAATTTTGTCCGCGACGGCTAGATTTATACTCACTGAGCGGTGAACGCGTGATTTGTAACTGCATATTGGTACCGTTTAGTGTTGACGATTATTAGAAAATTATCGTGGTTACAGTTATGCACGGCTGACATTCTTATTTATTGGATAAAATTACCATGCGATTATACTTTAAGTATGAACAGCTGAAGAAAATCTCAAAACCAAGTCTGTGTCGTTTAAATTGTAGGATGAGTTGAGCAATGCACTAATTTCTGTGTCATATCATCATCATTTCGTAATTAGTCCCATTTGCGTGCGTTAACACGCCCCATGTCTGTCATCTTTAGTTAATATAAATAATTTCGAGCGCTATTTTTTAAAAACTTTGATCTATCGTGTGCAGGCGAAACCGTTAGCCGAATTTTCCACATTTGCGTTCAGAATATGCTTGCGGGCGATAACGTTTCCAAACCTGTATGGAATGAGACATATTTGGTCTTATTCTCAAGCTTGCCTAATTAAAAAGTACATTATTCACTAAATATAAGAACCTAATTATTCACTTTTTTTAAAAAAAAAACTAGAGTATCGTCATTTTTAACCAATCAAGAATTTTAATAAATCGAAGACGTACAAGCAATAAAATCAGTCCTATTCCATAAAGGTTTACGGGTTGGAAATCGTTATCGCCTGCAAGCATATTTCGACCGCAAATGAAGTTGGCAATTCCGAAAATTGTTCTGCCTGCACACGAGAAGTCTCTACCTGCATATTGTAAATATATTCCAAAATGTAGTATACCTTTATTAGTCAAACTAAACGCTTGAGCTTTTCATGTCACCACATCTAATCATTCCATACATATCTGACATCTAAATATAAAGCTTACGCTGAATTCGGATCGAAATCGTGTCGTCAGTTTTAAAACTAATATAATTACAAATTGCTCGAGGCTCGATACGAATTTTACAATGCTTTGTTGCAAAGTTTATTAGATTTATTGGAACCGATGATAAGGACATTGTTATATTGAACCACTTCAAACTATTTTGTGGGTGGATAAAATAATTTAGTACTTACGTATGATAATCACCCATTTCGCCCTTATTAAGTCAAGACACTAAATCTGATTTGCCAATTTTCTACATTATATTCATGAATACCGTAACTTTGTTTATAGTATTACACTATTTTGCTCAAATCATAACTCAAACTCTAGAGTCTGAGTAATTTGATACTTAAAATTGGATTCCTATTCCAGTTTATATAAATGATTTATGCGATTAATTAATTCAAAAGTACACAATCTATACAATTTATCTTAACTGCAGTACAGAATGGTTAAACTATTAACAAAATTAGATTGTGTTGGTAGTTGAGTACGAAGAGTATTTTAATTGATGAATTTAACTATGTCTTCTCAACTAAAGACGTCCTATTTTTAAACAGAAAAAAAAATAATAACAAAGTAAGACTTGTCTCGTATTGTTCCAAAAATACTATAGCGTAGACACGGGGTGAGAAATTACTGCCACAGTATAAAAAAAGTTGAAACAGTATAGTTACTCCCAAAAAAAAAACTTTTTAAGTAGGTGTCTGCTAGTAATAAAACAAATAATGCATAGAGATCAAAAAATACAGTTTTAATAATTATAATATCTTTACATCATAATGATTTAGCTAATTTAGAATTAATATAGAAGCTTTAATAAATTAGGTAATTAGAAATAATGAAATTAAAGCTTCCATATTAATTTCATTATTTCTAAATTAGCTTAATCATTATGATGTACAGATATTGTATTTATTAAAACGTTGATTATTCAATCTCTATGCATTAATTGTTTAATTTTTTCAATAGGTAGCTTAGTCTTTGTCGAACTTTCATAAACCAAAGTTATATGTTTGAGAAATACCTTTAGGTAAGGCTGACCTACTGTGTCAAGCTTCATTGTGCCACAGTGCAGTATATCAAAGTCAAGTGCAAGACCATTAATAAAAACTAACGTCAAAATAATCATTAATATGAATAAAAATAACGGCGGCCACGCAATAGGCAATCACGCTATGCCGGCGTTAGGAAAGAATTACTGCATTTTGTTGTTTTCACTATAACTTAATACTCTTTGATTTAACAAAGTTTTTTCAGTTTTTTTTTAATTCCAGAGTAATGTCATAAACGGCCCACTAAGTTATTTTTGCGAACGTCATTAATAGAACTGAAATATTGAGTCAGAATAAATTAATCAAACGATTAGTTAATGAGCTTTACATACTGCGACTTTCAGCATCGATGCAGTCGCGCGTTTTGAAAACGCGCGACAGCATTGCGACTCACGCCATGAACAGATTTAACTTCGATTTCGATTTGACATCGATGCAGTCGCGCGTTAGTATCGATGCAGAAGCACGACTGCATTGATGATAACGCGCGTTAGTATCGATGCAGTCGCCAATATACAGTACATATTTTGTCAATATCCAGATCCTGCATCGATGTTAAAAGTAGCTCAAGTGTGTAAAGGTTGACAAACTGCAACAATTCTGCATCGCTACTAAAATTCGCGTGTGTAAAAGGGTCTTGACTGTAGTTTGATTTTTAATTAATATAATTCGACGTTAGGCATTCGATTTGCAATCGTTTGACGTGACGTCACATCATCAAAAAAGACGAATAAGGGCCGATTTTTCAATGTTTAGATAAAACTTATCAGACTGATAAATTATAAAGCGATAGATTTAAAAAAAATACAGTTACGTATGATTGGTGACAATTAGGTAACGATTTCAAATTAGCCATAATGTATTTTGTTCGAGGAATATTTCTTATCTGACTATTGAAAAATCAGCCCTAAGTGAAATTGCAATTCATTACATTCATTTCAGTAGGTAAACAATATCCCCAGTTAATCTTTAATGTAGAAAACTTCAATAAATTAACAATCTTTACCATTTTCGAGGTTATATCCAATTGGGTGTATTGAACAGCTGCCAGCACATCGAAATATACTTTTTTTTTAAACTAACCTTTATTACAACTGCATAAGGTACCGCAGTGGTCACCGTGACGTGCTATTGTCTCCGAACTAAGTAACCAAAATAGTTACTCCAACTAAGTATTGTCTCAAATAATGTTGTGATTTCTAATTGTTCTAAATCTGAAATGTTTTAAAAAAAAAACGTTGCCAATGAAGCAAAACGCATTAAAACTACTCATGACTTCATCGCGTCTAATTCTAGTTTTGATCACCTCAGACTATTTGCGCTCGTGAGGCATCGCCCAGTTTAAATTTTTAAATGATGCTTTCAAAAATTTGCTTATTATTACCGACATTGAACAAAACAATGAGATCATTAATTTAATGTGTATGTATGTGATGTTGTTGGTATTTGATAATATTTAAGTATGTTGATCCATAACAAACACGTGTGCAAAATTTCGTTAGTGTTTACTTTCGTATATTTGTTCACGGATTTCTCGAAAACAAGAAGTGGTAGCGAGATGATTGTTTTTTATTTCGATTAGGTATTTTTCAACTTGGGGTACAGGAAAAGTTTCATCAAAATCGGTCCAGTTTTTGAGATATGGGTATATAACAAAAGATCCTGTAATAAAAATAAAATATAAAAATTTAACCGCCTGACAAAAAAATAAATTAACTTATTTGCCTTCTATTTATTAAACAGTCAGTTAGGTTGAAATCGAATTAACCTAAAAGCTTCCCTATACCCAATAAGGCTTTAGAATTCGATGACAGTTTCTTTCTAACACATTTTTTTACGCATTTGGTTAAACACCTTACGGTTCAAAAGTTTTGTAAAACTTTACATAAGCGACTATACATATATAATAAAATACTAAATCACAACTAAAGTTATGTTATAAAATATCGGCACTTATTTAAAAAACGATTCCTTGAGTGTTTCCGTATAAAACATCCTGTAAAACAGCTGGCAATATGCCAATCCGTGACAAATTACTTAAAATTAAACATAATAGCTAAAAATACTCATAAATGTCTTCATTTAGAAACATTTATTTCTCATTTCTGTTGCCAACGCTCGCGAGTATGCGATTTGCTTTTGTTTCAAACTAAAAAGTGACTTGTTTATGCTTTCGTGTGAGTGAGAAGGAGCCACAGAAATCAGGTCACTTTCAAATATAATAAAAGTCAAAATCATTTCTAATTCTAATTTTCAAAAATATGACAGCTTTCTTATTTGATTGACTAATCATGGAATGAGCTGTAATTGCTCGAATTACAGCCGGTTTCTGATTTGAGCATTTGAGTGAAAATCTGTTGAGATCTGCTCAAATAGTTGATGAATACTTAAGTTTTCTACGTTTCATTCGTAAATTTAAGATTGTCTCAAACCATATTCAACTGAGTTTTGTCCTTGATTATACAACGTTCCGTTACAAGTAAAAACAACCGATTTTTACCAGTTTGTATTTATAAAGAGATTTAGATTCATTATTGGCATTAATAAATTCTGGATTTCATTATGTCAGTGATATATTCCTAAGAGCATCAGATTGCAAATAAGGTTTCAAGTTAAATAGTTACTATTACATATTTTAAATAAAATGATATTGTAAACGACTGCCGAGAACGGAATCTCTTTTGTCAATCAATCAGTGTCAATGTCATACTCAAACTTGATAAAGTTTGATTTCCTACAATGTTTGATGATGCAAAAGTTTATAAGTTGAAGAACTTCGAAATACACTCATCATCATCATTATCAGACATTCACTGCTGAACATAGGCCTCCCCCACGATTTTCCACTGCGACAGATCACAAGCGGCCTGCATCTAGCGTGATCCCGCGATCTTAACAAGGTCATTCGTCCATCTTGTCGGTGGACATCCCTCGATGCACTTTTGATCGAAAGGTCTCCTCACTCCTCCTCCGAATCTAGATTTTTTTTGCCCCAACGGCCATCATTTCTTCGCGCTATGTGCCCTGTCCACTGCCACTTGAGCTTACTATCTCCTCGTTTCTGATTCGATCTCATAGAGAAACATCGAGCATAGCCCTCTCCATCGCTCGTTGTGTGATTTTGAGCTTCTTTATGAGGCTCATAGTAGAGACTACGTTTCAGATCCGTATGTCATCACTGGTAACACACACTGGTTGAAGACTTTCGTCTTCAGACACTGAGGAAATTCAGACGAGAAGACGCTCTTGCGCAGTTTCCTGTACGCTGCCTAGCAGATTTGGATTCGTCGATTGACCTCTATAACAAAGTAGAAATACATCCAGTGTGCCAATCCTTTTTACTGTTACTTGTGTTACTTGTTGTCCTTTTTACTGTTAGTTGTTTTTATTTCACCTTCGTATATTTGTGATTAATATAACTTTGTCTGAATTATAGCATTTTTTGAGATTAATATAACTTTGTCCGAATTTTAATAACGTTTTGCCTGCACTTCCTTATTACCTGTTGTAGCTTGATCTTTTACACCCATAGCAAATTGTCGCAAATTTGAATTTAAGTAGGACTTAAGTATCCTCATTGGATTGCTTCGCTTTCAGACGCTTAAGTTCATAGTGAGCAAGCTTTGAGTACTGTCAGTTGTGTTGTGCAACGCAAATTTCGTGTTAAGCACAAGTTGATGTCAAAGTTGAGAATTCTCAACCACAAATACTCAAATTACACTTAAACTTAATTCAAAAACAGAAATACTTTTGAGACATACTTAAGTCGAGCTTCAGTTGTTCTCAACGTCAAATGCTCAATTCAGAAACCGGCTGTTAAAGTTATTTATTTTCTTAAAGGACAATTCGAAATAAAAAACTAAAATAATATTAAAATAGTTTTCCATAAGCTTTTTTATTGTTTATCACAGGGATTCTATTGTCCTAAATACATGTTTTATTCATTTATTCCTAGTCTTGTATGTTCGCATATTATCAAATCTGAAAAATATAACGCTCCTAGAAATATCTTATGCAGAATTTTGGCATTTTCATAATGCTTTTAGTAAACATCTATTTCTGGATATGTTACAAAAATCCGGCACTCTTTTGCAGGCTAATAATAAATCCCTTATATTAGATTTTCTCTTTGCTTCCACGTTCAATATTAAATTGAATATTATGACAGGACCTATAAATAAAATGTTACTTGCAAACTTAATAGTCTATTAAGGGGCTGTATCTGTCAACTTAGATACGAAAATTAACTCAATTAATATCTTAATCACTTATGCAGTCAAATATTAACATTAAAAAATACACTCTTAAAGAGTTCAATAGAGTTAATTTTACAATGCTTACACAGCGTAAAGTGCGTATGAAGAACATCAAAGCGAATGAGTGAACTGTGAACGAGTGACCGGCGAGTGATTCTTTACGGCTCACTGCTGACCGGGCTAAGTGAGGGATGTCTGTTTAATAAATTATGTTTAAATGACATTTTAGCAATTTTGTAGTCATTAGCTTGTCACTAAAGTTTTTCTCCTTTTTTTCTTAACAAATTAAAAAGAAGCTTATTCGTGTAACTTATTATGCGTATCATGAAGTTCAGTTATAATAAACTTTATATGATTATAACACACTCTCTGAAAATTTTATATTTTTATTTCGCTTATGAACTTTTTATTGATCACGATAGAAATAGTACATGACAAGATAACCTTAAATTGATTTTCTAGTATTTTTTAAATAACGTGTAATATTGTCATTTTTAACCGACTTCAAAAAAGGAGGAGGTTATCAATTCGACTGTATGTTTTTTTTTTCATTATTTTTTTTTGTATGTATGTTACCTCATATCTCAGTCGTTTGTCGACCGAATAGAAAAAAAAATTCACCTACTTTGAGGGTATACCTTCTAGTTGGTCCCATTTTTTCCATTTTGGGATCTGATAATGGGATCTTGGTGTATTCGAGGGAAACCCTCAAATTTTAAAGGCACGTATAGTGTTTCTTCACTAGAATCTTAATGATGACGTGTTGTTACGTCGTGGGGCTGAGCTGATGGTGGAACTCCTTAACGCCTAGGAGTTCAGTAATTATAATGACGAAACTTATGACAGTTAATTTGTAGCTTCGTAAAAAATAGAATCATAAGGTGCAACTCCCCCCTCCCCCTCTTATGTAATCACTAAAAATAAAGAAATAAAATAAACTTTTAAAAAAAGTAAAAACCGACTTCAAAACCAAAATGCACTAAAAAGTCTTAAATAAACTCTTCACCATTCACCAAGGAAAGGAATCCGTTTTAGGCAAACAATTTCTTTTTGGAGTCGGTGCCATCACTTTGACCATCAAGCATCAACTATCACAGCACCGACTCTAAAAAGAAATTGTTTGCCTAAAACGGATTCCTTTCCTTGGTGAATGGTGAAGAGTTTATTTAAGACTTTTTAGTGCATTTTGGTTTTGAAGTCGGTTTTTACTTTTTTTTTTAGTACCAACCCTAGGTCGCTAAGACACAGATAAACATAGCGGGTGGATAAACTTAGAGATTGCTTTGTTCATATAGCTCTTATATCCAAGGGCTTAAGAGCCAGTATAGCATAGCATGTGTGAGCATGTATACTGTTTACATAAGCAGCAATAAAAAGCAACCAGTGTCTTTGAAGACCGAAATAATTGTGCGGAATGAAACAGTTTAAGTTGTACGAATATTAATTAAAATAAAATGAGGTTGGTAGATGAAAGACTTACAGTGTTGGAGGAATTACAGCGAAATGGTTTCCATCTGTGTGCAATTTAGTTTCTGCTTGAAATTAATGTTTTTCCTCGAATGAAATAGGAATTAACAATCGAATCTGTTAAAGTTTAGGTAATACAAAATATCTCCTGTTATTAAACGAAAAAAAAATTACTATTCGAGCAATATCTGTTTTTTAACAACTTTAAGTATTGAAAGCTTTTCACACAATTAAGCATCATAATTCAAAAAAATAATCTAACATCATACCTCTTTCCCTTTTGAAGTCGGATAAAAATACGTCTTCCTTTGTATAGCATCAACCATGTTTTATCCCGGACAAAACTGTTCATCACCCGTAAGAAACAGAGACCCGGAATCCTGTGTTTGCGTTCCAACCTCACACATTTTAAGCCGTTTAACCAATAAATAAAGCCCGTCCTCACTGTACTTAGCTAATTATAAATAATTCAGTTCACACAGGTCACTGTTCTGAACACTGCGGGGATACTACGAGTCGATTCAACGCGATACTCGATTGTCGATATTCTTTGACGACAACATTGTTGACTAATATGCTCAGTTTGGAGGATTTGACACACTGGTTGCGGTTTAATATGACACTAATTATTGACGTTAATATGTGGCATTTTGTGTCCTAAATTGAATAAATTATTTTTGACTTTGACTGCGGTCTGGTCAATACTAAATTGTTTGTAGGCGGTCAATATCATATGGATTGGACGGCAGTCCGCAACCAGTGTGACGAATTTTAAGACCCTTTAGGAGGCTAATCGAGGAAGTTATGGCTTGAAATTTACTACAGTATAGTATTCAGAGTCATAAAAAAGTTATGTTTAATCATAAGAAGATAACAGCTCCTACAAAAATCATGCTCTGTATTAATTTGACTCGAATCGAGTTCAAAATTGCAATAGAAAAAACGACGTTCTAAAACGCTTAGCGTTCTGAGCCTATAGCTAACAAGGTTTAGCAAGAGTTATCGAATGTTGTTAATGTAGATTGATAGACCGGCGGTAATAACAAACCATTTTGTTAACCACATTCAATGATTTATATGTCACTTTACTTGTTACTGTAATAAGATATTACTATTAGAAGTAGCTTGCATTATAACGTTGCTACCAGATGCCAACTCGCTTCACTTCGTAACCGTACCGTGAGCACATGGTATCCCTGAACGAATGAACGGTCGAACGAATGAGCGGCTGATTTATTTGTTCAGCCGATCCCAGGGGATGGGTGAAGGCAATCGAGGGAACTACAAAGCTTTGAATGCTTATTTATGCTTAATAGACGTAAAGTAACGCTCGGCTTGTGAATGAGCCTTGCGTGTGAGTGGGGGGATGCTGTAAAGTGCTAATGAGTAACTGCCCTAGTTTTGAACGAGCACCTGTTTTTTTTTTACGTCGAACAACGCTATGGGAGCCGTGCTTGGCTCCAACTGATATTTTTTTTGCAAAAAAAAACATGAAATATACGTCTCCAAACATGGTTGCACTTGGTAAACGTAAATTCGTAATTTTCAACTACTTTCATTTTCCACTTTCAGAATTTAAAATGTTCGTTCATTTTTTAATAGACTCCCAAATTTAATATCAATTCAGTCGCTGTTCGACACAAATGATAAATTCGTCAGATGTTATATCATCTGACGAAATTAAAAGTAGTATTTTATCATTTTTTAACTGACGCATATTGATATAGTTTTAGAAACATGTTTATAGTTCCCACCATATAACCATTAACACATGTAATGAGGTTCCCAATGATCAAAACACACTTATTTGATTTTCACACACGAATGTACATTTGATTATATTTGAAAGAGATTGTCACACTTTTTGTTAACCAAACAAAATGAAACGTACTCAGAATCGACGGATCGCCGACTTCTTACAAGAACAGTCGCGCAAACACACTATGATATTTTGATCCTTATTTATGAAGCTATAAGGTATGTTTTAAACATTTCTTCATTGTATTAGATACAAAAAATGTATAATATGCGGGGTCCGTGCGTCTCAATGGGTTTTTATTCTTGAATTGCACCTCACAAAAGAATATTTTTCTGTTCCATGTTAAATAGGAGGTTTTTAGATGTACCGACAACAGATTAAGATGAAATTGAGACATTTAATTTCTTTCGAAGATTAGTGTTAATGTATTGCGTTTTGATGAGTGATCTTTTTTTGGCCATTCATAACTTTTGTATGTTCATACCATACTATACTATTTGTATGCTTTTGATATTTGGTTTTGGTTTGATATTAAAAAGTGTTTCGTTTTTTGTTACAGGTATGCACGCGAATGAATCTCTCATGAAACTATAAATTACTTTGTATGCAGTAAGTAAATACTCAAGATAATTCAATCTTTTTTAATCTAAAATTTTGATAATGCAACCAATCAATAATCGGTATTTAACTAAGCGATGCATTAGTATAATTTATAAGGTCGTTATTTTAATTAAGAAATTTGGAGACATCTTAGCTTAGTTTAGCCTTAGCTTACTCTTTTATTTTTTTTGTAAAAATAATTTTAACTTACCTACTTACAAAATATTAAACGAAAAAAAAATATTCTTTGCGTAACACGGTTTCCCTGCCGACCGTACATTACAAGGCCCGGAACGCCATCGAACAAAGGTAGCAGAAACCAATTTGTTACGTGATAATATGCCCCGCCCCCTTTCCTTGTTTCGTGATACTGCCACCAGGTGGCCAGAGTATCCAGGAATAAGGAACTAGCGCCATTAATTTGTAACTTTTTGTTAACACATTTTTTTTTTAATTGATACACCAGCATGAACTCATTTTGGAGGTTTTTGGGAACTCAGTTATACAAATAACAACGACTGGAACTAACTGATACCTAGGCATAATTGCTTCTGTATCTCAACAGAGACTAGCCAAGTAACCAGCGACAGTGGCAATGCTTCAAATAAATAAATATTAATATTAGACACCAATCACAAACATTGCTTAGATCCCAAAGTAAGTAGCTAATGCACTTGCGTAATGGAAATCAGACACAACGGTACCACAACACCCAGCCCGAGACAATATATAAAATTATTATTTCTACATTGACTCGACCGGGAACTGAACCCGGGACCTCGGAGCGGCGACGCCTTGCAAATCCAGCATGCTTAACCACTACACAACGGAGGTCGTCCGTAGAAATACCTTAAGTGATTTATTTCGACTACAAAACTCCTTGCCCTTTGTCAAATACATCTTTCGTTTTGAAAACGCTTCTATTTTTATTTTCGTTGACTGTACCATTGTTGTTGACCTTTGTAACCTATATTTGGGTTCAACGACCTCGCAGATTGGGTGTCTTAAAAATATAACGCATAAGCAAAAAGTTAAATATATTTTCTAAGAAAAGGAGTAAATGTAAAACAGGCTGAGGCATTTGTCAAATTATTAAAAAAAACACTGATTATGTAGCCTGAGTTAGGGCAAACTTCTTTTATCAATATACGTTTAATATGGATTTAATACAATGCCATATTTTTAACCTGTACTTTACATAGTATGCAATTTTACAACCGTTTTTTTTTATAGCCAACTAAGGAGTAGTAGTTGTACACTCGCCAGCACATCAGGTTATCCACTTTTGTTGCAAACTAGGCCTTATTACAACGTCATAAGACACCGTACATCTTGATGTTGATCAAACCTCAGTCGTATTATCACTTACCATCTCATGAGATTTTGCCCAAACATTTGACCATTTGAATACAAACGATAGATAACATAGCCCTTATGAATATCTGCAATGATATTGCCAGAATAGAAAAATATTTTCCAGCCTAGGCGCGTTATTAGCCTTCGGATAGAAAAAATATGAGCTTTTTTCATAGACCTAGTGTGACATTTGAATAATGTATTCTAATCTAGACGGTATTAGTTTCTGCCTAGATTTAGATCTAAATATTATGTCAGTAATTGAATGGTGTTAGATAACAACGTTGATTAATAATGATAAAGTTCTAGGTCCTACACAAATCTAAAGATTACAAAAAAACATAGCGAATTCGCTGAAAAGTTTTTTTCAAGTTCATGGTCTGACGTCTCACTGTTTAACCCCCGACGCAAGAAATTTAAATTGTCTGTCTCGTAGAATAACAAAGAGAAACGTTGGGTCCAAACGGATGAACCGATTTTCGTTTAGTTTTTTTTTTGTGTCGTAGTAACCTATTTCTATCCCGAGTATTTTTCATGTCATCTTTCAGGAAAATTTGTTCAGCCGTGTTTTGTAATTGCGACGTTTTTTATTTATTTAAAATTTAATATTATTATTTTCGCTAGTCTACTTAAAGTATATTTTTTTTCTAAATTCTACAAAAGTGGCGAGTGTTGAAATAAACATATCGTTACCACAACAACTAAGGGGTCTGGCGTTTCACTTTCTATGTATAATGCATGGCATTGACAGATCCAATTTGATTCGTCAAAAATCTAGCCTGCATGACAGCTTCATCAATAATGCAAAAAAACCTCACTGTCAAGGGGACGGCTGTAGGCATAACCCTCTTTTAGGCACTCGGTTAAAAATAAACCAAACTAGGAGGGTCTGCCAGTAAGTGCCTTTCTGTACGGAATTTATTTTGAAATTTCTCACTCCCGTGGCTCCATAATCTGGAACGAGGAAAAAGATTTGATAGAAGAGACAAGTATTTAAAAAAAATCTATCGTATAAAAACATCACATTTTATTTTGGCACCATTATACACAATGAAATTTTAAACAGTGACCAAATTTTGTGTGAGGACTCCAGTGATAAGTGCAATAGTGAATTCGAGAAAAAAAAATTTTCTGATCCATACATTTTGATCGCGCTTCAAATGGGTTTTTTAATGGAACAGCTGCCGGAGTAAAAGTTGTTCGTATCAATGGAATCTTTACACAAAATTTGGTCACTGTTTAAAATTTCACCCTGTATTAGACATGCACAACGACAGCGCCACAGTATATTTTTGTACGTTAAAATGGAAAATGGCTGAATTTTATTACGAAAACTACTAAATTATTTCAATGAAATATTCTATTCAATAGCATGAAATTTATCTATAGTGTCGATTTTTACTTATTAATAAAAACAATGCACGGATACGTAAATTTTATACTATAATTGCTAGAGAAACGGTGACAGACGTCCCCCAAAGTTGCTTTTTTTGGCCACTGCGAGCGCTGTCATCGATTCAGGTTCCCCCACCACCTACTTCGCACACAGCGAATAGAGGAAATGTAAATATAATAAAGATAACTTTGATAATTAACTACTTTTACTGGTTAATAATGACTCAAAAATTCTACTCAATATTAGATGATCTATCAACAAAAACCACTACTTCTTAGTTCATTGCGTTATTCAGTTTCAAAGAATGAAACCTTATCGGTTGGCATAGCGCTCGCCTATAATTTTTCTTATCACCGTGTAAGATTTCTTGCTCAGTTTTAAATTACAACACGAAGGCTACTGTTTCAAAAACAATGGTCCCTGATAATGAGTCAGTACTCAGAATCTTATGCAAAACACATTAAGCATAGGTTTATGATTCTTAACTGTCCGTCATTCACTGTGGCTACTACTACCCTCTACATTCTACATGTACAATATTTCATTTAAGAGCACCTATATCGTTGAAAAAGCAGTTTTTCATACCGATACTCAATGAGAACAATATATATTATTCATAAATTGTATGGCCTTACCAACTAGAAGGGTGCTTCTTGTGAAACGGGTCTCGATTTAAAGACATAATTATTACAATTCGCAAACAGGCAATCTAATCGATCTAACCAGGTTAGATCAAAAACGATCCAATCTTTTCGGTTTCCACCTTTACTCTTTGGATGCCTTAAATTCACTGAGTTTAATGCTGTATTAACTCATGTCACTTCTAGTATCACCAAGTCTAGGACCAATCGTGAGATATATTAAATTCAGTTGGCATCACCCTTCCGGTCCCGGACTAAACTTGTTAAGGGCTACATGTCCTATTCAGACGTACTTATTTATGTTTTAATCCGGTCGAAGGTGGACAACTGACTATTTAAAAGGTGAAGAGCTAGGAGTTATTTTTATTTGTATAATAGAACAATGTAACGTGAAACATGCTAGATTTAGTGCGCCTTCACATTAGAGCGACAGCAGCGCGGCAGCAGCGGATAAGAAACAACGTCGCTGCTGCCGTTTATATATAAAACTAGCGGTCGCCCGCAATTTCGTCCGCGCGTTTCGAGTTTGCTCCCTCCCCTTCCGTCGCAACGTGATGTTTTTTTTTTATTTAGTCTATAAATTCTAAGCTTATATCGTAAGGTGTAACTGCTAGGATGCATTTTTGTAAGGTTACAATTTAGCTCATAAGGTCTAGTTAAGTATACTTTATTGATTATTATTTGTAACCTGTTATGCGTCTTTATCCAATAAAATAAAATAAAATAGTATGGGATCGCTCTTGACTCCAAACCAAGCCTAGTGCGACTAAGACAGAGTCGAAGATGAAACGAGCTCGCCCAGAAGAAGCCTGTTCACTCGAACACTTGAATAAATTCGGATTGTAAACACTAGGAAACATTTCAAATCGGTCCTGTAGTGCCTGAGATTAGCGCGTTCAAACAAACAAACTTCTCAGCTTTATAATATGTATAAGTATAAATTAAAAGCTGTGTGACTGTTGTGCGACCGTCGCGCTTCTTAAGTCGCTTAAATGTAAAAGCGCTCTCCTTTTTTGCAATGATTATGATATGACTTATAAATCGTTATCGTTGAAACACTGGTTTTGAGATCAAATTGACACATCATTTTAAATGAAAACCAGGTTCGGTTAGGCTCAGCGACCCAAAGTGAGTCGTGGCCTCCGATATGAGACGTCGCCATTTTTCCCCGTCCAGGTTCTATAATACCTTTAAATGTTATACGACTTCTGTGTAAATTCTATGATCAATTTAGAATCCTCAACATCGTTGGTTTCGACAACCGGTAATTAAAAAAGTGATGATAGCAAAGTTCAGTAGAATCGGTGTCAAAGGTTAAACCAGTAATTATTGGACGAGTTTCAGGTATTTTCAGACTTTTCCACGAAACGAAAATAGACTGGAGTGCTGTTTAAAGTTTACGTAAAACATTGATTGGTTCGAAACTACCTTCGCGTAATAGAAAATATAAACATTGAATTAATAAAAAAAAAGTTTAGATTTTTAATAACGTAACGGAATTCGGAAATATTTAGGAAACGATAAATTGCTACTAGAAAACCACCAATGAAGATACTCCGCTCAGTTTATATGTATGATCGCTTTAAAAAAATCATTCCATAAGTTACCAAACGCCAGTATGACGCGATAGGTCAAGCTACCAGGAAAAACACAGCCTTATTTACAAGGATTGTCACCTCTCCCAAAGGCAAACGGTCCCACCATTTCCATACAGCCAAACAGTTGGCCACTTTGCCACTAGCGGCCTCTATTATAAACTCGGAGATTACGTAACTAAACCGATCTCGATGCGATCGCAATGCGAGTGTGGCAGGGACACGACCGAGGTGATAACGTTTAGGAGGTCCACTACGAGAAACAAAATCGTCAACACGATGTACGCATCCGTAACATTTCGCAATTAGCAAGATTGCATGCTCAAAATGCTTCGGATCTGCAAAACGATAATCTTATTGATGGATTTCGTTTTCTATATATATGATTTTACTTATTTATTCATATACAGCTGACTATAATATTAGATACGTACTATTCTCCCTTTTTTCTCACATGACAGTCATAACATCAACTTCTACGTTCCTTATTCAAATTCAAACATTCTTCTTCTTTCTTACTCTTTCTCGTCGGTCATCTCTTACATCTTACGTTCCGTTAAATAGGATTTAAAAAATGGCGGACATCAAGAGTGGAACAGAGATTTGAGTTTTTTTAAACAGATTTATGTAAAACGTAAGTTTTCAAAGTGAAACGAGAGCTTTAATTTTTTTGTAACAATAACGTCACATAAGGACCAGCAAAATTCCGACTGCCGTCAGATTAACTCTGGATTAAATCAATAATTTGTTTTGTATCAATTCCTTTGAGGATCGACTCTATAGTACGAAAATGGGTCTAACAGTTACGATGCGATGTCAAAAGAGTTAGAGAATAACCCTGCCAGTCTTACCCTTACCACAAACGTTATACCTATCAAGCTAAGCATTCCCATTATAACTTGAACCGTCACTTAAGCAACCGTAAGTACATCGACAGTTCTATTAACACTGGACTTTATAGCTTGTTGTGTTTGTGTGTGCTACCCGGAATCGTGGAAAAACAAATAAGGCTGTGCACACACCGGCGTTCCATGGAATTATTTGTATAAGGGACAGTGACTTTGATCCCGTTTTGAATACGTAATTGGTATTGAAAATCATTTTTATATGGAGCTGTTTACTGCTTTATTGACGGTCTGACGTCTGAATGCAAGAAGGTTTTGTGCCACTCAATTATTGTTAGTTAATGTACCGCTACTGATTGGACTCTGCATTCCCAAGCGGTTGACTGGTAGAAATTGCCTTAGCATAAAGTCCGTAAATTGTGCAACTTACGGTTCAATAAAGTTGGAAGAAATAAATAAATGAGATCGAATAATAATTAGGATAATATATCAAACCCCCTTTGAATATCAAAATTTACTGTCAAAACTAAGAATTGACTGTTTCTGGCTTGTGAAGTTTGAATTTTCCTACTTTTTCTCTACCCATCTTGATGTATGCTTACATAAAAGTACTGCGCACGGGCGGGACTGGAACCAGTAACTTCTTAACGAACCGGGCCAAACGCTCTATCAAAGAGCTACAGTGCTGTTGAGTCCCGCCCGTGTGCCATTTTTGTTTTTTTTTTTCATCTCTATGAATATACAATATGACAGTGTGAGTATTAAAAACATTCAAACAACATATAAAAGTATAATTTAAGGTCGCCAATGTTTTTTTATTAATTTATCTTATAGATCGCTACAATCAAAATGTCAAGTTAATTACTCTGATGATATTAGACTTTATTCGTCAAAACTTAATCTAGCAAAGAGACACGAGACACGGTAGTGTGTGCGCCAAGTTCGCAATGAAGTTACATTAATCCCACAATAGTAATCATTATCTCACCATACATCACCGAATCCGTCGGAAATTCGTCGCAAAACGTCTTACGAGCGTATCTTTCTTCTATTGTTGGTACTTTTTGCAAGTCCAGCCTTTTGATAGTGGCGGAAACGGACGCAGGCACAAAGGCTGTAATGAAGCTATGTAGCGGATGGGGCGTTTAGCTAAACGTCACTTGTGTTATTGTGACGCTTAAGGAGTGACGTATTGACCTTAAAAGCGTAACATTTCGATTGTTACTAGCAACTATAATTTGGACGCTTTCAGAGAGAGTGAAAAGACTGTTACTAGACATACATGTTCCATCTTAGATAGCATTGTCAATTACACTCCGGTGTTATCGTGGTTGAAATATCTAGCTAACTATCTTATATTAATAAATAAAATGCTCTGTGTAGTTATCAAGACTTGGTTAATATGTGTGCTGTCAAACAAAATCAACCGTTAAAGCTAAATTAAAGTTCAAAATGTATGATTCTTTATTTTTCTCACTTTTTAACGCGACGCAAAATAAAAGAGGTGTTTTATAAGAGTAACGTATCTATCTGTATATTTGTGTATCTGTGGTATCATAGCTCCCAAACGGATGAACCGATTTTCGTTTAGTATTTTTCTGTGTCAAAGATAATTTTAAACCGAATGTTCTTAGACAGGGTTCATCACCATCAATGAAAAGTTAGTACTAGAGCTTTTTCCAGCCGATGGGGATCTGACTAATTTTTAAAGACGAGAAGATATTTAGATTTTTAATTTGATTATTTTTATAGCTAATCAGAACTGAATTATAAATGTATAGCTACTTGGCTCTCTGGCAGCCGATAATAAAAGAACGTCCATGTAGCATAATAACTGGCATACATTATTGATGAACGAATCAAAGTGGTGCCACGAGTGATAGGTTTTCCATGTAACTGTAGTTTTTGAAAGCTTTATTGTTCTGCCATTCAAGCGAGGGGGAGGGGGCTTTTTTAGGGTTCCGTAGGCGAATGACAAAAAACGGAACCCTTATAGTTTCGTCAAGTCTGTCTGTCTGTTCGTATGTCACAGCCACTTTTATCTTGAAACTTTTAGGATACTAAAATAAAAAATAATGATATTTAAGGGGGGGAGGGGGTCCCTGGCTAATTCTGTTAAAGTTGGAAAGGAACCCTTAGTGTGCGAGTCTGACTCACACTTGGCCGGTTTTTTAAATTTGAGTCATCGTATTTCTTTAACTAGAAAATTAACAAAGTATTCACATTTGCATATATTATAATAACCACATGTCTTAGCGCAAAGGTATCTCACATAACGTACTATATAACACAATTTATGTTTGAACTTTTGGATCTCATTTTGAGAGTTACTAAAATATGCATAAAAGCCTAAAACCTAATAGTCTATGAATGTTCAAGAATTATTAAAATAGCATACGCACATGCCAGTGGCTGACTTTATTGAGTGCATAAAATAGTGTAAACGCCCTCATAATTATGCTTTAAAAATAAAATAAAAGTTCATTTATGAACAACATGAATCCATTTAAGGGTTAGTAACAGAAATACATAAAACTTATTAACTAGTGTTAGGACTTAGAAACTAAAAGCGATCGAGTTATCTGACACCAGTGCTCGACTAGAGGACAGTCCTCACTGAAAAATAAGAAAAAAAAATACCTAGTGTGTGTAAAAGTTGTAGATGTAAAATCAATTTCGTGGTTTTTGTTTATTAAAATCAGTTTTTCGGAGCCATAAGAGATTAACCTATGAATGGTCAATATTTTTCGTGCATTATTTTTATACTATAATTTTATACACACGTCAAAAAAGTTTGTGATCACTAACATAAGCTGTTTTTTTAAATGTAAGTGTTTTAAGAAACATGGGTTGTTTTTTCTTAAAAAATAAAAAGCCTGTTATAAAATTAAAATAACAATAATATGTAATGATATCATTTACCGGAACAAAAAACATTTAAAGTGATCGTAAAATAGTTTTTATGTGTGTGTAATTTATTGCCATTGGTTAGTTTTAGGCGTGTATAAGCTGGACTTATTGCACTATAAATAAGTGAAGGATCTAACAAGTTTCACCCACTTAAGTATCTTAGTTAAATAAGTAATTAATAACAAACCTTCCTTCCGGAGATCCGGCAAAATCGGGGACTTACTATCTAGTAAGAAACAATATTAAATATTATTGTATGTTTTTTTATTGCAAAAACTGTAATTGCCTCGCAATCCAAATGTAATAATTAGTTTCTTTGATTAGCGTTATTAAAGTCATAATCATAAACTCTCTCGCGTGACTCCCAAATGCAATCCAGAGAATTTATACAGAAACATGAAAAGAATACTAAAAGACAGGTCTCAGCTGTTGAATTTGTTGCTTTTATAACTTTTTTTATGAACAATAAAGGGCCACTTAGAGCAAGAAAGACAGAATTCCAAGATATGATGCCCTTTTTATTAGAAAAAATAAATAACACAGTTCACTCACACCTTTCTATTGTATTATCTTGTTTAAATAAACTTCAAAAACTTGTGTCACTGACTCCGATTATCATTTTAGGTAGTTCAGATTCATTAACATATTTAAATACAATTATAAAGCTTAATAGAATTTAACAAAAACGCTTTTTCCTTAACAAAACATTTTACAGTTTCCTTTTTAATGTGTAGCTTTGAATGAATGAATAAATGAATGCATCTTTAATCTAATAAAATCCATATCAATTTTAATTACTTGAATGATTACGAAGTAGAAATGATAATAATAACTGATTAATTTGATTACATTGGTATCTCATTACCTATAACGTAAGCATTTGAATTTAAATATTCTGCTTCTGTTATATTTATATATATTTTGTCTTAAATTGCAGTATACTGGAACTAGGTTCGATATAAAATCAGACTTATATATCCGACGATATTCTGTATAAAGTGAATGCCCGCCAAAGATTATGTTTACAAAAAATCGAAGCTCCCCCTTATTAGGTTGGGGGTCGTCTGGTTCTCTAGTAGTGATGTATTAACTGTATCGATACTATAAGCAAAATTTATGAAAATCGGTTTACCGTTTTAGCAGTAAAACATCCTTACCTTATGGGGTTTTTATCGCAGTAGCTTAAAGTAACTTTTTTTATGGTTTAGACTTTTTATATCGACTGCACGGTAGCTCGATTAGAAATATTTTTATGTTTCTTATTTCATCTTATAATAGTTAGTAACTTTCATGTTTCTTTATATTTTTCGAACTTTTAATAGCTTATTTTATTAGAATCTGCTTAAAATATTGTCTGCAACATTGCCATAAAAGATCACAACGTATTTATTGCTACAAAATTGTCACCGATTTGCCCAGGTGGTGTAATGGAACTATTATGATAATGGATGTTTGTAGAATCTATCAATCGACATCAATAACTATCGACTCTTCCTCATTACTACTGCTGTAGGGGTTGGTATTGGCGTAAATGATTTCCGTGACGAGATTGAGATGCACTCGCTAGTGAGTTATTTGCTATAAGGTGAAATGAGTTTAAGAAAAGATAGGTTTAACTATCTAAATATTTATGGGGCATCATTATTATTGATCAGCGAACAATTTCTTATTTTGATTCGCAAATACTACGATACGTAGTTCCTTTTGCCAATTGATCAAGTCCCATGTAACTGGTTTACGTAGGGTTTTAAAAGTCCACAGTGATAGCTGTTGCCAAGTCAACATCAATATCAAAATCCGCTAAGTCAAAAATATTCAAAAACCTTTTATACTCTTCGAAAATTCTACCTTTACGCAACGATTCTGCACAGTGTACAGTGTATCGGCAGAATCTCGACACTGGGGGGTAGTGTGTAAAAAAACAAAAAACAAAATGGCGGCAGTCAATCACCGTCTGTAAAGTGACGCGACGGAATCCGAGCGCGAAATAATTGGCGTCCACGGTCTATTGCAAGCGATTTCGGGTTCCGCAACACGTGTGGAATGGAAAACCATGAAAAAATGGCCGGAGGCAACCTTGGAAATGTTGTCGGTGAAAAGGATTTGGAAAAGGGGTTGTCTGTTGTTTGTTGATCTATGATTCGGGGTTATGCCATATTTTTTTGGTGAATACAGTTGTTTTGATAATTTTGTTATACTAGTATTCGCAAAAAATCAGAGTACCTACTTTCTTTATTATAATTTTAGGTAAACTCACTAAAATACATGAATATCGATCTTTCATTAGCTCTTCGTTATGCTTAGGTGGTTACATTTACCTGAGTCGAAGATTCCAAATTCATAAAAATATCAAAATTTTAAGTTTACATATACTTATAAAGAGCACAGTCAAGAATGATTATCACTAAAAAAACCTCTTTTTTACATATAAAAAGCACCATTTAAAAAAGCTACTTAAATCCCTTTTCCACCTAATCTTTCCCGCGCGCTATCTCTGTCATCTGCGCTGATATACGGGCCCCAATGCCCTACTTTCAGTACTTTTGTTCCATTGTGCGTTGTAAAATGTACGTGTTTCTATGAGGTATATGCAGAGCCACTATTACTCGTTTTACCTGGAGAATTTACTATCTGGGTGTAGTTTTTTGGGGAATTATGAGGTGGGGATCCTAAGTGTTGTTTATGTTGTGACAAGTTTTTGCTTATCGTATTTCATCCAAGCTAAGGGAAAAAGGTCGCATGTTTTGGTCACCATACAAACTTAACATCTTATAAAGCATTCAGACAGACACTTTGAAAAGAGTCGAAAGGGGAATGAGAAATAAATTTAAAAAATACTCAAAAAAATTAGTCAATTCAAAAAAGCAGTTAAATATCTTACCATATTCTGTCAATGCAAATAATAGAATCGTGAATTTATCAGAAACGGAAATGGAACGTTTTTTGCCACAAGCCTACCATTGTCACACTCGTACAAACATTCACACACTTCACACATTTATCTTGATATCTCCCTTCAAATGTGATGCGCACGCGACTGACACGTGCTGCCAATATTACCCACTGTGCTACTGGTAGAGAACCAATCGATAACGACCCTCTGTGCAATCGTCCATATACGAAACTGTTGTTTGAAAAACGACCTAACTGCATCACAATAAGAGCGAGACGTTGTGACTCGTGTGATCTTATTTGTATCATTCCAAGCATTCTTTTCAATAACTAATTAAGTTGGTTTTAACAGGGAGGGTCGAAGTGTCTGTTTATACTGGTTTTCATTCCACCCCTAGTTTTCTAGGACCCGTGTGATTATTGACATAGTGTCAAACAGCGTCGATTTTAGTGTTTACTTTGACGGACATTAATGTGTTTTATAATGTGTCGTTTTGATTTATTATTTCGTTTTGTATTCATAGTGTTGAATTACTTTGGGTGTGTAATGAATGATTTATTTAGTTGTTACCAGCGTGTGATGAAAAATACGTAAAAGCTATTATTACAGTCATTCAAGCGTTTATTGGTGACATCAAAAGTAAAAGTTGGTATTAAAAAGAAAAATCTATACTAATATTATAAAGCTGAAGAGTTTGTTTGTTTGTTTGTTTGTTTGTTTGAACGCGCTAATCTCAAAAACTACTGGCCCGATTTGAAAAATTATTTTTACGTTGGATAGTCCATTTATCGAGGAAGGCTTTAGGCTATATAACATAAAGATACGACTCATAAGACCACAGCAGAAATTAAAAATGTTGCGAAAACGGGAGAAAGATATTCCTTTTGAGAGCTTCCGCTGCATACGCTGCGGAAACCGCTTAAGTTACACAAAAATCATGTATGACAGGATTGTTCAGCATTAAGAGTTCTATAATAAAGTCCGCGACAGCATATGTCTATCTTTTATGGTTGACTTACTACAACCTTTTTTATGTTAATAAATTCGTAAAAAAATAATGCATTATTTTTAGAGGTGTATTATACACACAGGTATTTATTCTTATCAAAATAAATACATTCATCATCACGAGCATTTCATTTAGAACCAAGTTGCCCTTTATATCATTCGATTTCAATAAATATCTTAGGAGCTATCACAGTTTTAACATAACTCCGCACCAAAATAATGTTCGCAGCTAAAGTACGACGTGCGCGTGCGCTAATAATATTATAAAGCTGAAGAGTTTGTTTGTTTGAAAGCGCTTATCTCAGGAACTGCTGGACCGATTTGAAAAAATATTTCTGTGTTGGATAGCTTATTTATCGAGAAAGGCTTTAGGATATAAAACGTGACGCTGCGACGGGAGGGGAGGGAGCAAACTCAAAACGCGCGGACGAAGTCGCGGGGGACCGCTAGTCGGAATATATGTATTATGAAGTTATTAGGATATTTTCACTAAATATTTTTTAATATTAGTAATGCACCTCAAAATCGTGTAAGGCGGAAAATTGCCACTACAATGATTTCTAAAACTGAACATTTCAGTGCCGAAAAAGTGGCAGCACCGAAAATCGCTTGAAAAATCACTCATAGTCCTTGTTTTCAGCTCTTGGGCAAACAGAAAGGCATTACAAAGGACTGTCAGGCTTCAAGTCACGATTGCAGTGTTTTACGTAGGCCCAGTTTTCAGTGTTTTCTGCAGGCTTCGTCGGGATCCAGGCCAAAGCGCTTGCACAGGTTTTTTAGTTTTTTTTCACTATTGCCCGGAGTAATTTCGGATGGAGATGGGACAGATCAATTGAAAATAGAGCTATGTTGTCAAATTTTAAGTCATTGTGGCTTAATCATACGCACTTGAATATAATTTCCTAACCTCTAATAATATAATTATATATTATATAATTTCCTCTCCTACCCCTGATAGCTCATATACTCAGTGTAACTGATGCAGAATGATAAGAACATAGTCTACGATTGTATTATGTGTTATTTAACATTTTTTATTTATTTTGTTACAGGTAAGTGGAGTTGTGTTCCTATTTGATGGATGAAAGGTATGTTTAATTTCACATGCTGTAAAGATCAAAACAGAAAATCCTGTTCCAAAAAATAAGCAAAATATCGTATGGTTGACGACATAGACCTATTCAAGTTTACGTCTTTAATAAGCTTATAGTGACATATCGTATGTAGATGTGTTCGGCTTATACGCTACGGTTCCGGCTTCAGAACGTAGATTGCACAGTAGGGGTGTCACAAATAAATATAAAAAAATAGAATGAGAAATCTGACAAATTTTCTTATAAATGTAGTCCTTTTTAATAAAAGGAAGTACCGTAGACGAAGTAGAAGTAACCATCTCAAGGTCAACACTTGCTCATTAATATTATCAAAGCACTTTTTTGATGACACATTGTCATGTACTAAACTCGATCGCGTAGCGTACACCAAAAAGGGTGTGAAAACTCATTGTACCCACGTTTGATATTTAACAAACATTAAAATGATTACATTCTCCCTCAAACAATGACACAAATACATAACGAGTAAATTAATATCACTGCGTTTTATCCGATTTAGTATTCAAAAAGGCATATTTTGTTGGATGTGTTTGATAAAATATTCATACACGATACACGCATCGTTGAAAGAACAATGGCAAGGCCCCATACAATGTTTTACCTGAATAATATTTTAAGCGTCTACGATTGAAAAAATGATGAAATGATAGCAGTTACACTGAATTATCACAATCAATAAGAATTTCGTTTTTTCGAGGCCACAAAAAAATGTTATCTTTATCATTGTATTTTTAGGTTATATCGAAATGAACGCGTCTAATATAATAAAATTCTGAAAAAGCTACGAAAGAACGTTCCTAAGAGGAAATTCGGCAGTCAAAATATAACAATAATGCCCAAAAACAGCCAAGCGAGAGTCAATAATAAAGATAATCCAAAATTAAGAAAATAAACAACATTTTTTTAAAATAACTACGTAGCGAAGTAGTCAAGACAAGCTACTGTCAAAGTGACGTTTGACTTTTGTGTTTTTTAGACGGATGTCAGTGTTGCCGTTGTATTTTATAATTTGTGGTAATAGTCTATTCTCTTTTTCAATAAATCATTTTGCAATCAAGCTATATTATATTGTTTAAGAATACATTTACATCTTTCTGTGTTGAACACCTTAGTTATTTCTATTACATGTTTTTCTTAAGAGTACAATCAAATGACAATGCTTGGTTTTTTTTCTTTTAATGGCAGCACCAGTGAATTTACTTATTAGATTCAAATGAGAGCTTTATATTACATTTACAATTTAAGCCCGGCTTTTAAATGAAAAACCATTTTCGTGAAAAAAACATGTTAAATAAATGATTAGTTTTTGCATAGATCACATTTTTAGACGCCTCAAAATACACTCAGGTAAATTCCTGCCATTGTTCTTTAATATAATGTTGCAAAACTGAATTCAAATTCAGTATTGTGTTTTTCGATAATTGAAATTCGATATGTTTATTGCGCTTTCAATGTTTTGTTAAGTACCGTAAATCATTTTGTTCGAATTGTAATTGATTTCAAATGTGTTTAATAATCTGCTTAAGTTTTAGGGTATTTTATATTCAAAAGAAAAAAAGGAATATTACTTACAATATTTCCATTGCTCGCCATCTGTCGACGCGCTTTTTTCAAGAATGCGACTAAAATTCATACAAATATTCGAGTCTAAAGTCCAAACCATATTTATTTGTCGCTTTTCCTGAATGATTTGCAATTTTACTTTGGGAAAAAAGCAATGTCAGGACTTAAGCAGCGTAGTGTCTCCCCGGCTTTTTTTTTTTCTTTTACTAAGATTAAAATACTGATGACATCTTGTGCCAGCCCTAGCGTCTTCTTATCCCGCGACAGGTACGCTTGACAGGGCTACGTCAATAGGCACGTCTGTCTGTGTGTCCTGTATGTATGTATGTGAACTGCAGACTGTATCGGCAAAGTACCGTGAACCCTGCTTGTGTCTGACCGCATTCGAAAGATAGATGTATAGGCTAGGTGTAAGTGCGGCTTGAAATATACTTGTTTCTATTTAAAGGGCCTGTTAAAGGTTTTTAGGCAAAGGTTTTCTTTTAAAATCCTGATACATTTTTGTGGAGTAATGGACGTATGCCGTCATAAAGGAGCTTACATATACGAGTTAGCAAAAAGGCCAAGGCCAAAAACCATGATAAAAAAGAGAGATATTTGGTAAGCTAGGTAGACTCCTTACACACTGCGACTTTTAACATCGATGCAGTCGCGCGTTTTGGAAACGTGCTTCAGTATCGCGACTTACGCAATGAACAGATTTAATTTAGCATCGATGTAGTCGCGCGTTAGTATCGATGCAGTCGCCAAAATTCAGTACATAATCTGACAACTTCCAGCTTCTGCATCGCGACTGTATCGATGCTAAAAGTAGCTCAGTGTTTCGAAGTTGACATTTAGTGACTGCATCGATGCTAACCCGCATTAGCATCGCGACTGCATCGCTGCTAAAAGTCGCAGTGTGTAATGGGTCTCACACAGACGTCACGCCACGTCACATTGTCATGTTTAACCAAACTTGGAAACCAAAAGTATGATACTCTCCTAAAAGAAGTAGGTATGTCTTAAATCACTATGATCAAAGAGCATAATCACGTCACAATTTTATTTCAAAAGTGTTTACAGCCGGTGTTAGTACAAAAACTGTTTCTTTTTTCAAAGAAAAAATGTATCAGACAGGATTAAGTAACACTCAACCTGAATCGTTATTATTTCATTAGGGTTTCTACTACGAAGAACATCTAAGAATACCTTAGCTAGCAGGGGTGGTGAACATTTGGCTCTTTTCGAAAATAGTAATTCGAGGTACAAAAATGAAAATAAACATATACAAACATAATAGTTATTTAAATACTGAAAAGATATAACTAAGATCACGTCTTCATAGTTTATTACATCGTTTACTTTGTATATTCAACAATTTACCCAGTGATTTTTCATGGCTTCGACTTTTTGAGTTATGTACTTATCGCAAAAAAAATATGTGCAATTTTCCGCGTATATGAAAAGTCATCCTTTGTGAAAAATACTTTGTATTCTCCAAAACCTTTGTACTGTGGAGTTTTTGACACTGAAAAACTGTATTCACTGATAACACAATATGAAAATGGAGATGCCGACGAAAAATATTTTATTTCACCATTTCCATGTGAATTTCGCATCGAACCTCAAAAAGCTGTACTAAACTGTATGTCGGGAAACGTTGGCTACAGCTTACGAAAATATTTATTTCCCATAAAACAGCCTTCGTACCTGACTCATTACAGAAGTTTTCGTATTCAGACTCTTTGGAAATGTTTGCGACCCCGCCCAACACAGTGGTGCGATCTCCGAAATTGCCGGGAGATTATCTTGAATAAAAATAAAAATTCCCGACAAAAAAGCAAGCGAAGCGTAGGCCAGGCCAGATTAAACGCACACTCTGCAATATTTCCCACAAAAGGATACCTTAATCCCTAACAAGTGGGGAGACGGCCTTAGGGGAGCGATCCTGAAAATCGCTCTCTACTTCAGACTAAGGAATAGGCGATAATTACTTGCGAACAAGCAGGGCTGCCGGAAATGAATTTCAGGTGCACATAGTGAAAGAAAATGCAGTTGTTTTTCTTATCTTGTATTCCTTGCTTGCGATAATATGTGTTACGCCTATCACGGTATTTATGAAAGCATTTTTAGTAAAAAATATTCATACACGATACACGCATCGTTGAAATTTACTGATTAGTCAATAGCTTACTTGCTAGAAATAGGTGGGTAGTTTCCGGATATTAAGAAATTAGTCAACATTTTTGCTTATGCCACTTTGTTTTGATTTATGCATTTGTTCTTTTTATTGCGTATGTCTGTGTACTGCTTGTAACTATACCGTACGGTGAATAATAATAGTTGTGTGTTTTTTTTTAAAGATATAATATAAAGGTATTCTACTTTGTTATGTTTCCACTATGATATTCCTTCTAAGTTTGTCTGTTTGTTTGTTTGTTTAAACGCGCTAAGCTCAGGAACTACTGGACAGATTAGAAAAAATATTTTTGTGTTGGATAGCTTATTCATCGAGGAAGGCTCCAAACTATAATACAACATCACGCTACGACGGGAGCAATCGCAGGGGCACGCTAGTATTATATACTTCCTCTTCTTATTTTACCTATCTGTCTTCGTCTACCTTATTTTAAGTCTAGACTTTCCCCATCCCTACTGCTTCCACTGTCTGCGGCGTAAATTACTCCGAGTAGCGGTTCAGTTGCGTTAATACTCGTTTTTCTTCAATCTCCTGACGTGTACTCGGAATAATCATCTGCGATCCGAATAATATAGGCTTTTCAATACGAATCGATGTTCCGATATCAATGCTGTATAAAATGTTCGCAATTTCCGATATTGTGAAGGTATGCAGTGATTATAAAATATTTTGTGAGTAACGTTTTCCGTTATATTGTTTTCAGCCTTCAAACAGTCTTTGTTTAACTGACTTGATTAAAATGAATTTTGGGACAAACTTTTAATAGTACATACAATAAATTGCATTTTTAAAAAGCACCTGTTTCAGACAAGGACTCGAACTTATATCTTGCGCTATACGGGCACATGCCAGTACCACTCGGCCAGCGACCAATACATCCAAGCTTGTTGAATTTAGCATTCTTTAACGCGTAGGCTGCGTCAACTCATCAATGTTGCGACATTGCTTTCTCAACAATGATCAACAGCTTAAATACTTGCTACAAACATTCATACGATGGGAAACTGTCGCTTGGAATTATTTGCTTAATTTTCTTTAATAAAAAATAAAAAAATGTGTTGTAAAAACAGAAATTGTTAATTAACATTAGAACTGCCATTGTTAGAAGATTGAGGCGAAAATTTCCTATAGTCATTTCACTAGAGCCATATTTAACGCACGACTCGCCGAAATCGGTAGCCACATTCTCGCGTACGATAAATCAACCCCTATCGACTGATAGCCAAATAAGCACACTCTTCTTTCATTTCAATATTAATATTCGCGTTTTGAAAACGAGAGAAGACGAGACTCATCCGCGATCGGAGGTGGTTATTGCAGGGTTACCATATTGAAAGGTATTGGTAGATTTTAGTATATTGGTGCTGAGATTTCCGGGGAAATATTTGGTTGGAATTGACGTACATATTTCCGGGATAATACATATTTTATTAGATTTCTGCGTGTGATGTTAAGTGAACGTGCTTAACTCAGATTTCAGAGATATTAACCTAATGATAATAATTACTGACATAAAATGATACAATTTACTTACAGCTTGTTTTGTTACTGACAGCTTGTTTTGAAAAAAGGAACCTTTATTGCCATTTCCTTCTGCTTATAAAGTACTCGTATTTTAAGTTAGGATTATTACTGGAAATAACTCAATAGTACTTACATATTGACATTCATAAGTATAATAATTACTAAAATTAAATGTTACAACTTTGACAGCTTGTTTTAAAAAAGAAACCGTTATTGCCATTTCGTTCTGCTTATAAAGTACTCGTATTTTAATTTTAGATTATTACTTGAAATTACTCAATAGTACTTTCATATTGACATGCATAAGTATAAGACGCCAATCTTCAAAGTAATAAATTTGTCCCAATGTAAATCATTTGTAAAAGCACTTGTGTTCAAAAACTTAATAATGCCATGTCAATAAGTCTTCTAGATGGTCATAAGCTTTAACTGGCAACCCTACTGAAGCTATCCGCGAGGAACGCCGGGTCGGTGTACTTGTATTGTTTGAGACTCCATTGTTGCTCGCTATTCACTATTCCTTAGGATATTTTTTAGTTTTTTAATAATGCCACGAAAGAACTTTAAATGCAAAGTCATATTTGTTTTTTTTAAAACCTAAAGTACTATTTCATATGAAGACTTTCTATAGAAGAGTAATACTTATGGTACCTGTCATTGAAAGGTAATAACGTGTGCAGGCGGAACGCAGCGCCAAATTGTCTACATTTTGAAAGCCAACGATCGAAATAGGTTTGCTTGAATAAGTCGAATTTGGTCTCATTCGTTTTCATACATCCTAAACTAAGCTTTTACGCATTTATTTTTTGAAATTAAGGCTTGATTGGTAAAAATGCTGAATAATTTTATTTTAAATGAAGACGTACGAGCATAAATTTTCAAAACAACTCAAACTTGTAAATAATTGACAAAATCCGAGAACGTTAAAAGGGTGGAAAACGTTTCTCTTATGTATGGAAGCTCGCACAAGATCCTCTTAAATTTCTTAACAAGTATCTTATAGGAACTATTTGCTACGGCCTCTAAGCCTAAAAATTAATAAACGGGTTTGTCGTATTAGAAGACTTATCTAAAAATAATGTTTATGAGACGATGTTGCTGACAAGTAAAGAAACCTTTTCCAAGTACTGAATCGCATTCAACTGTAATATCCATGTTCATTCGTCGCTCCACCATCCACAATATCGCTTTGCTTAACTCATTACCCTCGTTTTGGGGGGAAGGGTAAAAGTTACACGGACTTAATTTGAATTAACTTTTTATGCGATCATAAAAAAGCTGAGACTGTGTAAGGGTAGTATAAATCTACCATGTTTGAGGGAAACCGCTTTTGTAATGTTTAAGTGGTATATTATAGAAGAGTTATCTTTCTTAAGTTTTAATGTTCGAATTAGCATTTTGTTTTAGGTTGGATTTATCGTATTTTTTGTCAGTCTTCAAGGCTTCTTGCTTTTGAAGGTTGGATAAATGAAATGCTGCATAATACGCAAAAGAAATAATGATTTGGGTAGATAAGTTATTCTTTAAAGTAAAACGCACGATAGAATATAAATAACAATGTTGAATTTGTTGCGGGGCTGCAAACAGTGTTGGCATTAATCAAATATTTTTGTAAGATAAAAATAAATCATCATAATTCACGTTAATCATTAAATGATTAACTTAATTATAAACTAATCCATTAACAAATTCATAAATATTGCAAAATCTGAAAAAAAAAAGCCCACCCGAGTGCGAACGAGAGTGTGTTAGCCAAATAGATAGATTACTTTTTATTGCATTTGCATTGCATAACATACATTGATTTGCAAATTCGTTTTAAGGAAATGTACAATTTAGGCGGTCCTATAACAATTTAGGCGGCGCTATAAGCGAACTCTTTCAGACAACCTGTGGGTAAAAAATTATGAGTTTTATAGGATAGATAGTATTAAAATATGACTGTTATGGCCACTCAGATAATGCTATTCTGACGTTTTCTATTTTGTCACAAAATTTATGGAAATAATTTCAAACTCTCGGACTTGTTACAATTTTCATTATCTTTGCATTTTCTGTCAAAATTAACAACAACAAAATAGCAATTAATTAATAAATAGTTAATAAAAAAAAACAAATCATCGATTAATGAAATAATCTAAATAATTTTAAATTAGTTATGATTATTTGATCTTAGAAAAGATTGTTTTTTTATCATTAATCAGATTACTTTAAAACCAACACTGGTTTCAAATATGAAACAAAAAAGTATCTATTATTAAATTCTCGTATAGGTATTTTTTTTGTTTCCAATCATACAAATAGGAAATGTTTTTTAGTCTGAATTTCAATACATATTAACATTGCACCGCAATCAAAACTACACAATTGCATACAATATCTAAAAACCTTCTCACAATGCCTCTTAGTAACAGACAAACCGTTTCAAAAAACGGGGGTAGGTACAAAAATTTAATCATCAAAACTTCCCTGTCGATTCTTAAACAAAGGCTTAAGAGGGGTGATTCTTATAGAAATATTATTAAATGAGAGGAAATCGATTTCGTCTGCTTTTAAGAGACAAAGAGGATGAGCCCTTTCAACTTTCCCTTTTCTTGTTTGTTTGCTTTGTTCCTTGACACATTCTTAGTAACCGTTTGATATTCGCCTTAATTATCAGAACAATCAATTTTCTTTTGAATGACAACTCTAATGAAGGTCTTTGATTTTGATTATGAATGTCCAATTTTGCGAGAATATTATTTCCGTAATAATCAAGGTTATTTTCTTAATAAAGGACTATTTTAGGTGTACGATAAAATTAATTTTGATGTGACAGGTACTTTATAGGTTGTTTCCAATCGAAGCGAAAATGAGGTGCAATAAGGTCGAAGACCACTAATATATAATAATATAATATATATAACATCCTTTGGACATTCCCACACATCGCCATCTAGCCCCAAAGTAAGCTACTCAAAGCTTGTGTTATGGGTGCCAGACAACGGATATAATACTTAAATACTTTTTTGTTTGTAAATACATACATGATATACATAGAAAACACCCAGACCAATACAAACAGACATGTTCATACACACAAATGTTTGTATTGTGCGCGGATCGGACCCGCAACACGCTGCGTAGTAGGCGATTTCTCGACCACTACACCAGACGGGTCGTCCGTCCCGGTGACAGGACCGTATAAACTCGAGGCGTTAAGTATTCTTTGTATGAAACTCCATACTTCAACCTACATCTATCAACTTCGTAACGTCATCACCTCGGATCGAGACCCACTCTCGATCAGCGGCGCATGCGTTGTAACGCGCTTACACCGCGTCATCCGCTGATTGACGAATATCCGTCCACCCTGTCAAATGGGCTGTCATTCACAAGAAGAACTGTCATAAGTTGTAGCAAACATGATCCTAGGTGAGGTGTTCGGTATACGGTGCCGATTCCATCCGAGGCGTTGGTTGACGCCTGGTTGGTGGTGTTCCCGTGCCGGGTGGGTATATTTGCTTCAACCTTTATAGTACCAATAGAATATTGAGCAATATAGTGATTTCTTTTTTTTTAACGAATGCTGTTTATTTAGTGATTTATCAGACAAACCGCCTGAAAAATGAATAATTCCGTAAAGGAAGTAATTCCTTCTGATATTAATAAACTAGTCCACACTTTCAACGCTCTAACCAAACTTTTACCACCAAAAACATATTTGTTTTCCCAAAAACCAGTCCACACTACCAACATGAGCTTGTCCATCCAATAAAACAGTAATTAAAACAACTATCAATTATTCAATTAAACTTAACACGGCTATTTTAATGGTTTCTTAAAACGGCGCAACGTCTGGAGCAAAGCTGATTTACAACGGTTAATAAATTAACGAAAGAGATACATTAACACTTCCACTGAAGCAATAAAATAGCTGTAAATACGGACGGAGCCGGGCGCGGGGGTAGTTACACAGTCTAATAACGAATAGTAGACCAACTATGAATAAACTATAATAATGATAGTTGGAAAAAAACTCTTGATGACAATAAAACTGTAGTAGAATGAATGAATGAATGAATGTTTATTTGACACAGAAATAAAATACATCAACATACTATCACTATCATAATGAATAGCACGGACAAGAAATTTTAAAAAAAGATATAGAAATAAATAGAAAAGAGATAAGGTTAGTATTCCGTTTCTTTTAAAAATTTACAAAGCAAAGTTATTTTTTTTATTTATATCATGATAATGTTTAAGTTTTACTGCCATCAATATTCCAACGATAATTAAAATCGATATTTATCTCATAATCTTCCATGTATGGTCTGTAAGTGTGTGGTAGACACAATTTGTCCAAAAAAAAAAGTTAAGTTATAACTTGTGGTGTTATTTATTTATCTATTACTACTAGAAAACGTGTTTCTGATAAATAAAACTCTTTATTAAACTTGACCAAATTGGTAATAAACCAACTTTCTAATCCTTAGTGTACTGTGGTGGCGCTCTGATTAAAAATTTACATACTGAAAGGTTGTTTTAATTCATTATTAAAATTTCGCGGCGGTGCTCCCTTTTAGCGTATATTTTACGTCAAATAATGTATTATCTTACCGTTACGTTGCGTTGAGCATTGTTCCATTATGTACAGGCTGTCCCTAATTCTTTGTGTGGATTCTTTAGGCTGAATTATGGTGTTCACTGTAATTACTTTGCAAGTGACGGGGCGTTGGAAATTGGCCGTTTAGGAGACACCCTGTATAAGGCTAATTAATTTGTCAATGTGACGTGTTATAAATGGCGCCTCGGATAAAGGAAAGGATTCGCCTAAATGAAAAGTGTGTAGGCGTTTACGTTGAGATTTCTTCGACGACTGGTTGGATTGCCAGGTTACGTTAAAAAACGCTTGAAATTAGTAATTTAAGTTTTTGGTTCATAGAATTGTGTGCCTTAAAAATGAACTTAGAGAAAATACTAAGTAGCTAGTTGCTTTCATTAAGATTTTTACGCATTTGTATTCAGATGAATAGGGCTGTGAAAATCGCATCGCCTGTCCCAAATTTTGAAATTGAAAGAGCAAATGATTATGTATTTTAAAAACGCATAAATTGACTTGATTGCACAAAAAATTGTAATACAAGTGCGGCTTTAATGATATTATGTCTAATTCAGTTTCGTAAATATACGACCGCGTCGCATCTTGACCTCTGTTACTTTCTCGAAAATCCGAAAACGACCCCCAATGTCATTTTACTCTACGACATTGTAACAACCCGCAAAAGGTAGAATCCGTTTTCCCACAATCCGTCAAATAATAAACATAGTTAACATTCTCTTTTAGGTTTTAACTCCTTTGATTTCGAAATCTCTGAAGAATCGGCAAGTTTCTTAAGTTGTCACACTGAATTGGTCTTTCTCCTTTGGGTCGTATAGTTTGATTTGTTTTGCGCGTTCAAGATGTGCGCTCTTTCATAAATTATTCAGGTAACGTTTAATAACGTGGCTGGTGTAGTGATGTGACAAATCTAAAGTTATCGGCAACTCGATCCGTACTAAAAAAAATATGAATTAGATCATGTTAATGGAATGGCTATAGAACCATGTAAAAATACCTTTCTTTCCTCTAATAATTTAAATGTTGGATGGCTAATATAACTTACGGTATTTTTCATAACGTCCTAATAAGTTTTTGTCAGCGTTATCGGATCAATATTTCACACTAAATCATTCCATTTTAAGTTTTCGTTGGTAAGTGCTTATTACAACAGGCCTTAAATATCCCAAACGGAGAAGTCAACTGTTCAGATTATAAAAACCTCAGGAGGGAATTACTTGTCATCCATCAGAAGAAAGCACATAGAGCACTTAGTTTTGCCTATGCAACTCCACGGCGTTCTGCAAGGTCGTACCATGTTCCCATCTCTTAATATGCCATGGCAAAAGGACGCAAATGATTTATGTGACAAAAACACGCCGATTCCCAACATAAGTATTATGGGGAAATGAATAAAAGATGGCGGCAGCTTTTATCAAAGGGATTTCTTAGCGGTTGTAGATACCGCTGCTTTATTACGCAATATCAAATTATTTTCTTGTGGTAGATTCAATTTGCACTGGTTGGAAAATGTTTATGAAACATTATTTTGTGACTAAGAAGACAGTATCACGAAAAAGATATAATATGAAAATAAAAGTTTTTTTCTCACATAAAAAAGGCTAATAGGTATAATCGGATAAAGTTAAAGCAAATTAATGTTGTTTATTTCCCTGGCAACAGTATTTGCTAAGAAAACATTTTCTTTCCTAGAAATAGAGGAAATCTGTTTACTCTAACTTCGAGCCTTATATTAAATTCGAGTTATTTATAATTATCTAGTAATTCTGTTACTAGTTCGGCTTCAAATTGAATGTTTTCTATTGGATTAAGTTAAACAGATTTGTGGCAGCGAAAATTGCCTAAAAACGT
Source organism: Pyrausta purpuralis (assembly GCA_963924145.1). Taxonomy (NCBI): domain Eukaryota; kingdom Metazoa; phylum Arthropoda; class Insecta; order Lepidoptera; family Crambidae; genus Pyrausta; species Pyrausta purpuralis. The sequence continues at coordinate 18,062,135 of OZ001668.1, read as the reverse complement.
CACCAAAGTTCTGGAGTTTTCAGATAAATCTGTTACACAATTAGGGGTATTTTTATAAACTGTTTTATAATTATTGAGTTTGGTTGCGATTGGTTAGAAATGCGTTTAAAATTGCTAGTATCATTCCAGTGATTAAGTTATACAGTATTAGTAGCAATAAACATACGGATATTTTTATTACTACATACTTCAAAAATGAAGAACACCACTCATGCTCTTTTTGAACAACTTTGCAATACAGGTTGAAAACATTAAAAATAAATCAAATTTGTCACCGTCCATACTCAACATTGTAAGTAGAAAATTTAATAACTTAAAAACATTGTCTTTTCAGGTACGTCCCTCAAAGTTCGGAGACGAGTAATCAGCACGGCAACTTTTTATTGGTCTTCCACTAAATCGCAACATTGTCTTGGATTCAGTTCCCAGTTTGATTCAGAAGATTTTGGGTGAGTTTTGTTTCTCTGTAGGAAGAAAAAAATCTTCGATTTAACAAGCTTTTGACCCCATGGTAAAAGTTGTACATATTGATAGTCTCATTCATTTATTTGACAACATCTTACAAGGACATCTTTGTGGTGGTTTTGGTAGATAACTATGTATTTGATAGTGATCAGTATTTTCCACATCACATTTAATTTTAACCATTTATTTGACGCATTTCTGTCAATTAAATAAATAATAAATTTGCGCGAAACAACAAACCAACTGTCGTGGTTCCTAAGTAAGGAATTTTACACCTTGTGTAACGAATACCAGACAACGATCATGACGGGGGCGTCTCCCATAAATACTCATGACGTAGGTACCAATGTTCGTGCTCATCACTCAAACATTTGCCCCTTGCGGGATTCGAACCTGCGACGACCGGCGTAATAGTCAGGAGCACTAACCAATACACCAAACGTGGCGTCTTTTTGCCTTTCTTACAAACAGTTCTACTGTCCTAACTTTTTCGTATAAACAGTCAAAAAAACTATAGCTTCATGGATTTATATTCGTGTCTAGAGAATATTAATTTTTTTCAAATATTAGTACATTTCACAAAGATGACCCGGTCTCTAAGCTCAAAGGGGTAAGCCCCGGGATATCAACTTTACTAATACGCCGTATTTTCGGCTGCGAACCAGTAAACTAATATTTAGGTATTCTGAAGTCATTTACAACATTAATTTAGCATGGCGGCTCTGTACGTCTATGCACTATGCAGAATCTAGGGCTGTCTCAAAGATAAAATTAAATACATATTAAACATCACATGAATTAACATACAAAGTTAGTGTCTAACTAAAGTACTTTTGTAATGGAAATCGGATAGAATGGTGGCACCGAATGTTGTGTTGTTGGATCAACAAACAAATAAAAATTAAGAAAATGCAACACAAAAGATACAGTAAAAGTTGGTAATTGCTTATCTTACCTTATCATTTTTATGTGGTAGTCAATTAGCCACACAGAAATTGACACAAAATCTAATGGTGTTCACACCGGCTAGCAGCCTAAGTCAACACTTGTCACATACTGGCAACATAGCCGCCGGCACGACAACTATGCCGGCGGCCATGTTGCCGACGGGCTGTGTAGATACAGCATAAAATAATACAATGTTGGCTGGTGTCTGTTATAGACAAATTAGATTAAGCTATTTCTTACAATTTAAATATGAGTTTTTGGCTTAACTTTCTTTAAGAACTAATTATTTTGTACAAATTATGTTTAAGATGGTAGTTTTCTTAATAAATTAAATTAAATGAGGTTATTACAGTTCAGAATTGTCAATCTTTGGTAAATCTTGTTAAGTAAAAGCACCATAATGTTTTCAAAAAAGTACAAAAGCATTCATAGGGTTGCAAACGAAAGTAGACCATAATGTTTGTATTGTTGAACGAAATTTAGCTTCTGAAAATTACTTTTACCCCAATTTTAGGGATGTACCCCTAAAATTGATAACCCTGTATCTGACCCAGTTGCCGGACGCGTTCATGCGGGAGTCAGCCAAACAATACAACACTATTACTATCGCAGTCTATTGTTATTAGAAAATCAAAGTTTGTGTCCAAGGATTTATATCAAAGCATTTTTAAATTTTTCATTTCAATACTCAATTGTACTTTTGGTAAAAACAAAAAAAAACTTTTTGTTTTCTGATGAACAATGAACGTTACAAGGACTAAGATTCTAAATAATAGCATTACTCAAAACAAAACAAACCAAAGTCTTACAGATAGTAAGGACTAAACAAATGGGCGGTTATTTCTTTGTTTAATGACACGTATGTTATTTATGAATCACACATACAGATTAATACTGCTAAACTTTTTACTCTTAAGATTCTGTCACCTTTTTTACAGAGTGATTCAAATGTAATCCAGATATCCAATTTCATTGAAGAGACAGTTCTAATACCGCATTTAGTACGAAATAATTAATACTCATAAACGCTCTGAATTGACTTTCTCCGCATACTCACCATAGATTATAAAGATCATCGAATAGCCAATGTTAATAAAACACGCTTTATAGACGTTCCTACATTAACCGTGTAGAAGTTTAATGGGCTTTAACTGTATATGGCTTCCACGTATTGCGTTTTGAGTATTAATTCTGTAATTTTATGCTATACAAAGGTAAGCAATTTCCCACAACATCTATGCACTCCTGACCCACATATTGACCGCAACATGCAAGAGAGAGCCGCACAATAATAATACTATTGAAGTAGTTGATATTTTGAACAAAAGGCATTGTACACTTGTCAGTGCGTGGTTGATTTGTAATAAAAATAGATTGACATACGATGTGTCCTCATTCCAATCCATACTAAAGCTTATTAGTTGGTGTAAGTAGGTTATATTTAACTGATACTTCACATACTTCTAGTATCAGTGTTTGTAATTAGCTGGAGCTGAGAAAAATAATTTTGTTACACCTTTACAATCATCAAAAGAAATCAGATCCACATGCGAACAAAATTTGATTGTCAAAATTTGTGCTATTTTATAAATTTAACAAAAATCATAGACATATAGTGCTGGTAGCATCGCTTTGGTAGTGATATCGAAGTTATGCAAGTTGTTATGCCTATTCGAATTAACGGGCTTCTTCTGGGCGAGATCGTTTCGTCTTCGACTTCATCTTAGTCGCACTTGGCTTGGTCTGGATCTGGAGTCAAGAGCGAACCCATACCAATTTTTTTTAAAACTTTCGGTGCGATAGTGTTTGGGTGTGTGACCATTTCGACCATATTATAAGTGTCGAATATTATGTCTCGAGCATCTCCGTGTTTCGGAAGGCACGTTATCCCGTGGGTCCGGCTAATATCGGTTGATATTAGTTGTTAAGCCTAGTCAGAGGCCTTATGAGCGGCTTGATAACATCCGACATCAAGGTTAGTCGCTTGTCCTGTAAATACACCTCCACCAACCCCGCATGGTGGATTATTATTTATAATACGTAGGGCCTTTGCCCGGCAATGGGATATTATAGGCTAACTTTATTTTTTTACACAGCCATTAGGGGTTTTCAAACAAATGATATGCTTTTGACGTAAGTTAGTTACTTACTTCCAGCATGCAGATGTTCTTTTTAATTTAATAAATCTTTTTTAAATTGTACTCAGTGTACAAAGGCTCTTAAAGTTTGGTTGTTTGCGGAAATCCGAGTCAATCCTGAGCCAGCTATAACTCGGTTCGTTTTTAAATGGAAATGAGTTGTTGAAATATTCGCTGATCACAGCTTTACAGCTGCGAACATTGTAGTTTATTACGCTGGACGTGAAATGTAAAAATTGTTATGTCATCTGGTTTTATGTGACACAATGCAAGTTGAGAATATTAAAATATTTTTGACCCGATGGTATTATTTGGGGAAATAAAACTCCCAACAAGAGAATCATCATCATCAAATTTAGGAACTCTTGTCGTTTGGATTTTTTTCCATTAATAACGCTTTTCCACCATTCTCTTGACATTTTGATACGACCCAATATTCAACTTTTGCTTCATTTTTTGCATATAGCGTATTTTTAAAAAAAAAATTATATTTATTTGAATAGGCTTGGTCTCCCTCTCTTCCTTCTGTTCTTCCCTCTATAGTTCTCTAGTATAGTTCTGAGGAAACTGTCGTGTCGTATCAAGTGTCCCAACATTTTGCCTCTTCTACTCTCGATTGCTTCTAATAGTTTTCTCTTTTCCTTTACCATGTTGAAGACTTCTTCATAATTTTTTTTTGCTCCGTTCAGCTGATTCTCTCCATCTTTCTTCTGCACCACATCTCAAACGCTTCCAGTCTCTCCCTATCTTTTTGCTCAAGGTCCATGTTGACAACAAGAAACTAGCTCTTAAATTTGATAAGACAACGATGTGGTGAATCATTAGTATACATAGGTAAGTTTAATTCGATGTCTTATTATCCTTCTAGCTAAATGGTACATCAATCCTAAAAGTCTACGCAAATAAACTCATATTTATTATCTGGTTATCTCCCGCAATACTCCGTCCACACTAACAGCTCGGAGTCAGTTATTTTTCATTGTAGACAGTTACACAAACTTATCCTTGAAAGTATTATCAAATCATATTTATTTTTCGATAATATTTATTTCCTGGTTCTCTCCGGCATAGCGCCGTCCACACTAACAGCTCCTCGGAGATTGGCTCACGTCATACCCTGTAACCGATCTGTCGGTCACGTCCCCGATTGTTTGCGAATAACTCCATCCTCTAGGCCGGTATTCATCAGACGGACCCAGTCTTGAGACTGTGTAGTACTGTAGTGTGTACGAGACGGGAGTACAAATTCAAATATGGCTTCGAGTACAAACTCTGGTAACGAATGGGCATAGAATTGTGGCGATGGTATTTGAAGACAAAGAGATCTATTTTGTATAACATTTTAACTGTGTCTTTGTATACATCATCAAAAAAAGGTTACTATTTCATATTTTTTTTGGAAAATCGAGATTTTTATTTTTTTCTCTACCAAAGAAAATATCAGATTTTAAAATAGTACCATGACGATTTGAAAACTTATCTACGTCATCGGCTTCGCCTTTCTCAATTCAATGCACAATCCTTCTTTTTCTCTAATCGTAACCTTAATTAATAAATAATAAAGATGTAAGATGACCTCACGCTCTAATTTCCTCAAAAACTAACGTATAACAACCAAAAGTGTTTTCTATAAAAAATGATTCATTTGTTGCGCAGGATCGGCCCTTTAATTACGAGTATTATCACTTAGAACGAGGTGACTATAAATAAAGTTCTTTTCGTCAAAAAATACTACAGTCGTGTCCTGATGACGTCATACAATTTAAATAGTAATTAAGTACCACAATACACCCGTGCTTTTATTAAAGGCTATCCTGCCAGTCAGGCTTTCACAGAAAAAAAAAGATCTTAATTAGTATCCGATCAATCGATTGTGAATAAAGTGTTATAGGTGCATTTCTTATCAGAAACCTATTTGTTCTCACGGACGAGTAAAAAAAGTAAGGACTCCGCACCGCGATATTAGCAAGTGAAGCCACTTTTATGCTGTATGTGTGTGCGTTACTGGGATACCAGTTGATACAAATATTTCTCCTTTTATTGTGTAGGTTTTTATTAATAACAAACAAGAAAAAATAAAACTAAGACATGCTACATAAAAAAAAAAAACTTAAAGTCTACCTATTCAAAAACGAAACCATTTCCTTGAGGCAAGGAGGCTATGATGCTGGCTGCGTTGCCGCGTTGAACAGCTATGCTAATCCTTTGAGCTAGGAACCAGCCAGCTTTATTATTGGCTGTGACAGAATTTAATTTTGGCGCAATTTTACCAAACAGCAATTTAGCAGAGGGTCCCCACGGCCCAAATGTTTCAACACCAAACGGCGCAAACACATAATCACTTGCAAGTGAGACGTACTTGCGACGCTTGGCGTTTTCAGCAAACTCCGCTGCTGCTCCAGCTTTAAGGGCTGATTCTCTGAGATGGGATGGGGCCAAAGTATCGACACAAGTTGCATCCCAAACTAAGGCCAGACCCCGTTCCCAGGGAATAAGCGTGAGGCCATCGGGTCTCTTGCCATCGTCACGGACCAAACCACGTGGTTCCAACGTGGAAGGAACATTAATGGTGGCAAGAGCTCTTCTGATGGCGTCATTAAGGGTAGCGTGACGGGCGAGACGCCCAGCGCTTTGTGTAGGTGTAAATTTTACTGATTAATGCATGTGAGCAATGTGCGTAAAATTTGAAGTAACGTGCGTTTCAAAACCACAATTAAAATTGAAATAATGTAAGTCGCCAACCTACGATCGGAATAGCTAGATAAATTACATACCTGTATTTCTTTTGGTTGGATTTCATTATATTTTTATTTAAATAAAAAGTGCTTGCTTCTTCTTTCAATTATTATTACGAATACAAAAAAAAACTTGCTTGATTTTCTGTTACACAAACACTACAATATATTTAAATGCCAAAAAATAAAGAACTGATTAAATTTTATCATTAAGTAAAAAAAAGTTATGTTTATGAAGTAGAATACTGCTTTAACACAGCTTTTTGTATGGGACCAACAGCGAAACCTCATTTTTAGGGTTCCGACTACGGAACCCTAAAAATGACAAATAACAGAACCCTTATGGTTTCATTGTCTGGCTGTCGGTCTGTCCGTCCGTATATCACAGTCAATTTATTCTGCAACTATTAGCATTACACAGTTGAAACTTGGTAGGTAAATGTATTCTGTTAACCGCTTTACGGCTTTCCCACACATGAAACTAAAACCAATTTTTTTTGTCTAACCTCATAAGCCTTTTAAAATGACATTTAGGTTCCGTAACCAAAAGACGCTTCCAAAGTGGTAAAATGGGCGTCCCCCCATCCCCCTTTAATCTTTAAACAGTGTACATTTTGAAAAAAAACATGATGTAGAACTTGACAAAAACTTTCAATAAAAATTGGTTTGAACGATATCCAACTTGTAGTTTTTCAGTGCGCGAGTCCGACTCGCACTTAACCCGTTTTTTCGGGTAAAGTCCCTATTTATTTCCCGGCCACACTGGCTGTTACTGTCACTGGCAAATCACGTGGAGTGGAGGTTTTGTGTTCCAAATAAATAATTTTGGTATTTTAAAAAGAACAGAAATTAATGTAATAGGTACTGGGTAGCCTGTGAAAGGTAATTCCTTGGCACTTTTTTTGTAGAAATGTAATATTTTTACACTGTTTAACGACAAACGCCGGCATTTTTTTCAATTTTTTATACGCGAAGGTTTGCACTGTCACAGACAATGGCAGAGAGGGTAATGGCGGCCGATCGGCTTACTTTTGCGTCAGTGTGTGCGTGGAGGTTCGTATTTACACGTATGCTGGCTTACTTTGGGTGCTTCACTTTTTGTGTAGGTGACGCGGAGTCCTTACTTTTTTTACTCGTCCGTGTTTGTTCTTTGTTTTTATTTTTCAGGCCTACCCGTTTATTATTATGGGTCATTTTATCGTTGTTTATAAAACACATTTGTTTCTTACTGTTACGAATGTTGCTGCAATAGTGATTCATTGTTTATGTGCATTATAGTATTACGTTAGGAAATGGAAACGTTAGGTATTGCTCACTGTTACATACTTCCTCTTGAACTCAAGCCAATCGATTACGAAACCTATTTATTTTATAAATGCTTTACCAATGAAAGAAGAAAAAATGTTTACAGAAAAAGTCAACTTGAAGACCCCTTACACACTGCAACTTTAAGCAGCAATGCAGTCGCGCGTTTTAGCGCGCTTCAGCATTGCGACTCACGCAATGAAAAGATTTAATTTAGCATCGATGCAGTATTGATGCAGAAGCGCGACTGCTTCTATGCTAACGCGCGTTAGTATCGATGCAGTCGCCAAAATTCAGTACATAATTTGTCAATTTCCAGCTTCGACATCGCGACTGTATCGATGCAGACGCGCGTTAGCATCGCGACTGTATCGACGCTAAAAATGGCGCAGTGTATAAAGGTTGACACTTTGCGACTACATCGATGCTAACGCGCGTTAGCATCGCGACTGCATCGCAGCTAAAAATCGCAGTTCGTAAAGGGTCTGAGACAATAAACTATGATTGATCAATGGTTTTCAAACGCCATGTGACCAAGTTACCTAAACCATGTTATGAAAGAAAACAAGCAAGAAGCTTTTCCACCTTTCATTTTATTTGCGTATTACGTTAGCGATGCATCTTCAACCCTAATAGATTAAAAATGAAATTCAGGGAAAATTTCTATTTAATTTAAAATATTGCAAAAACTATGTTGCCAAAAGTTCCCCTTTCCACTGACCATGTTACTTCACTCTTCATTCATTCATTCGCACCTCATAATGTATGAAGACACCGTTCTTACAGTAATGGTGACCATGATTTACTGATGACCACACGAAATAGTTAGCCAACTCCGCCTGACCCGGGAACGGAACGGAGGACTTTTCCGGACTTGTTACTAACCACAACGCACGTAGGCTCAGTAACGATCCAATCCAATACTCAAGATTTGATGTTGGCCTTTAGAAATTTGCCTAAAGCGGGAATCGTTCCGCGTCAAGCGTATAACAGAGCTAATGCTTGACTAATAAACCACTCAGACGTTACTAAAACCTTTTGAAATGAAGTGTTTCTATCGTACCCTGCCAATGTATTATTCATTTCTTTCAAAGCAAAGCAGATGAAATCATTTCACGAAAAATAAAACACATCTAAAAAACATAAAGAACTACACTAAATATGCTATACGCTTCCAACCAGTGTTTGGCAGTAAATAAATAATTCGCTTTATGTTAAGGACGTAAACATATCCCATGGCATGTCGGTGTATTATTTGTTTTTAATAAAAAGCTTATCATAATACAAAAATAAATAAACAATACGATACTTTTAATTGTAATAAACTTTAATTAGAAAATTCCAACTCAAAACTGCGTTAAAGTTAGTTCCTATTATGTATAACAGATGGCGTTGTGCCTATTTAGATCGCGGAAGAGAAGCATTTTTTCATACACTTTTTTGACGTCGTCGCTAGCGACTAATACCACGTAAAATCATGGTAACGGTACTGATATTACTACCCTCACTTACACTGTACTCTTACCGTACCTTAGCAAATTGAGCTATGACCTACTTTTGCACAACAGTTAGCCAAATGTAGGTCAGAATATCCCTAGTTTCATTATTCTGAAGGAAAACCTAGCAGTTTTCTAAAAATTATAGCTCAGTTTTTTTGCTCTTACTAAAGCACTTTGTTTGCTTGGAAAATAAATACTGTTAAGCCAGATGTTCACTTTAAGAGAATCTAGGTCTTTATTTCTTAATATGTAGATACGAAACTTTTATCTAGGTATTCTCGAATTGAATATTTTTACGGGCTTCAGTTATTTCACAACGTATATATTGAATGATTATGCTGAGCCAGAAAATTTATGGTAAAAATTGTATCTATCTATAATCACATAACTCCGTTTGACGACCTCCGTGGTCTAGTGGCTAACACGCTGGTTTCAAGCGTCGCCATCTCGTGAGGTTCCGGGTTCGATTCCCGATCGGGTCAATGTAGAAAACGATCTTTTCTATTTGTCTCGGGTCTGGGTGTTGTTGTGCCACCGTTGTTTCCGATTACTATAACACAAGTGCTTTAGCTACTTAGCTTGGAATCGGAGCAACATATGTGATGTTGTCAAATATTTATAAAAAAAAACTTTTTAGACACAAATATTTCTAAGGGCTTATTTCACCATTAAAAATAAGCACTAACGCATCGAACTACTGTTACTAACGTAGGAAACTGACACCACGGACAAATCTCGTGCTCCATGAATTGATAAAATAAATAAATAAATAAAATAAATAAATATCCTTTGGACATTCCCACACATCGCCATCTAACCCCAAAGTAAGCTACTCAAAGCTTGTGTTATGGGTGCCAGACAACGGATATAATACTTAAATATTTTTTTTTTGTAAAAACATACATGATATACATAGAAAACACCCAGACCAATACAAACAGACATGTTCATGCACACAAATGTTTGATTTCTCGACCACTACACCAGACGGGTCGTCATCATCACTGATGCCACTTGTCATCAACGCATACAAACAGTAACTCGTTCGACATTTGAATTTTAAATTATACGTCTCAATCTTGTCATAAAGTTGCTATTGCGATAAATTTTTTGCTTGGCATACCTTCTTTATACGTAGTAATAGCAACTCGCTGCAGTAACCACGTCAAGTTAAACTATGGAACGTCATTTTGTTGACAACTTGACGACCCGCAGAGTATAGTTGGTCTTCATGTGCACGTATTCCATGACCTCCTCAGCCTTTGTGGTGTGATTCAGGCGAGAAACATACAACTGTGTCGTTGGAATCGCAGGACTCAGCAGCATGTTCGGTCCGGTCAGTGCGTTACTGCGTTGATTGCAACGTGAGGTTCAAGCGATTTTAGCTCTTAAAGTGTTTAGGCAGCCCTGACCTCGACCATACGTAAGCTTAACGAAACCTATCGACTAAAATGTAAGCACAAAAGCGCCGAAACATAATTTGTTCCCTCAAAATACTATATTTCGACGTAAGCCCATAACACAGTATTCAGAAATACGGACGACTTTGGAGTGATTACTTATTTTAATTTGTAGGCGATACCAACTCGATATCCATTCCTGCAGTTTAGTCGACGACGCGTTTGGTGTGGTGGTTAGCTTAAGGCATCGCGGATTTGAATCCCGCTTAGGGCATTTCTATTTATTTACCATGTTTAATCTTGAACAGTATGTTGATGAGGGAGGGCTTTGCCCAGCAATGGGAACAGCAACGGCCAGCAAAAAAGTATGTTGTTGTAAGATGCCCGCATTTGCAAACATCATGTCTGATCACCTGGTAGGGTCGTGGGCCATGTTAGACCTTATTTACCTTCCTTAGATATCGATATATCTTAAAAAAATACTTAACCGATTTTGATGAAACTTAACTGTAATATACCTGACTGATCTAAATTAAAATAATCATCTCGTTGTCGAGAAATGAGTAGACAAACATACAAATATACACTACGAAACTCATCACACCCATTTGAAAGCCTCAATCAACAAATTCAAATATTATCAAATTCTAACGATATCATATACAGACACACTTAATTGATTACCTCCTTTATTTGAAGTCGGTAAACAAACTTCAGAATTCACTTACGATTGCTATGTGAAAGCAAACGCGATGCGTAATCTTTCTGCGGTAGGTACCAGAAGGCATGTAGGTACTAGGTACATTCGTACAATATAACATAATCAACACACGGCTAGGGTTGCCAGTTCTCATTTCTGACAGGCCATTAATGTAGCCCCTTTCCAATGCAATGTCTGAAATCTATAGTATTTTAGCCCTTTGAAGTTTAAGTATAAAACTCAATATAAGGTTAAGTTGATTGGTTCAGTTAACTTTTGATGTTTTATATTGAAAACTTACTTCGCGTTTCATTTTGTCATCAATTTGTACAAATTACCATCACAAAAGAAAACCCTATTAAAAAAGCTTATATATTGTTTTTTTTTCAGTGCTCAATTCCACAATCTTACTTTAATTAACTTCTTACATATACGACGCGTTTGGTGTAGTGGTTAACGCTTCTGACTATTACGCCGGCAGTCGCGGGTTCGAATACCGCAAGGGGCAAATATTTGTGTGACGAGCACAAACATTAGTACCTATGTAGATGTTATATGTATTTAAGTATTTATGAGAGACTCCCCGTCATAATCATTGTCTGGTACTTCGTAAAACAAGAAAGAAAATTCCTTACCACGAAAACAGACAATTGGTGTGTTGTCTGGCGCATTTTTTTATATTTTTTTAAATACGGTAGCCATTTAACGTTAGTCACTGAGGACCTAAGTTATTAACATTTTGTCAAATTATAGAAAACTCGCAATGTTAATTACGAAATGGACAGTTACTCAGACTGCTCCTTATAATTAATTATTATTAACATTTTTTGTAGGACGTCCATCGTCAAGATGGACAGACGAACTTTTAAAGATCTCGCATTCGATGCAGCCCGCCTCAAGCGGTCACTGTGGAAAACCGTAGAGGAGCTGCACATCGGTATGTTCAGCAGTGGACGTCTTTTTTGTATATGATATGGGCTCGCTCTTGTCACCAGACCAGACCAAACAGAGACTTGATAAAATATTAATGGTCCTTCTTCTTAGCGTGTCGATAGTAAAACCGACTTAAATGTGTTGTGCCCAGTAATTCGCCTCGCCTTGTCAATTGCACACATGAGGTCCTCTAAAGAGCAAGAATCAGGGCACACAGGACAAGACAGAAGGTGGAGCATGTCTTGTGGGATGAAACCGCAGGTGCAGGATAGATCGGTACCATCAGAAAAGCCCCATTTTAACATGGCATCCATTCATCTACCCACCTGAGACCGGAGTCGATTAAGGGATTCGATCGGTCGATTTTCCACGTAGGCCATGACAGTTTGTGTCCTGGAGGGGGGTGCTATGAAGGAGGAACGAAAGGAGCAGGCGGTAAGGGACCGTTCTCCCATAGGGCACAAACAAATGGTCCTTTAGCTGATAATGAATATGTTATATTTTTTTAAGGTATTGGACACCAATCACATACATTTCTCTGATCCCAAAGTAAGTAGCTAATGCACTTGTGTTATGGAAATCAGACACAACGGTGGTACCACAACACCCAGACCCGAGAAAATATAGAAAATTTTGATTTCTATATTGACCCGACCGGGAATCGAACCCGGGACCTCGAAGCGTCGACGCCTTGAAACTAGCGTGCTTAGCCACTACACCACGGAGGTCGTCATAATCGATAATGATGACCTTAATTTTTCAATTAATGTTTGTGCCAGCCCTAGCCCATGGTACAGGCGCCCGAGCTCCTGACCCAGTTAGAAACTGCATTGTGGTACGGAGAAGTCATATTTTCTCAAGTGCCTCTGTCATTGCGTGGACTTTGTCTGTGGAAAGCGTGAATTTTGAATGAAAAAGTGAAAATACAAACATTTTCCCGGTATGACAACAGATGTATAAAACTGAAACCAGTGCCGTTACCTTGAGTTTACAGCGGTTCTACATCGTACTTTTTGTATGGACAATTTTAGTTCTGCAAGTGACCGCTAGAGGCGCTGTGCAATTTTCCATAGATCTTTTTTACGCCGCACACTGGGGTTGCCTATATGAGACGGATGCGAAACACAAACACAATAACAGAAAATAATGCTTGTTTATAAAATTGAGGGTATTTGACATATTGTGTCGTCAGGTTAGCGGTTACCTTGGCTATTAATCAGTAGCTATTGACTCTTTAAGTGCAAGTGTTTAGTCATCCGCACAGTTAAGTAGAAATACTGCTGAAATTTGAAAATTCCGAATTCGGATTGTTGAAAGATTTTTCAAATTATTGATCATGTCTTATAAGGACCGAGGTATGTACTCGATGTAAAACTTCAGACAATGTAGATTTTATGATGAGCTGAACAGATAACCGTATCTTTTAAATTTTGTTAGTACAAAAATTTTGATTCGCAATATTTCGATTTTGCGCAAAGTTCTTTTTAAATGAATAGTGTTATAAATACGTTCGACCCTTCGGTATCATAAAACCAAAGTCCAAAGTGAAAGCCTGTTGCGCGATTTTTTTTAACAGTTTTTTAAACAATAGATTTATTCCATTAACTTTCATACCTACATATTGTTTTTATTTTTTAGGATTTTTACCTTATGATATTTACTAAGCCAAGTCGTATATTTCGCAAATCATACCTAAGAATGATAAATTAAGCTTACAAAGTGAACAGAATACGGCCGTGACGCTTTTTTGCTCGACTTGGTGGGGGCACTGCCGTGCCCCCAGATTTAAATATACATAATCCAAAGTATCAAAGAGTTTTTCGCATTCGTCTCATATAGGCCGCCCCAGTGTGCGCCGTCGCTAGCTAGTAAAACCTCCGTAAACTCATGAGAACGGTA